>CM062819.1:1120259921-1120849569 GCA_031772625.1 Pinus tabuliformis | reverse complement strand
TCCAGATCAGATAACTTGCTATTCTCAAGTTCTACCTTTAACTACTAATTTCTAGCTCACCTTTAAAACACTCAATTCTACCACTCCATTTGATTTTTTTTTTTGTCAAGAGAATTGGCAGGACCTTCCCACCCTCTGCTAATAGAAAGAAATGTTTTTAACAATTCTTTTTGTACCATAGTGAAAAACCCATTGTCCCTAGGTAATATAAACCAATATCCAAACTTGCAAATACGAACCATAAGAATTGTCTAGACGGGCCTTGGCCTTGTGCTTAAGATAAAATACATATTCTCTAGAAATATATACAAGGAATTTACGTTAATTACATTACAACGTCATCATAGGTGATCCCACATGGCTTGAAACACCTCAAAATACCCAGGTTATTACAATATAGGTATAATATGATTGATTATATTCCAAGGGTCAGAACTGCAAGGTTACATCCATGATAATATTTGCCAAGTATCTATGCCAATGAGAGCATACACAAGTATGAACTCATTAATTGAATGGAAAAATACCTAGTAGGTTGTGGGCCAACTACCTCACAAAGTTCATATAACTGATTTTCCACCATATAACGAACTTGCCAAGACTTATCCTGTAAAAGAAAGCATAGTTTTAAAACAGATTGAGATGAGTTCTAAATTTTTTCTTAAAAACAAAATTGTAACATTTTCCAAACATTATAAATCAAAGGCCATTGGCAAGAACACATACAACATTAAATTCAACTAATGTACAAAAAAAAAGTCACTAGATGCACTAAGAAAAGAAAAAACATAAAAAATAAAAAATCTTCAAATATGTAATTAGTTGATACAAATGAAAATGAATATAATGGATCTATCAATGTCATCAAGAATACAAAGTGAAAAATAGAAACATAATTGATTTTCCAAAAATAACAAAAGCCTAATATGTTGGACAATAGAAATGTTCTTCTCATCATTACCCATGCCTTTCAAATCTAAATTTATGACAGGCTTGAAAAATTTTCAACCTATAGGTAATACTTAATTATGCTTAAAGGTTCACTACGCCTACACTATTCAAGCACAAGATTAAGATTATTATGCTTAAAGGTTTACTAAGCCTCCACTATTAAAATATGTGATTAAGATTATTATGATTAAAGTTTCAATAAGCCTCCACTATGCAACCATGACAGTAATATTGGAAGAATCGCTTTAATTCGATTAATAGTAAAGTTCATAACATTAGTTTTAGTCAAATCAAGGTCAAAGGTGTATCAAATAAAGATGTGAGGATAACTTATGCATATAAGGCATGTCAACACAGTTTGGGGAACTGGAATCACTAAAATAAAGGCCATGTTTTGTGCAGCTTAACTCCAAATACTTTGATGTTTCTTTTGGGTACTTGTAATGACATACAACTATTTGACAGATGAGACTAAAATCTATAATACTTAGTTGTTTTAAATACTTGAACAACCAGTATTAGACCATAGAATACAATGCTAACATTATTGCTTTTAAAATACTTGAACAGGTTGAATTGGTGGCTTTAGTTGAAATAGATGGGATAGTAGGAATCAAAACTATGCCTTGTCTTCACATGTGATGCTATTCTTTTCTCATCTGAAAGAGGAATCCATATAAATTTTCAAGAATCAACATTCAAAATTGTTCCCTGTTAAGTGACAAGTAATTCATATCCTCATATGTCTGCCTAAGTCTAAATACACTACTAATTTCAAAGCATGTACTTATCATTTCACTAGGAACTAGCAACACTAGATGGTCAAACATGCTTCAACTTTAACCCAAGGATATATAAGAACACTGCAAAACATGTATTATTTACTGACATCCATGTTCTGATTTCATTGAATGCATGCATTCAAATTTTCAAATTTTGATAGTTATACTTCCTTGCATGGACTAAGCATCAAACAAGAGTGTTTTGGTTCAATAATAAAATTTGATCTGATTTTTGTTATTCAACTATAGCAACAATAAATTTAGGTTATGCATAAGTATACACAATTCTATTCAATAGTGCAAGGAGTATTTTTATAGTGCAATGAAAATATTTTGATCTATTGAGGAGGAATAGTCATCAAAGATCAACCTTTCTTCAAAATTAAATTAGAAACTACAAGAAATGCTTGAAAAGGATGTTTATACAATCTCGGTATACATTAGTTGCATGGGCCCTGAAGGGATTGTCTACTAGAAATCTTTGAGCGAAGTTTAAAATCAAAGGATATCCACTTCAAGGATTGAACTTTTACCTTGACACTACTTGCAAAATGAGATACATACTTCCTCCAAATTGATACCAATTACAATCCCCATAGATCCTTCTTTAATAAAATCACAATCTCAACTTTTTGGTCTATGTTTGGGTTCCAAATGCTCTCAATGCCCATAACATGACCAATGCTTTAAAAATCGGAATCAGATTTTGGGTCAAACTGTACTTAGATCAGAGTCAGTTGATGATTGTTCTTATAAACCATTTCACTAAAAAAATCATTGAAATATGAAAATTTTAATCAATAAAGAAACACACACACACATAAATCATTCAATGTAAATGCAAATGATTAGAGACCAAATATGCAAATTGTTTTCATCTATATACCATTTAAGGGTGAATATAACAAAATGGCACTAAGAACAATGCATATCCAAAACAAAATACATACGCAATGAGGCTCTAGATGGCACGTAGAGTCCAAGAAAGAGCATGCCACTCATCTATATGCCATGTAAGGGTGAATATGGAAAAATGGCACCAAGTGCAATACAAATATGAAACAATATACGAAAACAGTGATGCTCTAAGTGTCCTCTAGAGTCCAAAACACAACATGCTACAAACTACTACATAACAATGTTTTAGGGTTTCAGGGCGCTGAGGGGTTTCAGGGTTTTTTTAAAATTGCTTCATCCTCTAGATTTTGTTGTAGCCACACCCAAACTAGTTTGGTATAGAACCAAAACTAGTCAATCTGACAAGATTGGTTTCCAAACTGGTCGTTTAAGTATGGGAAAGGTCATCAAACCAGTCCAAGGGCTAGTTTAAAGGGTTATATTGTAAAACTAATACCATATTACATGATATCAAAATCCTTTTCTATGGTTTACCAAATTGGAAACCAAATCAACAACAAAACTTAATGTTTTTTGTCCCAAATGTCTATATACTAACCAGATACACACAAAACGGTCTACTAACCAAGACTTACTTATGAAAGATATTATACCACAGTACTAGTAAATTCCAAGTGAAATAGAAAAACAATAAGTTAACTGAAAGTTCGTGAGCTTTCCAACAGTGCCACAGTGTACCTTAATCAGGACTCCCATGATGGATGCAAAGGGGAAGGTGATGGAAGCACTCAAAAACACAAGCAAGCGAGTGGGAGAAAGTTTCTTAATGAGATCAAAAAAGGGGATATACAAATCAAGAGTTGAAAAAATTCAAGGAGCCAACACCTCTATAAATAAATCTGCCACACATACCACAATCTATGCACTGGAACGCTAAGTAATCTATTTTTTTGGTAAGATAAACGAGCAAGAGGAAGGGTTTTCCTAAGTATGAAGACATGTATGAGTTAGTTGCCTGTGTTTGCATCTAAAAGGCCTCCGGGTTCAACAACTCTTTAGCAAGAATAAAAGGCAATAGATTCGGGTTATGGGATTCAATCGGCAACAGAGTGCCCCTTCATCGGGAGAATAAGGCAAGCCTAAGTTCATGGATTGCAGGAAGAAGCCATTGTCATCTTCCTAGAGAACATCAGAGATAGTTTCTATGGATTGAGGCCACTATTTTGATGTAAAGAGGAAACATGATGTACTTTTCATCTTTATGAATGGATCGATTTGTTAATTGAAGTGAACCCAGAGATGTAGCCCATATGAGTGAACTTTTTTATCAATTGGCTAAGTATTACCTATGTCATTTTAGTTCTTTTAAATTTTAGTCTTTAAATGTTGATTTTAAAAATGAACCTTTAGCACTAATCTCAAATCAATGAGTAAGAGGTTGACAAGTCCCAACATGTTCTGTTGACACCTAATCCTCTGCGATTGGGTGAATTTGGAATGTGAACAGTCATCAAGAAGATGAACTGATCAGTCACATTCATGTATATAACAATAGCTACCTAATGAAATAAACGAATCAGTTTTTCTGCCAAGTCTGGAGTTACTCCTGGCCTGACATGGTATCAGAGCACAGGTCCCAGGTTCCTTTTTTGGCGTGCCTTGTAACTCCTCTGTCCCATATTCTGCCATAACGCATCTGCCTGCTATTGTGCATCCGTTGGTTAACGCCTCTGTCGTTCTGTCCACTGGAGCCGTTCTGAAGACACCTCTCAGCCTGAGAAAATCCGAATGGATGGGTCAGGCCGTATGGTAAACATTGCAACTGGTTTGTTGTGCTCAGTGCCTTTGAATTGGTCGTTTTTACTATGCATTGATCGAAAAATTGTTTACGCATAAGTGATTTTTGTTGATTGAGATTTTGTATTCAGTTATCTGCTACAGTCCTGTTGGATCATGAAAACTCTCCATTGATTTCTGAGCATATCAAATCATCATTTCTCGAGGTATCTATGGAGCATTGGAGGTATACGTATCCTATTGCAAACCCTGATCAGAACTGCAATTTTGAATCTTTTGTTAAGTCAAGTCGAACTGTGGTGTGAGACCGAAACCGTGGTATTAATAAGTGTTGGAGCCGATTACAAGTTGCCGGAGGACTTGCTGTCTGTGTTCATGAAATCTCGAGACAAGCATGGGTTTTGTATTCTGAAAAATTCCTGCGAGACGTTTGCGTAAATTTTATCTTTGCAGGTCGTGACACAACGTCTGTAGCACTCTCCTGGTTCTTCTGGCTGCTCCTCCAACACCCCAAAGTCGAAGACGAGACAGTGGTGCGCAGCAGAACCGTGGTATCCCGAGATTGTGGTGTGAGATCGTGGTGCGCAGCGGAACCGTGGTATCCCGAGACTGACAACTTCCAACAGAGGACCAATTGCCTACAGCATAGATATTGGTTTGTGCAGTCACTAGCCCATGAGAAAGGTATTTAGAAGCTGTGAGTGCAAGAGTGCCTGAAATTTTATTCTTGGTCCCCATGTTGAATTTTGTTATATTGGCCTTCAATCCTGCATTCAGCAGAATATTGTTTCTCGTGATAATGTTCTGAACATAACTCGGCTATTTGTGTTCATGTATATATTGCGATACCGTGGCCACATCAAGACAGATATGGAGTCTCTGACAGTTTAAAATTGTGGAGTCGGCGATTAGGTAATACTTAATTATGCTTAAAGGGTCATTACGCCTACACTATTCAAGCACAAAATTAAGATTATTATGCTTAAAGGTTTACTAAGCCTCCACTATTAAAATATGTGATTAAGATTATTATCATTAAAGTTTCAATAAGGCTCCATTATGCAACCATGACAGTAATATTGGAAGAATCGCTTTAATTCGATCTTTTGAGCACCACAGATCTTTTGTTGAATTTTAAACTCGTGTGAAAATATTGAGCATCCCATGCTGTATACTGCTGCGCATGCATGGAATGATTTTTATTGGTAGTTGTGTACATTTTTGAAAGTCATTTTCTGTCTGTGTATTGAAGTTGTGATGACAGTGATTCAACGGGTACATGAAAATCTTATGTTAGAAATTTTAGTGGATGATAATACCCTTTGAGAATGCCCTTTTGAGTACATTTCTACTGTATATTGGCAGAAATATTTTTTTTTATCAGCAAAAGTATTTTTTTACAGAATGCATTCAATCATCTCTATGGTAGGAATAGTTCTCACTGGCAAGGAGAACTATCCTGAATGGTCCCAGATGATAAAACACACCCTCATCTTCAATGAGTTGTGGAAAGGAGTGTGTGTCGGAGAAGGAGACAATGACCCAGTGCAGCCTACATCAGACAAAGAACTCGTCATTTGGGAAAACAAGAACAGCAAAGCCTATGCATTAATCGCAGCATCTGTAAATGAAGAAGTAAGTCGCTATATTTCATCATATTCAACTGCCTTTGAAGCTTTACAAAAGCTGAAAGAACTCTATGACTCACATTCTGCACTTGAAGTTGTTCAACTCATGATTAAACTCTTCACTCTTGAACTAAAAAATAATGATCCTCTTGCTCTTGCATCTGAAGTAAAGTCTATAATGCATGATATTAAATCCACTAAGGTTGAGCTGGATATCCCTCTTATTGTTTTTCTCAAGGCACTCTATCCTACCTACTCCAATTATCTTGAGTCTTTACAAGCAAATGGAAATCTTAAAGATATAACCTTTGACTCTCTTGTGAAA
This sequence comes from Pinus tabuliformis, assembly GCA_031772625.1. Classification (NCBI taxonomy): domain Eukaryota; kingdom Viridiplantae; phylum Streptophyta; class Pinopsida; order Pinales; family Pinaceae; genus Pinus; species Pinus tabuliformis. Next base: position 1,120,843,228 of record CM062819.1, on the reverse strand, counting down.
AAGTTTGCTGAAAGAGAGAAAGCCTTTGGAAAGAAGACAGTCCCTGAATCTTCTGAAGAGACTGTTTGCCTTGCTCATAAAGAAAAGCATCCTGCTCAAGATTCTACAAGAGGAAGAGGTGGACGAAGAGGAAGAGGAAGATACTTCAGAGGCAGGGGGGGCAGACATTCTCAAGCAGAAAACACAGATCTGCATTGCATTCACTGCAAACTAAAATGATCACATGATGCTTCTACATGCAAGCTACCATGGGACAAAATTGAGCAGAAAAGAAACCAGCAGAAAGGTAAAACTGATGATACAGACAAAGGTAAAGCACCTGAATCCGCTCACTATATTGAGACACAATGTAACATTGGAGTAAATGAAGATTTGTTTAATGCTTCACTTGCTTCTTCGAAAAATGATTGGTTGCTTGATTCAGGAGCAACCTGTCATATGACTCATAGGAAAGATTTTTTTGAAGATTTCACTGACAATGTTGATGGAGCAGTATACTTTGCAGATCAGTCAAAAATCAAGCCATCAGGGCTTGGCACAATCAGGCTTAAACTGCCTGGTCTTCCAAACTTTCTTCTGGATCATGTTCTATATCTCCCACAGCTCAAGAGAAACTTGTTGTCCTTGGTCCACATCCGCCAGCAAGGTCACTCCATTCATATGTTTGATGGAAAGCTTGAGGTAAGAAAAGCATCTGACCACTCACTTGTCATGAGGGGAATAGAAGAAGAAAGGCTTCTCAAACTGCAAGGAACCTCTGCTCATGCACAACATTTCTCATATATTTCTCATCATGAAGAAGGTACACTTCCATCAAGTTTATTATGGCATGCTAGATTTGGACATTTAAACTATGACAGTCTCCGCTTATTGAAGAAAAATGGTGTTGCTGGTTTGCCTACAATTCCTAGGAAACATAAGCAATGTGATGCTTGCATTCTAGGAAAGCATAGCAAACAGTGTTTTCATGATTCACATTCAAGAGCACATAGGAAGCTTGAACTCATTCATTCAGATTTATGTGGTCCAATGCCTGTTCCTTCTGCAAATGGAAATAAATATATCATGACATTTATTGATGATTACACCAGAATGTGTTGGGTTTATTTATTGAAGAACAAATCTGATGCTTTTCAAACATTCAAGAATTTTCATAAATGGATTGAAAATGATGCACAATCTCATATTGGGTCTATTCGCACTGATAATGGAAAAGAATATACATCAAATGAATTTGAAAACTATCTTCGCCAACATGGGATCAAACATCAAACAACTGTACCTTATAATCCCCAACAAAATGGTGTAGCAGAAAGAATGAATAGAACAATTTTGAATATGGTACGATCCATGCTTTTCTTCAAAAATGTAAAGATAATGTTTTGGGTTGATGTTGTTCTATGTGCTGCATATATAAAGAATAGATGTCCATCTAATGCTATAAGAAACAAGACTCCTTATGAATTGTGGTATGGACATGTTCCTTCGGTAAAACATCTCAGGATCTTTGGTTCCACCTGTTATGCTTTGATACCAAAAGTACATAGAAACAAACTTGGTGCTAGAAGTCGTAAGTGTATCTTCCTGGGGTATTCAAACACCTCTAAAGCATACCGCCTCTATGATGAAGTAAATAAAAAGTTTGTTGTATCTAGAGATGTCATTTTTCTGGAATCATCCAAATCTGACAATGTTGTTGAGCGGCAACTTGATCGCTTGGATAGATTCACAAAAACAAAATCATTTCAAGAATTTGATAATCAGATTCCACATCTTGAAGGGGGGATTCCTATACTAGATCAACATGTGGAATCTTCTTCTGAAGAACAATCTCCCCTGCATGAAAATCCAACAACAGATGATGCTTTAAGTGATGTAATTGATAGAATTGGGAGACTCAATCTTGATTCAGTCCCAACTCAATCAACAAAGCAACCTGGACCATCTCAGAAAGGTCCCCCAAAGTGGCTGACAAAGACACTTGAAAGTGTTCATCCTAATGAAATTGGAAAAACAGGAACCAGAAATTCAAACCGACAAAATGGAGGTGATGTAGATGACTCTAATTCACCTGTTGATATGGATGTTACTTATGATTGTGAATTGAACTTGTCTACAGATTTTGAACCAACTTCCTTCAAAGAAGCTGCTTCTCATGATGAATGGAAAGAAGCGATGAAAAAGGAGTATGATGCCCTCATAAGGAATGGCACTTGGAAGCTGGTTGATCCTCCATTTGGAACCAAACCAATTGGCTGCAAGTGGGTCTACAAGAACAAATACAAAGCTGATGGCTCACTTGACAAGCACAAAGCTAGGCTTGTGGCAAAAGACTTTGCATAGAACAAAGGGGTCGATTATGAGGAAACTTTTGCCCCCACAGCAAAATGGGCCACCATCTGGACACTCTTTGCACTAGCTGCTCAGAACGGTTGGAAAGTCCATCAAATGGATGTAAAAACTGCATTCTTGAATGGAGATCTAAAAGAGAATGTTTTTATGTCCCAGCCTGAAGGATTTGTTGTGAAAGGACATGAACATAAAGTATGCAAACTTGTGAAGTCCTTGTATGGCCTCAAACAAGCACCACGAGCCTGGCATGAAAAACTAACTAAGCATCTTCTGAAACTCAACTTCAATCATTTTGATCTTGATGATGCAACTTTATTTGTCAAGAAAGTTGGAAAAACAGTTGTATATCTTGTGGTATATGTAGATGATCTTTTAATGACAGGGAACAATGAAAACTATATTGTATCCATAAAGAAAGAATTAGGAAAAAGTTTTGAAATGACTGATTTGGGCTATGTTCATTACTATCTTGGCATTGAAGTAACCCAACATCCAAAATCCATATTTCTTTCTCAAAAAAATACATTGGAGATTTGTTAAACAGATTTGGCATGACAGAGTGCAATCCTCTTTCTACTCCAATGGAACAAAACTTAAAGCTCACATCTATTGAAGGAAAGGAATTTGAGGATGCAACAAAGTATAGACAGCTTGTAGGAAGTCTCATCTACCTCACTACTACCAGACCAGACATTTCATTTACTGTTGGAATCCTCTCCAGGTTCATGCAAAAGCCTTGTGAGGGACATTGGTCTGCTGCAAAAAGAGTTCTAAGGTACTCGAAGGGAACTCAAGACCTTGGAATCAAGTATACACAGGTGGACGACTTCAGCTTGATTGGATACTCTGATTCAGACTTCGATGGAGACAAAGAAACTGGAGTATCTACTTCAGGATATGCTATGAGTCTTGGATCAGGAGCTGTCTCTTGGAGATCACGCAAACAATCAGTTCCAGCAGATTCCACAACAGAAGCAGAATACGTGGCAGCAGCTGAAGCAACGAAAGAAATTGTGTGGCTCAGGAAAATTCTTGAAGATTTGCAGGTAAAACAAGTACAATCAACTCCACTCATGAGTGACAACACCTCTGCAATAAAGTTGGCCAAGAACCCAAAGTTCCATGATCGTACAAAGCACATCAATACTAAATATCATCTGATCCGACATCATGTTGAGGCCAAAACAATCCATCTCCGTCATTGTTCCACAAATGAGCAAATTGCAGACATCTTCACCAAAGCGCTTGGAAGAGAAAAGCTTGAAAGATTCAGAACGATGCTTGGACTCACCAACATCCCTTCAGATTAAGGGGGGAATGTTGACACCTAATCCTCTGTGATTGGGTGAATTTGGAATGTGAACAGTCATCAAGAAGATGAACTGATCAATCACATTCATGTATATAACAATAGCTACCTAATGAAATAAACGAATCAGTTTTTCTGCCAAGTCTGGAGTTACTCCTGGCCTGACATGTTCAATGTCCTCCATGTAAAATTCCGAGCATGTTCAAAGTTGATACCCTAGTTGTTTTGATCACAATTGAGTAAGTGAAATCTAAAGTTTGAAACCAAAAGAGAAGGAACTTAATTTATCAGGGTAACAAATTGAAATCAAAGTCAAATTTAAAAGTGGGAAAAGGGCCTTTAGGATGTCCATACACAAAATCAGAGGGCCTAAAGAAAATTATTGTTGCTCAATTTGGAACAAGGAAAAGCACTAGGCTAGAAAAATATTGTTTTTGTATCATTGCTTATTGAAGATAGAATTGGCCTTCACCTTATTTTATTTTATCCAAGGCTCATTGGATGAATAAAACACTGGGTAATGTCATCTCCTGCTATTTTATTTTGTTGACCTTTAAATTTCAAATTATTCCGAAGAGTATTCACTGATGGATTAGAAATGGTAGTCGTAAAACAATGATATATTCAAGTAGTCAGTACAAGTATTATTTCCAAGAAAAACTTATAGATATCCTCCTTATCTAAGGAAATTTCAAGATGGTTTTCCATCACTGTTAATATGGAAAATATTGGTCACTATTTTATATTATTAATCAACATTAAAGGAGGCAAATGCAAGAAACAAACAAAAGGAACAAATGGTTGGAGTTATTCCTGTGTAGTGGGAAAATAATTGTTAACATGACATCAATTGCACATAAATACTATTGCAGGAGGGTCTTATGTAGGTAGTTTCAACATTATAGGTCATCAAGCAACATCATTTCAACCAGTAAAATGGTATTGTGTACAACTACTTCAACCTCGAAAAGGTTTCAAAACTGCCACCTTGGCCATGCTCTAATAAGGCGAATGCTACAGTAGTATATTGTTGCTAAGATTTTAAGGGTTCTATCAGTGTCATAGAGGGGTAATATAGATATTGCATGATTATTTCCAACACTGTTTGAAATAAAAATAGAGAATGTTTGGCAATAGACTTTATGCCAATCCTCCACTCTTAATTCTGGTATGATAATAGGAGGTTATGAAAACATGGAAGCTGTAAATTTATGCATTGTTGATTTTTTCAAAAACATATGACCAAAGTTCCTTTGGTCAATGTCCCGTTGTCTTCTATAGGGTGTTTGATGGAAATGGAGGAAAAAATGCTACCCATTTTGTTAATGACAATCTATCCAGGTTCATTGTAGAGAATCTTGATTTTCCTTTAGCACTGGAGAAAGCAATTAGAATTTTTTTACACAGACAGAAAAATCATTTTCTAAGGCTTGTTTACTTCACATTGTTCTCTCATCAAGTACAACAACCCTAAATGCAGTGGTTTTTGGGAGAACTCTACTAGTTGTAAATGATGGAGATTGTCAAGTTGGGTTTCCTAGGCATGGACGGGTAGTAGAAATGTCAAGGGATCACGGGTCTTATTGCACAAGAGATAGAAAACATATTCAAGGATTAGGAAGAAATGTGGATGATGTTTATTTGAATCGTCAATTAAATTTCACAAGGGTTTTAGGTGATTGGCATACAATGAATGAAAGATATTACTATTGGTGGTAGGCATTTAAGTGGGGGGATCACCTTCTTTCGTGTGGGAAAGAAAAGTTTACAATGTCAAGTTGAAGTTGAAGGAATGGGAAAAGACACATTACGTTCCCCCCTCCAAAGAAAGAGAATACCTTCAACTCAATTTGAGCACCCTTCAAACCAAACAGGATAGTCAATAAGTCACAAGAGAAATGCAACAAGAAGAAAAAGAGATCACAAAAGCTATTATAGGCAAGAAGGAAGGAAGAGGAGCATTAGCGGTTAAAATAAAAAAAAAAAGTATGGATAGAGGTAGAGAAATCTCTCAGGGGAAAACTCAAACAAAAAGGAACCATAGGCAAGGTGTGCCAGGGTTCAAATTTACGCATTCACGAATGGGTGCAGCGATCTAAGGCTAATCTCTATCGGTGGAATGCCCCCTTTTCATTTCGGAGTTCCCTGTTTCTCTATCACTCACAACACTTCCTTTATCTCCCCTCGACCTATTCCAACTAAACAGGACGAGCTTCCATACTTGAAGGGTGTTGGGCAGAGATCGAGAGCTAGTACTGACAAACGTAGTTGCAGCAAAAAGCTTCTCCATTCTCACAACTTTTTTCACCTGCATTTTTCCATTCCTATGCTTGTAGTTTGTTGATGCATGTTTCCCTGAAATTGTTGGTCAAATTGAGTTGCAAAGGAAGGATCTATCTTGTTTTCTATAAATACATGGGGAATAGGTGCTTTTGTATGGTTTTGATAGGCTTAAATCTATATATGACATTGACAATATGTATATGTCAATTTATGAATAAATTTTGTATCACATCATTGGTTTTGAGGGACTATGCACTGAGTGAAGAATGGACATGTTGAGATTTCATTGTTTGCATAAAAGTCAATAGTGCCCAACCCTCCACTAGTTGCTATGGTTTCTAAGGAAATGTTGGCTAACTTGTGAGCTCTAAGATCATCTAGTTCTGCACTAGTGGCAGTGAGACAAATAAGACAATGGTAACACTGTGTAACAGGTTTTAGAAAAGTAGAGTATAACTAGAAGTTGTCAAAGCTTTAATATTCTATTGTTTCCATTGGTTCAATTTGCATAAGGAAGCTATTGTAATCTATAGCAATGGAAATGGCAGGGTTGTACTTTCCCTAATTTACACATATCATATTTAATAAGATGACTTTAAATAAGATCTTAGATGTATGGAGAAGTCAAGCTCATAGGTACTCTTACTCAGGTTATTATGTAGAATATGTAATACTAAACATTCAATCACTCTAAGAACCATTTAGTGACAACCTAGAATAATGGTTCCTATGTAAATGTCAGCAACAAATCCTATTATGCCTAAAGTGTAATGTTTCAACTCCAAAAGAGTTAGATTTTGATAATTCTCACAATACAGGGAAGAGAGAAACAGTCCCCAAGGTTTGAAGGAGCGAAGTAATTTGAGTAGGGATAATGTTCGGTCTGTGCAAGATTCGAGATTGGTGAAGCAAAGAGATGAAAAGGGAGAAAATAGAGAAAAAGAGGCGAATTTAGAAGCAGAGTAGTGATTAAGGGAAAAAAACATAAATAAAAGGAAATCTAAGTGTGTTAAAGCTAAGGCAGGGAGATATGAATGCTTGCTAGGGTTTGACCTTTCAGTGGATTATGCAATGGTGCTATCCAAAGTTGGTGTAATAGGTAAGTTCCTTGACAGGAAATTCAATCATTTATTGTTGGGAGAATGGCTTTCTGGCATGTGGGAACACAGATTAGGATACTTGCGAATGTTTCATATCTTGTTGAAAGGATGGATTTTATTCCAGTTCAGATTGAGGCAGGATGCTTAAGTTATAATGCAGGGAATTGGTATCCCGGTTTTGATCCTAGGCACGAGGCGTTTCTTATTAGGCATGTGTGGTTGCTTCTGCCTGGACTTCCCCCAATTTTGGACAAAGAGAGACATTGGAGCTATAAGCAATGTAGTTGGAAAAACTCTCCTGGTGCATGAAGGCTAATGTAGAAACAAGGATTGGAGAGTGGCTAGAGTGTTGATTGAAGTAGACATTTCGAAAGGGCTTATAATAGAAATCACCTTAAAATGAGGCAAGTTCTCTTTTGTCCAGCCCCTAGATTATTGGGGAGTGCCCTTTAGGTAAAACTCAGGCATGGTCATGGCAGACTTTCTCTACCATTATATAACTCATGATCTATTACATTGGGATCGAAGATGTCCACAACGTAGTTATAATGAGGCTTTCTCATAAACTTGCAAAAATCCACAACAGTGGAAGTTGAACTAGGATTTAATTTAGGGCTCTGGGGTGTCTCTATTCATGATTGTTTGGCAACTCATTCATTGACTCCACTCCTAGTGATATAGGATCTGAATACAAAGGTCTAGAACTATGCAGAGAGAAATCTATAGCTTCTACCACGTTCACAATCATCTAATATTCAATAATATAATTACTGAAAAATCACTAATCTCTTGAAACCAACTTGGAAATGCTGATCTGATTCAAGATTACCTGATTCCTGACAAATTTGGCAATCAGATAAATTAGTAGTTTTTCATTTCTCTTTGAAGCAGAACCTGCACTTTTAGGCACTCATTGCAAGGTTGCAGAAATCCTAGCAGCCTCGACCGAAATCCAGGCTTGGGAGCTACAACCATTTCATTCCTCGATGCAATCTGACTTCTCTTTGAATATTTAAAAATTTATAACATTAGTCCAATAGAAGTCTAATAAGGGAGCTTAAAATTTATAGAATTGAATATGTGATTACATTATCATCTACAAGAATGATGAAGAGAAAATTAAATAACTCTTCCACAATAGGGTCAGTGCCCATAAACACAGATCACAGAAATCAACAGTAAAACTACCAAGGTAAGAATTCAAAGGCTAGCTATGTATTATTGATTATTGATTACTACCATGCAATATATTCTGAATGCTTGATATAATTCTTTTGATGCATTGAAGAACATAAAAATAAAACATGCAACTTGGGGATCAGAAAAACAACCCACAATCCATAATCAAATCAATTTAACGGAGACTAGGAAATCATTGCTGAATCAATGAATCAAAACCCCATAAACGGAAATTTCTCCATACATGAATGAATCTTGTTTCAGTTTTGTTCACTAAATTCATATTCTGATTTGGTTCATGCATCTTTTTTTTTGTGTTCCAAGAGCTGAAGGTTTTCCAAGAAATTTACTTCAATCAATTATAAACACTGGAAACTCACCGCTAATTATAATGGCATGATTCAAGAAAGCAGGGCTGTACTTGACGTTTGAACGAGAGGGGAAGGCCTGGGATTTGATGATCCTCAGTACTCCTAGCCAAAATTCATCTATGTTTGCACTCTACAGCAAGCCGAAACCAAAAACAAACACAGAAATAAGAAATCAATAGAATGGAGGCTGACATCTAGATTCCAAACTACAATATGCCCAAAAATTAATCACTTCCCGCCATACCTCTAACCCTTACCACCATACCTCTAACCCTTGCGGCCCTATGGATGATGGACACCGATGATGGAGATATTCGAAACTGTTTCCTCTGGAAAGGTTAGTGATGGAATCTCCTACCTGTATTTCAATCTTTTAATTACTCTCCTGGAACCGGTACAAAAATAGGTGCTTTCTCCACATTGTTGACCTCAATAACTGGAGGGTTTCAGGGGAAACTTATGTGGGGCACCTTTCGGGTGTGGGATGCTCGTTTAACCCCTGAATTCATCTCATCTCTTATTTACCCAGGTGCATTGCGTTCACAAAAGCTTCCTGTTGAACCGACTCCTATTGCAATTCGTGTTGGACCGATAAATATACCAAGAACTAAGTCCATACCTCCTCTACGACCAAGGCAAAGCATAAAAAGGTTGAACAAGGAGAAACGCCAGTAGTATATGTAGTAGCAGCATATAAAAATGAAGTAGCATCAGTGTCCCCTGTTGGACCAGAAGCAATTGAAGCAAGGGCTCTTGATGTACTAGATCGAGATTAAGATTCTTAGACTCGTGAAATAGATTCTGCTTCAGTTTGAATGAGCAATAGAATGGCTTCAGATGCTCAAGCTTCATATTATGTTTCCAGTAGCGATAAAATCCCTAACATTGTTTCCTTCATGAAATTGTCTAATTCATGGCGCCTCGAGATGTTTTATGAAAAGAGATACGAAAAAGTGGGCCTGAGAGTGGGTTCTTCTAGTAGGGCAAGGCTCAGAAGTGCAATAGTAGCGGGGGGTTAATGCATAAAATTCAGAGAGACGGAGACGGGATGAATGAAACTGGATAATAGCGGAAGGGGGTTAATGCGTAAAATTCTAAAAGACGGGATGAACGAAACTGGATGGGTTGCGGCAACCCGAATTGAGATGACATTTCTCGCATGGGAAATGTACTGAGATCAGTTTGATAGGGTTTTTTTTATATTGTGGCCCAGAAAGATTGTACTAGCAGGTGTAATGAAAATCTCTATTCAGAGTGCACTTCGCCACCTCCACGAAATCCATTGAAGCAACAATGATCACCTCATATCAACCCAGTTCCGATCAAGCCCAGACATCTCACCTCATATCCACCTAGTCCCGATCTAGCCCAGACATGTCGATAGTTTTAGAATGACAGGCCGATAGGATACAACTACAAAACCTACCAATAAGCACTTGAATTTTCCTACCAACACCAACACATAGATTGTGATAGAAGACTAACCGCCTACCAACACTTACAAATAGATAAATTATGATGGAGGACAAACTGGAGCGCTGGAATTTCAAAACCAAAATTAAGATTTGAACGATACCGCCAAAACCAAAATTAAGATTTGAACGATACCACCATCGATTGATTTATGCTATGTTGGTAGAGATATAATAAATATTCATTAAAATAAATAAGAAATAGAAAAAAAGGTTACGTTGAGAATAAATGGTATTTCTTCTTAAATTAATGTCTTAAAATGCTCGTAGATGTAGTCTAATAAGAAATTTAGGGAACTAACTAGGGTGATTATGAGTTATTTAGAATAATCGGTTATTATGAGTTATTTAGAATAATAAGTTATCAAATGTATCTATTTCAATATTCAATTCTCTATACTTATTAATGAAATGGAGATTTATGGTGCACCATTCAATAATGAGTTCATCGGGAACTCTTTTTCAACTAGCATGCAAGATTAGGAATTATTTTATATCACATAAAATTGCTACATAAGACTACATGTCATCAATAAAAAAAGGTAAGACACATGATAATAATATTGTCTTCCTCCTCATGCTTAGTGTCTTCAACTATGTCTTTGACCTTTGCTTCTTCAACATCTCTATTCAATATTTGTCCTCAATATTTATTATTTCATCCGTCAATTGTTAAAGTGGAAAATTATAACAAAATAATTCTATATCCTTTTCAGGTAGAAAAATTCAATAAGAGTGTTTAGTTTCAAAACTTCAAAATTATAAAGATACGATATCGACACAAATCATTCAAACAAACTATCTTAAAGGTAACATTTAAATCTAATTTATTCTTATAATTAAATATGACAAGCTCTATTGTAATCAATTTCCTATGAACAATATGTTCCCATACTATATAAATGAGATGCCAAAAATATCATTTACTTAATCCATGTGACCACTAATGAAATTATGAGACCAAATTCATTAAAGAAGTCACCATTGAGGAAATTTGTTGGATGTGATTTGAGATTTTATCACATATGCATGTAATCTTCGAAAACACATCTTCCAAAATATCACCAAACATATTGATGTAATCCATGGGATCATTCATGAAATTATGAGGCCAAATCCATTAAAAGATTTACCATTGAGAAAATTTATTAGATGAAATTAAGGCTTGGGATTTTATCACTTAAGCATGTATTCATGTTGTTTTCACTTCCAAAACATGTCATCAAAACTATCACCAAGCATAAGATATCATATGCCATGAAAGAGATTAAAATTTACACTTTTGTTGTAAGTTGTGCATTTATTATCTGACATGAAATTCTTCATAAATTTCACTTTTGATTCTTCCCTTCTAATTCACACAAACATTGACCATTCTTTACCTTTCCTTATCATTTGGCCTCTCAAATCCATGTCACTACCATGAGCTTTTTCCACTACCTTGACACAATTCAAACTTGAAATAAATTTCAATCTATGAAATTGAAAACCCGCTTGGGCCTCTCAAACTTGCCATTGAAAACCTCCACAATTATAATGCTTAGCTTGAAAACCTCCATAGTGATAACGCTCACCTTAGTGCAAAAAATGGTGATGCACTTCTACTTTCAAAATTGAACCTTTGTGGGCATTATTTTCTATGGGCACACAATGTCAACATCCAACACAATCACCATGTTGCACAACACACTCACAATGTGTTTTGGAGATTGAATATAGCCATGTTCTCCATGACATACTCCAGCAACCTAACCCCTTTGTTCACTACTCTTTCTCTTGATAAATAAACTTGCACATGGATCTTAACGGACAGGCACATTGTCTTGAACTAATGCAACTGTCAATGGTCTTCTTCAATCAACACACAAATTTAACCTATCAAACAGAATGATAACTCTCCTATGAACTATGACGCAACCTTCTTTGATTTTTTTTATACAATAGTTATATATAAAATCCACATTCTTGTGTCCTTCATCCTTGCAATCTCTATGAGGCTATAACCATGAATAATAGAGTATTTTGGCACTTCATGTTTCAATAGCATAGTAATGGGTGGAGGAGAACCAGTGGTCAATATCTCTACCTGACTCAATATCCACATGGCCACTAGAGAAAATATGTAGTCTAGTAAACTCTCTCACTAGATAAACAACTCTTCTTTCTATGCATAGCACAATTTACAATGTCTAGTAGGAACTCCAACAAGTCCACATTGTAGCCAATGATTGTGGATGAAAACAAAATGCCTTCTTATCTAATCTAAAACTTGAACCTAATCCTCAAACCCTTGGTTCTAGATTAATGCAATGGTCAATTTCTCTCCTACATGCATGGTGACACTACACATGAGTTACATACTTCAACAGTCTCCATGTTTGTCATGGTTGTTGATCTTTAGACTTTTCTTTTCTCATCCATGATAATGGGATTCAATGGAGCCCCTTTGGAATTTAGGACTTGGTCATTTTCCTCTAGTGTATTGTTTTATTTTTTGTATCATTGTGCATTGTAATCTTGGTGTTGAAATCTTCTCAAAAAATGTCAAATGTTTTCTCCATCACACTCAATTTATGCAAAACAAATTGACACTGCCTACCTTTCTCCACCACCACCTCGGTAGTGAATATTTTATTCATCCAATACAACTCATACAAGTTAAATATCTTTGTTTCATGAGTTATCAAGTACCTGGGGTCATAAATCTAACCTTTGAACTCTTCTTCCTAATATTCTTTGGACAAATTTTCCTTCTTCTGTGGATAGCTTTCCCCATGCTTGCCATCTCTTTTTTTTCTAAGAAGTGATTATGAAAGTCCTTAATTTCCCTCATATAATTTGTTTGGATTCTTCTTGTGCATTGAGGTGTTTGAATGAGTAGAGGATGCTCTCCAGTAGTTTGTGGTGCCTTTAGCAAGCCCTCATTTATTACATTAAGGTGTTGAAACATTTCCTCTATGTTTCATGGTTTTAGTTTTACACCAAAAATGATAAATTGGGGGTCATTTGAGGTAGGAGGGGATTTCAAATTGGAGTTATGGTTTCCCGTATCATTATATTTATTAAATTATATGATCAAATAGGTAAGAATAAATTCAATTTTAAATGTTTAAAAAAACAAGGTTTGTTGGCCAAAAGGAGTAAGACACTCTTTTGTTTGACTATTTTGACCCTCAAGCATGAGAAAGGATTGGAGTGCACCACCTAACATATAAGAGAGGTTGACACATGTGAGGAAGTTAGTTGGGAGTCAATTATTTACTGCTTGTATTGAGCACACCATTTCATGATGGCACATGGTTTTGTAATGATGGCTTAGGAGGACTCTCTTCCTATAATAGGATGGCACTCCTCTAATTTGTACATGGTTGGAAATGGAATAAAAATCTCATTTTCTCACTATTGGTATGAAATTTTTCCTGTATCTTAAGCATGGGCATGCACATTACATTGAAGGAAGGAGCTAGTGCAACATCAACAAATGCAAGTAAGATATGGAGTGTTCCTATGTTGTTTCATTGTGAAAATCTTTGAGCTAAATTTTTATTATTGGGGTGGATTATTTTCAAAATTTAATTCTTTACTACACATTTGAGCTTAGAAATTTTTTTTTTTTTGAGTTTCATTAGTTACGCTAGGTCAATACTAGTCTAGCCTCTCTTTGATTTCTATACAATCTGTCTTCCTAGAGTGATGTTTTTCAAGCATTCGACAGGGAATGTGTAGAAACTTCATAAATACAAGGCAAAAAGGCTTTTGCTTGAGGGTCCAGATAAGGCTCCATGCCCAGTGGAGGCATTTAGGGCCTTTTATTTTATTTTCCAATCGTTTCTTTGATTTTTTCCTCTAACTTCTGTTTACTTGCAGCCTAGGACTTGTGTATCTTTACCTTCAGAACTAAGTTTCCTTTTTCCTATTTCAATGAGCTAATTTCTTCATATTTTGTTACAAACAAATTTTTTTATGCAAGACAACCATAAGAGATGGCATAATCTCTAGATTGATTTGTTGTTCGTATGATATTATCTACAGGTATTCAATTTAAAAGGGGCCGATTCCAAATTGCCTTACCTTCTTTTTCTTTGATATAAAGATTTATTGTGTTTGCTTAATTTTTTGAACTTAGATCTTGTCATATTAATAGTTTTTCTCAAGATTTATCATTTTAATTTAGCATAAATGAAGTTTTGATTTGGTTTCCTTGCACATAGCTTTTCATTTAACCCTGAGCATAAATAAACTCAATCACTTCAAGCTTCAAACATATAGTGAGTTTTCATGCCTGGAAATGAATGGCCAACATTACCTCTTGCTCTCTAATCTAATGCTTTATGTTAACATTACACCATTGACAAGTGGAAAATCAATTTGTAAGGGGACAACGATCTAACCTTTCAAATGTATCCACACACCTCGGAGTTCTTGAAGGTTGTAATTTTATCTTCATATGCAGACGACATGATTTTTGCTCTGAATTGTAGCGAAAGCCTCCAAATCCAAATCAGGAGAAGAATATCTCAATTAAATCTCGAAAAAGAGCGAACCCAAATCTGATATAATAAATACACGTGAAAAATCTAGTTGAATCGATAAGGCAGCGAAGAATTGAATATCATAGAAGGGTACGAAATCTGTTGCGAAATCATAAATATTATGAGCAGAGAAAGAGCAAACAGAGTCCCAAACCTGGCAAGGGAGAATAGTGGCGAGAAAATAAATTTTAATAGGTCCATTTAGATTTTAGAGTAGCCACAAAATTAGATTTTAATAGGTAGTAAAATCTTATAAATCAATTGCTATGGTCGCTTAGGTTTTAATTAAGTTTATTTGTATTTGAGCAAAAGGAGGTCATTTCACATAGAAGTTATATATAATGATGTTGAAGATAAGTAATAATGTTAGTTTAATTAGGGCATCAATAAAAACTATATGATGCCTCTCTAATTTATGTAAGTATGTTCATATAAGGATGGAAAATGGATATGTGTTTTACACATAAGGGAAATATCTATCAATCTTTAAGGAGGTGAAAATATGCTTAAATCTATAAATAATGTTATCAATAAACTTAAATATTTATAGGCAACCCATTATTTTTTAGGAAGCTCACTTAGAGCTTAAAAATATCCTATTAGAAGCTAGCCATAGCTTAGAAGGCCTTCACATGTGTTGTTAAGAGAGACAGGGGATAAATTTTGACTAAAGGAAATAAGGGGTACAATAAGATCAATGTATAACACCTACTCAAATCACGGATAATATACCCAAACCATCAAGATGACACACTTCTATGAGAAAAAATATGAAACACCATAGAACAACTCAGATTAAAACTTATAGCCAAAGCATTAAGAGTTAGAATAGAGTGTTTAAGTGAACACAATAAAAATAGTACACATTGGACATAATAGGTGTGCTAAGTGTCAGGGAGTGCTAGGATGTGCTAGGGAGTGCCAAAGCATGCCAAGAAATGCAGGGGATGCTAACACGTGCTACATAGTGCCAATGGATTGTTAGGCATGCCAGGTGTTATGGCATGTCAAGATGTAAACTTTGTTGCTTAGTTGTTTTACGACCACAGTTGGATGTGAGCCTTGTATTTGTAACTTGTTAAGTTGTATGAGTTGATATTCAACACGAGTAGCCTAAGATGAGTTATAGGAAGTTCTTAGGTGAACAAGGCATAGTCTAGTTGTAGTAATTGTAACTTGGTCAAGATGTTGTTATAGTTTGCAAGTTGGTGTTATAGTTGAGGCAGGATTTGGTTGGGTTCCCATGTTGCAAAAAATTTAAGGGTAGTTGTGAGGCATGATAGCTAAGGAGTGCCAGGCGTGCTAAGGAATGAAAAGGTGTGCTAACACATGCTAGACAATGTGAATGCATGCCAAGGAGTGTTGGGGAGTGTTAGGGCTAGGCACAACATTATTTTTTCAATGACTTGGTTGGTTTCCCAAGTCACAAAAAAGGTAAGGCAATCTATAAGGGCATGACAACTAGGGAGTGCCAACATGTGCCAGGAAATGCCAAGAAGTGCTAACACATGCTAGATAGTTCCAACGCATGTTAGGTATGTTGTTGGGGCCTTCGTTTTGAGTTTTTGCGGGAATACAAGATAAGAACAAGTGGTGGGAACAACCGGTTGAGTTTCGGAGCTGACAACCGAGGGGGAGAACAAGAACTAAGAGTGGTCTAGCAGTTGTGAAAAGGTGGTGGGGGAGAACAAGAGTAGCTGAGCAAGTAGAGAGCAAAGGCAACCAAAGGCAGAGTCATCCGAGAAGGAAATAAGTGGAACTAGCAGTCTAGGTGCAAAGCAAAGGATAAAGGGTAGAAGAAAGGATGGGAAAGGGTTGGTGATTACTAGTTGTTGATGAACCAAGCGAGACGAGAATCAATGTAGCCTTCCTGAGTTGCGGAAGGTGGGTACACCCTTGCTCTGTTGGTCTTTGATCTGTGGGTTGGGTCATTCTTGTTGTTGATGATCAAGCTTCGAGCCTTCTGTACTTATTTATGTATTTCTTTATATGAAGTGTAATGAAAGAGATAGTTTGGACATATGATCTATTGTTGAGTTCTATATTGGTTCTTTAAAATTTTAAAATATTTGTCTATATGTTGTATGATTTCCTAAGGTAATGTGAGTAGAATAGTATGGTTGGATTACAGTAGGTGCTTGATTGTTATGAGTTAATATCGGTTGCGGGTTGCAATTCCCTTCGTGCCTCATTCTACCCCCTCACACTTCAGTCACGGGACGCCTCGGGTGAGACTCCTTACCCTCTTTGGGTAAGGTGAAAATGTCGACATTATTCTAGACTACAACAGAGCCTTGTTGGCCTCTTGTTCCTAAACCCAAGGTCTCTTCCCTATGCCAAGTCATGCCAAGTGCTAAGGCATGCCAAGATGGGCTAGGTGTTAGGTTGTGGCGCCAACACATGCTAGGGAGTGTTAGGGAATGCCAGGAAACATAAGGGAACACTAATTTCATTTGCATGGAAATGAATGAATACGAGTGTGTGATAGGGAGTGTTAGCGAGTTCCAACTGTGCTAAGGAGAGAGTGGCAAGGTATGTTAGGCAGTGCCAAGGCATGCTACAGTGCTAGGGAAGCATGCCAAGATGTACCAAGTTCCAAGGTGTGCCAATGTGTGCTAAGGAGTGTTAGTGAGTGCTAGGGAAACACAAGGGAGAACTAGGTCAAAATGCATGGAAACGAATGAATAAGAGTATGTGATAGGGAGTGCAATGAGTTCCAGGTGTGTTAAGGAGGGAGTGACATGGTATGATAGACAATGTTAAGGCATGCTAGAGTGTGAGGGCAACATCCAACCAAGATGTGACAGGTGCCAGGGTGTGCCAAAGCGTGCTAGGAAGTGTTACAGAGTGCCATGGAAACACAAGGGACCACTAGGTCAAAATAATGCATGAAAATGAATGAATAAGATTTTGTGATAGGAAGTGTTAGTGAGTTCCAAGTGTGCTAATAGAGTGACAAGATATTCTTTGCAATTCTAAGGCATGCTAGAGGCCAGGAGGCAAGTGCTAGGGTGTGCCAATGCATGCCAGGGAGTGTTAGGGAGTACCATATAAACACAAGGGAGCATTAGTTTCAAATGCATGGAAATGAATGAATACGATTATGTGATAGGGAGTGTCAGTGAGCTCTAGGTGTGTTAAGGAGTGAGTGACAAGGTATGCTAGGTAGTGCCAAGGAATGCTAGAGTGCAAGGGAAACATGCCAAGATGTCCCAGGTGTTAGGGAGTGTTAGGGAGTTCCATCGAAACACAAGGGAGAACTAGCTCAAAATGCATGGAAATGAACAAATAAGAGTGTGTGATAGGGAGTGTCAGTGAGTTTCTGGTGTGTTAAGGAGGGAGTGGCAAGGTTATATGCTAGGGAGTTCCAAGGCAATCTATATTTCTAGGGCATGTCAAGGAGTTCTAGGGAGTGAAAAATCATACCAAGAAATGTAGAGGGTGCTAACATGTGCCACATAGTGCTAAGGGATTTTTATGTGTGCTAGGTACTATGGCATGTCAAGATGTAAACTATGTTGCTCAGTTTTTTTATGGCCACGGTTGGACGTGAGCCTTGACATGGTAACTTCTAACTTGTTAATTTGGATAAGTTGAAATTATACATGAGTAGCCTAAGATGAGTTATAGTCAGTTCTCAGGTGAACAAGGCATAGTCTAGTTGTAGTAACTGTAACTTGGTCAAGTTGTTGTAGTTGAGGCAAGATTTGGTTGGGTTCCCAAGTCCAAAAAAACATAAGGGTAGTTGTGAGGGCATTATAGCTAAGGAGTGCCATGGCGTGCCAAGGAATGAAAAGGCATGCTAACACATGTCAAACAATTCCAAGGCATGTTGAGGAATGTTATGGACTGTTAGGGCATCACAAGGGGGAACTAGGTCAAAATACATGGAAATGAACAAGTGTGTGTGCCAAGGATTGTCAATGAATTCCAAGTGTCTCAAGGACAAAGTGTGTTAGGCAAAGGTCAAAATAGGAATTTTAGGAGGCAAGCCTATGGTTAAAATTATAAGGGGTTGGTCAAACCAGTTTCAGACAAAGGGAGACTCTGGGTTGGGCACAACATTGTTTTTCCAATGACTTGGTTGGGTTCCCAAGTCACAAAAATAATAAAGCTATCTATGAGGGCATGACAATTAGGGAGTTCCAATGTGTGCCAGGGAATGCCAGGAAGTACTAACACATGCTAGACAATTCCAAGGCATGTTAGGCATGCTAAGACAAGCCAAATGCTAAGGCATGCCAAGATGTGCATGTGTCGGGTGCCAGGGTGTGGCATGAATGCATGCTAGGGAGTGTTAGGGCCAAGTGCCAAGGAAACACTAGTTTCAAATGCGTGGAAATGAAGTGGCAACAAGATCCAGGTGTGCTAAGGAGGGAGTGACAAGGTATGTTATGTAGTTCCAAGGCATGCTAGAGTGCTAGGGAAGCATACCAAGATGTGCCAAGTGCCAAGGTGTGCCAATGTGTGCTAAGGAGTGTTAGGGAGTTCCAGGGAAACATAGGGGAGAACTAGGTCAAAATGCATGAAAATGAATGAATAAGAGTGTGTGACAAGGAGTGTCAACGAGTTCCAAGTGTGCTAAGGAGAGAGTGACATGGTGTGCTAGGTCATGCTAGATTGTTAGGGTGACATGCAGCCAAGATGTGCCAAGTGCCAGGGTGTGTCAACATGTGGTAGGAAGTGTTAGGGAGTGTCAGGGAACACAAAGGAGAACTAGGTCAAATTAATGCATGAAAATGAACAAATAAGAGTTTGTGACAGGAAGTGTCAGTGAGATACATGTGTGCTGAGGGAGTAACAAGGTATGGTAGGAAGTGTTAAGGCATGATAGAGGCCAGGGTAACATTCCAAGATTTTTCAAGTGCTAGGTTGTGCCAATGCATGCCATAGAGTGTTATGGAGTGCCAAGGAAACAAAAGGGATCACTAGTTTCAAATACATGGAAATGAATGAATAAGAGTGTGTGACAATGAGTGTTAGTGAGTTCTAGGTGTGGTAAGGAGGGAGTGACAAGATATGTTAGGTAGTGCCAAGGAATGCTAGAGTGATAGGGAAACATGCCAAGATGTGCTAGGTGCTAGGGTGTGCCAATGCGTGCCAGTGAATGTTAGGGAGTGCCATAGAAACACTAGGGAGAACTAGTTCAAAATGCATGGAAATGAAGAGATAAGAGTGTGTGATAGGGAGTGTCAACGAGTTCCAAGTGTTCTAAGGAGGGAGTGACAAGGTTATATGCTAGGAAGTGCTAAGGCATGCTAGAATTCCAGGGCATGTTAGGGAGTGCTAGGGTGTGCTAGGGAGTGAAAAGCATGCCAAGAAATACAGGGGATGCTAACATGCGCCACATAGGGCTAAGGGATTGTTAGACATGCTAGGTGTTATGGCATGTCAAGATGTAAACTATGTTGCGTAGGTGTTTTATGGCCATGGTTGGACGTGAATATTGACTTGGTAAGTTGTTAAGTGGGATGAGTTGATATTGGACATTAGTAACCTAAGATGTGTCATAAGCAATTCTTAGGTGAACAAGGCATAGTCTAGTTGTAGTAACTATAACTTGGTTAAGTTGTTTTAGTCGAGGCAGGACTTGGTTGGGTTCCCAAGTCTTAAAAAACGTAAGGGTAGTTGTGAGGGCATGATAAATAAGGAGTGCCAGGGCATGCCAAGGAATGAAAATGTGTGCTAACACATGGAAAAAAGTGTCAATGGATGTTGAGGAGTGTTAGGGAGCATCAGGGGAACACAAGGGAGAACTAGGTCAAAATGCTTGGAAATGAACGAATAAGAGTGTGTGCCAAGGAGTGCCAATGAATTACAAGTGTCCCAAGGATGAAGTGTTTTAGGAGAAGTTCATAATAGGACTTGCAGGAGGCAAGCCTATGGTTGTGATAAGGCATGGACAAAGCAATTTCAGAAAAAAAGAGACTTTGGGTTGGGCACAATATTGTTTTTCTAATGAATTGGTTGGGTTCCCAAGTGGAAAAAAAGGTAAGGCTATCTATGAGGGCATGACAACTAGGGAGTGCCAAGGTGTTCTAGGGAATGTAAGGTTCCCAAGTCGTGGAAAAATGTAATACTAGCTATGAGGGCATGACTGCCAAGGTGTGTTAGGAAATGCTAGGGCATGCTAACATGTGCCAGATAGTACAAAGGCATGTCAAACAAGCTAAGATGTGCCAAGTGTTAAGGCATACCAAGACGTGAAAGGGTGTGAGAATGCATGTCAGGGACTGTCAAGCAACAAAAGGGAGGAAAAAGTTAAACTACAAGGAAATGAACACATAATAGGGTTAATAAGTCATCAATTTACCTTTTCCATGAGGGGCATGCTAGGCACGCCAACACTAGGTTCCAATAGGTGCCAAGTGCTAAGTGTGAGTGCATTCTAAGTGCCAAATATCCCTCTATTGTTTCTCATCTACTTTCCAATAATTGATCTCAAATAACTTTAATATTAAACCATGCCAAAGTATACCAAGTCATCTCAATGCATTCCAAACATGATAAGACTTGCCAAGTGCCAACACATGCCAAGTGCCAATACGTGTCAGGGAGTGTGATGCATGCTATGAAGAGGCATATCATGTCAAAGAGTGCTAAGGTGTGCTAGAGAGTGCCAATGCATGTTGAGGGGTGTTAGGGAGTAATAGGACAACACAAGGGAGCACTAGGTCAAAATGCATGGAAGTGAAGGAAAATGAGGGTGTGTCAGGGAGTGCCAATGCGTGCTAGTTGTCATGCCAAGGAGGGAGTGACAAGGTATGCTAAGCATGGGTAAGGCATGCCAGGGAATATCAGGGCATGTCAAGAAGTGCTAGAGTGCAATAGGTAGTTCCGAGGTATGCTAACATGTTCAAAATAGTGCCATGGCATTCCAAGACATGTCTGGTGCTAAAACATGCTAGGATGTGTAGGGTGCTAGAGTATGCCAATATGTGTCAAGGAGTTTCAAGGAAACAAAAGGAATAACCAAGCTAAAATGAAAGGATATGAACACATAAGAGGGTTAATAAGTTAGGAATTTATCTTTTTCAAATGGTGCATGTTAGACACACTAATAATATATTCCAATACATGCCAAGTGCCAATGTGTGCCAAGTGCTAATATATGTCAATAAAATACTATGCCAAGGTGTTCCAGGGCATGCTAGGGACTACAAGGCATGCCAACACATGATGGGGGAGTTCTATGCTATGCTAGGGAATTCCAACATGTGCTTGGGTATCCTACTCATGGCAAGTTGTTCTAGGTAAAAAGATGTTCCAGGTACAAAGATGTTCCAAGACATGTGAGGTACCAAGGAATGTTAGTGTGTTCCAAATCATGTTAAGGTGTGCCATGAGTGTTGAGGAGTGCTAGGTCTCTCTCATTAATAAAATTGACAAAGATTGATTATGTATTAAATAATATAGTTCCTACACACACTAGTGGAACTTTATCTAAAAGGAATTTGCTAGATAATAAACCTAATAGAGATGAATCATGTGTTGACTCATAGGAAAACTATATTCTTATGACTTGAGCGAAATGATACACATTAATTACTTCTTAACAAATTGACTGACTCTAACCACTATGGCCTTGGACACATAATGAAAATGACTCGAAAAAACTGGTCTTAAATCATTATCTTTTGACAAAATATATAGTAACAAGTACATAGAGTCATCAAAAACTCATTGGAATGATCAATGATGTCGAACATTTTTTGGCCATCACCAAAAGTAACCAAAAAGAGCATTGGTGAGGGTCAATAAAATATCATCACTAGAAGTGTCACTTGTTGTAACATTATCTAGTTTTGATAAGTTAGCATATTAGTCAAATAATTTTAAAAAAAAGTTAAGATAGGATATGGATGCAAAAGAATAAAAAGTTAAAATGTTAGGAAAATTTTATGTTTATTAGGCATCCATCTCAATAAATGTTAGGATTTAGCTGCCCTAAATAAAGAAGGCAAAGGAAAATAAAATGTTAGGGAAGCAAAAGAAAAGGAAATCTTCATTTTATGTTTTTGAAAATGCACAGGTTGCTAGTCTAAATGCACCATAATCAAACATCCATTGTGTTTTCATGTGCAAAAGCAATTGAAAGAAGAGTGAAGGTTACTCTAAGGTTTATATGCTTACTTTGGATATTAACGTTATCCTAAGTTAAAAAAAAAAAACCTATAACCTAAGTAATAATCCCATGTCGCCCCTCCGCCAATCCATTCCCTAAAGTTCATAACCCCCTTATTTTCCATATTTCCTGAAATCACATTAATGTTGATTCCTAACCCCACCAATCCATCCTGTCACATCATGGTAATTCTCTGCCATATCATTCTTCATCTCCACCTACCGCTTCTCATCTGACGGCCCTCATGCCATTTCGGCCCCCCTCCGCCATCCGAGCTTTACCACCAGGGGGGGTTCGAAATGGGTGGTATACCAAACCGCACTCACCCCTATGTGGTAGTTCCACAGTGTTTCGGACCCCCCATGAGCAAAACCACAAACACTCACCCCCCCCCCTCGAAAAGCTGAATTCCTCATTCTCGATAACATTTACCTGACCGTTGTGCATCTGCCATTCCTTTGTTGCCACCTCATCTGTTCGTTAACCCCATGAAATCATATCTATTCCCTCCATAACCAATCTGTTATGCAATTAATTTTCTTAGCCATTAACTCAAAAGACCCGCACCACCAATGAAAAACCAGAACTCCTATATAAACCTTCTTCTTGTCTGTTTATAGGTTATAGAATTTGTGTTTTATCACTGTCATTACTTTGATTGCATGTTGCTCGCCAGATCGCAACATTGTCAACTGCCAGCATTGTCAAATTATTCCTTCTGTTCTTGGCCCCATAACTTTCTATCTATCCATGAATTGTTTCCTCTCCCAAGCCATCATGCCTCCCAAGGACAAAGGACCAGAGGAAATTGTTAATCCTTTTATCTATCCTCCAATAGATCTTCATCATATCCCTATGGCTGATAGAGACTACAAGATCCACGAAACACTTTGTGATCTCAAACTCTTCAAGATGTACAACTGGCTCGAAGATAAATACATTGAAAATCAGATGATATCCAGTTGCGGGAGTCAAACCTACCTCATTACATCTTTCCTTATACCCACAATGCTCCTGATTTCATTAGAAAATTCCATGCCTCATATCTGCCAAGCCAAAGGGCCATAGTCAATCCCAATGGAAACATTCTGTTCACCATAACCCCTTAGGCTATTGATAAAATGATGAAAGTCCCCACAGTCAACAATGCTACCCCATTTTCCTATGAAGCTCTGGTCAAAATATACCATAAATTAGACTTTGCTAAGAGAGCCCAAACTCTTGAATTATTCTTAACACAAGGTGTTAAATTACCAAAGAACAATCCTCATTATCCCTCATCCATATTCCCTAAGAGATCCAAGAAGATAATCATTGTCATTTCCTACCTCCTTGGATACTATTCTAACCAAAGTAGATGAGGCCATTACAGGATTTTTATCCATCTTTTCTAATGGTGTTAAACCCTCGATTGTGTTCAATTTCAGTCATTTCCTTGCAGAGTCTATTCATCAATAGCTGGTCAAGTTTCCTACAGAGGAGGTATTCAAATATGCCTCTATCTTAGTCTACATGTTCCTATATTTTCAGGGTGAAAAAATGAATTTTTCATTGCAAAGGCTGGATCAGAAAGGAAACTAGCAGTCGGTCATTTTCTAGACCACTTTGGTTATGAAAGAACAAAAAGAATATACTTACAAACAGTTTACTGAAATGTTTGTCCATCCAGCCATAAGCCTCCTAAGCAACAAAATTGAACCAAGGATTAGTGAAGAAATCAAAAAGGTCTTGCAGCTGTCAGAATAGGTCCAAACATGAGACTATTACTTATATGAGAATTAGAGAGAGATAGGGATTTTTGGATGTGAGCTGCCACCATATAAGCTGCCAAAATTCCTCCCAATGAGTTGCCTTAAAATACATCAGGCAGATGATGAACATGGATGAAGTCCATTTTGTTGCTGCCAAGAAAAAGTCTCAGTTCAAGATAAAAATGCAGGTTGGTCCATTCATTTGCAACAGCAGGGCAGTAGGCCAAGAAGCTGACAAACTACTTAAGGGAAATGCAATTTAATCTTATTTTTACATGGTCCTATGACAAATTAGCAATAATTTCCATATTAAGAGTAGAAACCAAGTCTACTCCTTATTTTCACACACCTAGGCCAGAGATAGAAAAATATAAGAATCAGCTAGAGTAGGTTGAAAACACATTACAGGAGGCAAAAGAATAGCAGGCCTCCTCATCAACAGTGCAGACTCCTACAATGCAAGAAAAGACAGCCAAGAGGAGTAGAGAGGAAGAGTCTACTTTAGGGACTGATATATTTAGTGAGGGATTTAAAATCATGTACAGAAAGAAGGCTAAGCTTAGCTCTAGACTAAGTCTTAGCAAAGAGTCAAAGCAACAAACTCTCATCACCACTAATGAGCCTCTTGTATCTTCATTAGTAGGTGATCAGAATACACAGTCTCCTACCACCGCCATGACCTCACAAGAGCAGGAGTAGATTATGCACACAGGTACATCTACTTCAAGCGAGCCAGAGAAGAGCATCATGGATGTATTCAAGGAAATAAAGGTCAGAAATGAAGCCTTGAAGATAAACACATACAACCATTTTTGGAAACAAACATCTGGTGCCCGAAGCAGGATACTCTCAGCCTTCGACTTAGAGACGGGGAAAATGCAGATGGCATTCCTTCATGCACAAGTTCCTCAGCCCAAAGGAAAAACAGATTATAAGAAAACATCTTTTGAGTTTGATATCAAGGACATACATCCCATTGACCAAATGGAGATGCATAAACATACTGGAGAAATGATCTTCTCTACTGTAACTAGCACAACTATGACCTTGTCCAAGCTGCAGGTAACACTAGAAAATGTCCAGTCACAACTAAAGATGGAGAAATTTTCAGCTCTTGCCAAAGATACCAATATTAAAACCTTGGAATATTTGGTAATTAAACTTGGTTATGATCCTGCAAACATCAATGATGCAGAAGAGCTGATCAAAAAGAAGAATTTTGATATAGCATCACTAGGGAAACAATTGAAACTCCCAAATACTGAAGATCCTCTAGCCAAGGATATTGTAGAAACAGAAAATAAAAAGGCAGACATGATGAAACTCATCATAGAGCAGACTACTCAATTGAAACAAACAGAGACAGAGATGGAGAAATTAATCAAGGAAAAGGAGAAGGCTTCTAAATAGACTGCTCCTTTAGAAGCACTTCCTATTGCAGTCATTCCAACTGCAATATCAGCTACCACCAATACAAGAGAGGTTGCAGACCAGTTAGCTAGTGCAGTTCAAAATATGTCCTTGCAGAATGAAGAGATTAAGAAATTGCAATATCAAGTAAAACTATTAGAGGATCATCAAAAGAAGTGTGACATTTTTCATGCAGCAGAGCTTCAGAGAGCTCATAATCAAGTTGAGGCATGGAAGAAGTCAACCATTGAGTCTTCCATTGGCTACACTTTGGGTAGTGTCAAGGAAATTATCTAGAACAACATCATAGAGGAGATTGATGAATGTGGCCATGTATCCATATCATTTTTTAACAAAAGGAGTTGATGGAAAAGGCAAACCAGACAATTTCCAATATAAATGCTCAACTAGGAGAGATGCCTTCTACATCCAACAACATAATAAAGTTTCTCAATTCTAAAAACAAGTATGAAATGGATGATCTAGGAGTGGATGAAAGGACTGAAACTATTCTAGAGGTAAAGAAATTCCTGGCTAAAAAGAACTTGGTAGTACAGTTAGCTGAGAAGTGTCACACTCTGGAAATTGCAGTTAATAAATTTTTCACAAGAATTGATACCTTAAACAAGAAGGGTTTGCCTTCACTGTTTTTCATCAATGATAAGCTAATGACCAAGGATGATTACTTGAAGAATCTACAGGACGCTTCCAAGGACACATCAAGTCCTCCAAGATCAAAGGTTCCATGATAGGTAGGGCATTCTACGAGGCCATCAGTAACATATGTTTTATTTAGAATGAGATAAAAAAATATTTTTACTGTAAAACCAATTTTTGCCAAGTATACTGAGGTAGATGAGATCTACTATAGAGTAACTAAAATATCAATTCCAAATGAATAACGGTGGGAAAAGATGTGCGAATATCGGGATTAGAAGGCAGATCATCTTGGCCAGCGCAACACCAAAATAGTGGCCACTCAGCAATAGTTTTCCATCAAAATAGGGCCAAATGTTCAGATTCATTCTTTTGGACCGAAGTGCTTCTCTTTCTATTAAATTTTAAGTAATAACAGCATGCCTCGTCACTCAGGCATTGGTTGTAATATTTTGTATTTTGTTTAAATACTTCATTCTCTCAAACTATTCTAGGTTACACCCTTGAGCTAGTTACCAGACAGATTTGTACTAAGCTGGAGAATTTTTTATTGAAAAAAAGATCCTGGATTTACTTCATACAGTTTGTCTCTATGTGAGTTATTTCCTTATGGATTCCTCATATAATTTATTTAATTTACAGTCATCCAATTGAAAATTTAACTAACTTTCAGTTTCATTTTGAATCCGATGTGAAGTTTTTAGGTTAATTAAGAGATTAATATACAGGACTGTGTGTTCTTGTAAATTCCTCTTTGGATTTAAATTGCACAAGGTTTTTGAAATGACTTGATTATATTTTGTTAATTAGGAAAACACAGTTTTCTCAATTTCTTCTTGTAAATGGTGAAACACTCTATTTGAATATTAAATCATTTATATTTCTCTATATTCCTCTTATCCATCACATTTAAAATCAAAATAACCATATGTATTTAAAGAATAGAGTTTTGTTTTATTAAATATCTTTCTAAGTTTAAAGCACCTGTTAAAAAGTAGTTCGTTGGTCATCCAACCATTAAAATCAAACAAAATATTTTAGATGCTTTGGCATAGCCAATTGACCTTAGGTTATCTCAAAGGACAACATCAGATTGGCACCGTTTTCGGGGAGCGAAGTACTGAAAGTTAAATTTTCCCTGGGGCAACGAATTTCCCTTTCCTGTAAGGTGAATAAAGGATAAGGTCATAGGTCAAAATCTTTCACCTGGTGATTCCACTAGTCCAAGCTAGCTCCCTATAAGCATACAATATCATGTTCTGATTCAGAGATTGTTAACCCTCTGCGAGACCCAAAAAGACTCATTAAGGGAGCCTCTTCAAGGGGAAGACGTAGACCTTCCATCAACATTTTCGATACAGTCACTTGAAACATATCAAGTCCCATCCATCCCTATCAAATCACCTTCTTCTGAGGAAGAATTGGATTTAAATTTACCTAAATTTAAACCTCAAGATTCCATTAATCCGACTCCTTATTCTTTTCCATCATCCTCAACTAATTTTGAAGAGACATTTTATGTCTACTCGAATCCTTTATTTGAAAATAAGGAAGACTTCCCACTAGGAGTTTAGAAATTGGTTATTAAAACCCCTTTCAAACCCTTAAAGAGGTCTCCTCCCTCTCCTCCACACGTTAATACACCTACTAACTCATCTTCACCTCGTTCATCTTCATCATCTTCCTCTTCCTCATCAACATCCACTCATACACCCCATACTCCTCCTGCTATCATGGCTTTTCAACCCATTGTTCGAGCTAGGTATGCTGCCCTAGTTCTCCCTGCAAACTTGGGAAATTTTCCTAATGGATCTTTAAAGTATTTGCCAAGATTTAATGGAGAAAGAGGACCCTTAGTAGAAGATCACGTGTCAGCCTTCCTAGATTTTACTGACAATATGAACATTAAAGAGGAAAATGTTTATATGAGATTATTTATACAGTCCCTGGAAGGAAATGTTAGGATTTGGTTTGAGCAGCTCAAAGCTGACTCTATCAGAACTTGGAATGAACTCATAACCATCTTCAAAAATCAATGGGGGGTAAAGAAAGATCATGTTTACTTCCTTATGGAATTTGAGGAATTAAAAAGAAACCCAGGAGAACCAATTGTTGAATTCATTAAAAGATTCAACAAGCTCTATCATAAAATGCCTGTTGATTGTAAACCACAAATAACAGCTGCAAAGGTTAGATTCTCTAAAGCATTTGATGATGAATTCTCACTTATGCTAAGAGAAAGAGTTTTTAATACCTTAGAAGACATGTAGACAAATGATATAGAGGTAGAAGCCAATATGCCAACTTCTGGTAAACTTAAGGCTAAAGCAGAAAAAGAAGAAAGAAAACGGAAAGCTAAGATAGATGATTCATCCTCCTCCAAATCTAAATTAGAAGATCAAAAAATTGATGAAATTACATCATTTCTTAGGAACCTTTCTAATAGAATTTCAAAAATTGAAACTCAGCCTAGAGATCCTCAACAAACTATTGTTAGACCTCAAGCTCAAACTCAATTCAGAAGAGCTCCTCAAATGCAAATTCTTCAGAGACTAGGTTCTGACCAAAACATTCAGCCACCCTTTCTTATTGATGATCAACAGTCACAAGATACAGGCCATTTAATTACTGAATATATCAATAATATTGATTCTTCAGCAATAAAAATGGCCATAGTTCCTTCAACTTCATCTCAGTATTTCGAACCAGAAGTAGGAGAAACTCAAATTTCCAGAATTGAATAAGATGTATGATCTAAGACCTAGATCAGGTCTTGGTAGACCTCCAAAATCCACCACCATAATTGAACCTGCAGTGAAAACCATTCAAACACAAACTCCAACCCCTCAGACTACATAGTCATCCACTGAAACCGTTCCATTTGATAAGACTATTTTAACTACTTTTAATATTGAAAAGGAATTGGAAAGGGTCAAGATTCTTATACCTTTAGATATACTTTCCAAAAATCATGGTTACAAAAATCAAGTATCTAAATGGATATAGTCTTCTAGTTTAGATGCTGAGGGAGACATTATTAGTCTGCAGGATGAAAAACCCTTGGTTGTATTTGACCCTAGTTCGGATATGATCGATGAAATTGTTCCACCATTTTATCTAACATTAAAAGCTCATGATTTTATTTTGTATAACTGTATTCTATATTCTGGAGCCTCTCATAACCTTATGCCAAAGGTAATCATGGACCAGCTTTAGTTATAAGTCACCCGTAACTATCATGACCTTTACACCTTTAACTCAAAGAAAGTACCATGCTTAGGATTGATCAAAGACCTAGTTGTGACCTTAGCTCAAATACCTGTCAAAAGTATAGTTATAGACATAGTTGTCATTGATATTCTTGCCAAGTTTGGCATGCTTCTATCTAGATCATGTTGTGCTAAACTGGGAGGGTCACTTCAGATGGACATGTCTTTTGCTACTATCCCACTCTATGGAGGTGAGCACTTAAGGTTATATAGGGAAGTATGTTTCCTTCATATTGTTTGTAGGTCTAATCAAGAAAAGAACCACCCTATCTATGCAGTAGATCAAGATTTTGGTTGTTTTCACTTGTCTTCACAAAATGCGTCAAACACTCAACTCACCATTGAAAATATTGTTTCCCGGCCTAAAATTGTAGAATCAGATATCTGGAAACTTTATTTTGATGGCTCTTACTCAAAGGAAGGAGCGGGAGAAGGAATTGTTCTTATATCAGCAAATAAAGAAAACATAACTCAGTCATGTAAACTTGAATTTGAAGTCATTAATAATGTGGCTGAGTATGAGGTTTTTCTTCTTGGTATTGAGTTAGCTAGGAGTCTAAAAGTCCAAAACTTGAGTGTCTTTTCTGACTCTGAGCTTATAGTAAACCAAGTTAGAAATTTATGTCAAACTAAACACCCAAGGCTTAGAACCTACAGAAATGAAGCTTGGACACAATTGAGAATTTCTTTCATGGTTTTAACATAACTTCTATTCCCGGATATGAAAACATGCATGCAGATTCACTAGTTGTCTCAGCAAGATCCTTTAAAATCCTTGAGCTGGTATTGTTAGAATATCAAATCCAAGTTAAGTATCGGTCGTCATTTCCTGATAACCTTAAACATTGGAAGATTTTTGAAGATGATGAACAATTAAAATATTTTCTTCAAGTCATTGATGAATTTTCAAATATGAAAATTGAAGAAGATCAAAAAGTTATCCAAGAATTAGATCAACGGAGTCCATAAACATCATCCTAAAATTCTTGATCATGATATCATACAGTTATCTAACAATTCTATCCCTAAGGGATTAGTCCCATTGGAAAAACTATTTGATAATAATGATGTAAAATCCTTTGTTTCACTCACTAGAAGAGGAAATCGAAGAATGTAATATTGGGACTTTGGATGATGTGAGAAAGGTTAAATTGTCTTCAACTTTACCTTCAGATGTTAAAGTCAAATACCTAAATCTTCTTAATAACTATAAAGATCTTTTTGTGTGGTCTTATAATGAATTGAAAACTTATGACACATCTTTGATTGAGCATAAGATTCTTTTGAAACCAGAAGCAAAACCCTTTCAGCAAAAGTTAAGAAGAATTAATCCCATACTATTGCCAACCATTGAAAAAGGAACTTAAAAAGCTACTTGATGCTCATATCATAGTGCCTCTAAGGTATTCTAATTGGGTAGCCAACCTAGTTCCTGTTAGGAAGAAGAATGGTGAAATTAGGCTATGTGTAGATTTTAGAAACCTGAACAAATCATTCTTAAAAGATAACTATCCATTGCCTAAAATGGACCATCTACTTCAAAAAATTTCAGGTGCCAATAGGATCTCTATGTTAGATGGAAACGACTTTCACCACACCATCGGGTACATTTATGTACGCCAAAATGCCATTCGGGTTAACCAATGTTGGAGCCACTTTCCAAAGAGCCATGGGCCTTGCATTTGTAGGTAAAACATCTGAATTTAATGTCACTTATTTAGATGATTTAATTTTTTTCTCTTATTCTGATGAAATTCATTTCAAACACTTGGGAAAGGTTTTTGAAAGGTGCAAGAAATTTGGCATATCAATCAATCCAAAGAAATCCTTGTTTTCTGTGAAGGAAGGAAAATTTCTAGGGAATATTATCTCCAAGGAGGGACTTATAATTGACCCAAAAAGAGTTTCATCTATTCAGACCCTGTCTTTGCCGAGGAATAAAAAGGAGACTCAAACCTTCCTTGGAAAGATCGATTTTCTTAGAAGGTTTATCCCAAATTATGTTGAGATAGTTAAAGATATAACATATATGCTTAAGAAAAATAATGAAGTGAAATCGATAGTCCCTGCTAGGTATGATTTTGACCAAATCAAAAAGGCTATATCTGAAACCCCTACATTAGCTAGCCCTAACAATTCTTCACCCTTCGACATATTTTCTTTTGCATCTAAAACAACCTTAGCTGATGTACTTTTACAAAAGAATACAAATGGTGATTACCAGCCCATAGCCTTCTTTTCAAAAGTAATGAGAGATGCTGAACTCAAGTATGATATTATTGAAAAACAAGCTTATGCCTTAATTCAAGCCCTCAAAGCCTTTAGAACCTATGTCCTACATTCACACATCACAGTTTATGTCCCTAATCATGCTGTTAAAAATGTCTTGACTCAACCTGACACTGATGGGAGAAGAGGGAGATGGATTGCTAAAATCCTTGAATTTGACCTTGAAATAAAAAGCACAAAGCTAGTGAAAGGCCAAGACCTAGCCAAATTGTTAACTGAATCCAACTGCAAAGTATTGGGGATAAATCTAGTTTTTGAAATTTCATTAGGGGAGAATCCACAAGAACCTCCTCCTCTTAAAGAAGGGGAGAATCCACAAGAACCTCTTCCTTCAGATCAAGCCATTCTTTTTCATATAGATCACAAATATCTACTTTTTGATTGGTATTCTAATATTGTGTCGTTTCTTAGAAATTTTGAATGTCCAACTGAGCTAAATTTGAAACAGTGCAAAGATCTCAAGATTAAAGCAGTGAAATATTGCATTATTAAT
Source organism: Pinus tabuliformis (assembly GCA_031772625.1). NCBI lineage: Eukaryota > Viridiplantae > Streptophyta > Pinopsida > Pinales > Pinaceae > Pinus > Pinus tabuliformis. The sequence goes on along the minus strand of CM062819.1, from coordinate 1,120,810,636 downwards.
ACTAATCTGTACTGGAAAGACCCTCTTAATATCCTTCTTGCTTAAATAAAAATGAGACAGAAGGTATTATAGACCAATTCCATGCTAGGTTTTGTGGTGGACACTATGCCTGGAGAGAAACATCCTACAAAATTCTAAAGGCAAATTCTATTGGCCCACACTTTTCAAAGAAGTTGGGGTAAGAGTAATAAGTTGCAAAGAATTCCAATTGTTTGCAGGAAAATAGAAATTGTCAGCACTTTCCTTGGTTCCAGTATCAGTTGATTCTCCTTTTCTTCAATGGCGATTAGAATTTATAGGGGAAATTCATCCACGGTCAAGCAATCAACATAGACAGATTTTAACAGCCACGGACTATTTTACCAAGTGGGTAGAAGCCATATCAGTGAAGAATGCCATTGATACTATTGTAATTAAATTTCTTGAAGAAAACATCCTGTCAATATTTGGATGTCCTCAACAGATTGTTATAGATAATGCAACATCTTTCAGTAGTGTCAAGATGATTGAATTCTGTCAAAAGTATTCAATCCTTTTACATCATTCTACACCATACTATCCATGGGGTAATGGGCTAGCAAAGTCTTCCAAGAAGAGCTTAGTTAAGGTCATTAAGAAGACTCTTGAAGACCATAAAAAGAGTTGGGACAGGCATCTTATTCATGCCATTTGGGCAAACAGGGTTTCTCGTAAAAGATCAACATGCAAGTCTCCTTTCCAATTAGTTTATGGCAAGGAAGTATTTTTTCCTACTCATTTAACTTTGCCCGTTATGAGGTTCCTCCAAGAATATTATGAAGAAAAAGATGTTTTCTCAAGAAGGATTAATCAAATAATTGAGTTGAATGAAGACAAGGATGAAATTCAGTACAAACTAAGGAAATACCAGAACAAGATGAAAGAGCATTTTGACAGAAAGGATAGAGAGAGGAATTTCAAGAAAGGTGACCTAGTGCTCAGGTGGGATATAAGGAGAGAAGACAAAGGCAAGTATGCAAAATTTGACAACCTCTGGCTTGGTCCATTCAGCATTGCAAAAGTCAAAGGGAACAATACATTCATTCTACAAAATCTGGAAGGAGAGTATTCCTCATTTCCATTTAATGGGAGATACCTGAAACACTACATTCAGTATTGATTCTTTGTTCATTCCATTCATCATCTGTAAATATTCGGAGAGTTTATTCATTTTTTAAAATTACAACTGAGTATCTATTTCAGAAAATACTCCATAGCCCGAGGAGAAGGCACATGGATCTTCTTGTTCTCTGCATCCCACAGGGGGAAGCAGTCCCCAGCTAGAGTCGATGTTGTAACATTATCTAGTTTTGATAAGTTATCATATTATTCAAATAATTTTGAAAAAATGTTAAGATAGGATATGGATGCAAAAGAATAAAAAGTTAAAATGTTAGGATTTAGCTTCCCTAAATAAAGAAGGCAAAGGAAAATAAAATGTTAAGGAAGAAAAAGAAAAGGAAAGCTTCAGTTTATGTTTTTGAAAATGCATAGGTTGCTAGTCTAGATGCGCCATAATCAAACATCCATTGTGTTTTCATGTGTAGAAGAAATTGAAAGAAGAGTGAAGGTTACTCTAAGGTTTATATGCTTACTTTGGATATTAACATTATCCTAAGTTTTGAAAAAAACCTATAACCTAAGTATTAATCCCATGTCACCCCTCCGCCAATCCATTCCCTTCATATCATTTCCCTAAAGTTCATAACCCCCTTATTTTCTATATTTCCCGACATCACATTAATGTCGATTCCTGACCCCACCAATCCATCCTGTCACATCATGTTAATCCTCCGCCATATCATTCTTCATCTCCGCCTATCACTTCTCATCTGACGACCCTCATGCCATTTCGACCCCCCTTCACCATCTAAGCTTTATCGCCGGGGGGTCCAAAATGGGCGGTATACCAAACCGTGCCCTCCCCTACGTGGCAGCTCCACAACATTTCGGACCCGCCATGAGAAAAACCACAAATCGCTCACCCCCCCCGAAAAGCTGAATTCCTCATTCCCAATACTGCTTACCTGACTGTTGTGCATCCGCCATTCATTTGATGCCACCCCATCTGTCCATTAAACCCATCAAATCATATCTATTGCCTCCATAATCAATCTGTTAAGCATTTAATTTTCTTAGCCATTAACTCAATGGACCCGCGCCACCAACGAAAAACCAGAACTCTTATATAAACCCTCTTCTTGTCTGTTTACAAGTTACTGAATTTTTGTTTTATCACTGCCATTACTATGATTGCAGGTTGCTCGCCAGATCCCAACACTGTCAACTACCAGGGACACTCCCTTCCCAATCATTGTCAAATTATTCCTTATGTTCCTGGCCGTAGAACTTTCTATTTGTCCATGAATTGTTTCCTCTCCCAATCAAGTTTTCACTATCAGCCTTAGCCATCATGCCTCCCAAGGACAAAGGACCAGAGGAAATCGTTAATCCTTTGATCTATCCTCTTGTAGATCTTCATCATATCCCTATGGCTGATAGAGACTACAAGGTCCACGAAACACTCTATGAGCTCGACCTCTTCGAGATGTACTGCTGGCTCGAAGATAAATACAATGACAAATCAAATGATATCTAGCTGTGGGTGTCAAACCTACCTCATACATCTTTCCTCATACCCACAATACTCCTGATTTCATTAGAAAATGCCATGCCTCATATCTGCCAGGCCAAAGGGCCATAGTCAATCCCAATGGACACATTCTGTTCACCATAACCCCTTAGGCTATTGATCAAATGATGAAATCCCCCACAGTCAATAATGCTACCACATTTTCCTATGAAGCTCTGGTTGAAATATACCAAAAATTTAGACTTTGATAAGAGAGCCCAAACTCTTGAATTATTCTTAACACAAGATGCTGCATTACCAAAGAAAAATCCTCCTTATCCCTAACCCATATTCCCTGAGAGAGCCAATCAGATAATCATTGTCATTTCCTACCTCCTTGGCTACTATAATGACCAAATGGTAGATGAGGCCATTATAGGATTTTTATCCATCTTTTCTAATGATGTTAAGCCTTCGATTGTGTTCAATTTCAGCCATTTCCTTGCAGAGTCTATTCATCAAAAACTGGTCAAGTTTCCTATAGAGGAGGTATTCAAATATGCTTCTATCTTAGTCTATATGTTCCTATATTTTTAGGGGAAAAACATGAATTTGTCATTGCAAAAGCTGGATGAGAAATGAAACCAACAATCGGTCATTTTCTCGGCCACTCTAGTTATGAAATAATAGAAAGAATATACTTACAAACAGTTTACTGAAATGTTTTTCCATCCAGCCATAAGCCTCCTAAGCAACAGAAATGAGCCAAGGAGTAGTGAAGAAATCAAAAAGGTCTTGCAACTATCAGAACAGGTACAAATAGGAGACTGGTACTTATATGAGAATTACATAGAGATAAGGATTTTTGGATGTGAGTTGCCACCATATAAGCTGCCAAAATTCCTCCCAATGAGGATTTTTGCCTTAGAATACATCAGGCAGATGATCAACATGGATGAAGTCCATTTTGTTGATGCCAAGAAAAAGTCTCAGTTCAAGATAAAAACACAGGTTGGTCCATTCATTTGCAACAACAAGGTAGTAGGCCAAGAAGATGACAAACTACTCAGGGAAATGCACTTTAATCTTAGTTTTACCTACCCTGTGACCCATTAGGAATAATTTCTAGATTAAGGCTAGAAACCAAGTCTACTCCTTATTTTCACACACCTAGGCCAGAGATAGAAAAATATAAGAATTAACCAGAGTGGGTTGAAAACACATTACATGAGGCAGAAGAACAACAGGTCTCCTCATTAACAGTGTAGACTCCTACAATGCAAAAAAAGATAGCCAAGATGAGTAGAGAGGAAGAGTCTCCTTTAGGCACTGATATCTTTAGTGAGGGATTTAAAATCATGTACAGAAAGAAGGCTAAGCTTAGCTCCAAACTAAGTCTTAGCAAAGAGATAAAGCATCAAACTCTCATCACCACTGATGAGCCTCTTGTCGCTTCATTAGTAGGTGATTAGTCTACATAGTCTCCTACCACTTCCATGACCTCACAAGAGTAGAAACAGATTATTCACATAGGTACATCTACTTCAAGTGAGCCATAGAAGAGCATCATGGATGTCTTTAAGGAAATAAAGGTAAGAAATGAAGCCTTAAAGATAAACACATACAACCAATTTTGGAAACAAACCTATGGTGCCCAAAGAAGGCCATTGTCATCCGTTGACTCAAAGAAAGGGAAAATGCAGATCGCATTCCTTCAGGCACAAGTTCCTCAGCCCAAAGGAGCATCAAATTATAAGAAAACATCTTTTGAGTTTGATATCAAGGACATACATCCCATTGACCAAATGGAGATGCATAAACAGACTGGAGAAATGATCTTCTCTATTGTAACTAGCATAGCTATGACCTTGTCCAAGCTGCAGGTAACACTAGCAAATGTCCAGTCACAACTAAAGATGGAGAAAGTTTCAGCTCTTGCCAAAGATACCAAGATTAAAACCTTGGAATATTTGGTAATTAAACTTGGTTATGATATTGCAAACATCAATGCTGCAGAAGAGCTGATCAAAAAGAAGAATTTCGATATAGTAGCACTAAGGAAAAAATTGAAACTCCCAACTACTAAAGATCCTCTAGCCAAGGATATTGTAGAAACAGAAACTGAAAAGGCAGACATGATGAAACTCATCATAGAACAGACTACTAAGTTGAAACAGATGGAGACAGAGATGGAGAAATTAATCAAGCAAAAGGAGAAGGATGCTAAACAGACTGCTCCTTTAGAAGCACTTCCTATCGTAGTCATTCCAACTGCAATATCAACTACCACCAGTATAGGAGAGGCTGCAGACTAGTTACCTAGTGCAGTTCAAAATATGTCCCTGCAGACTGAAGAGATTAAGAAACTACAAGATCAAGTAAAACTACTAGAGGATCATCAAAGAAGTGTGACATTTTTCATGCAACAGAGCTTCAAAGAGCTTAGAATCAAGTTGAGGCATGGAAGAAGTCAGCCACTGAGTCTTCCATTGGCTACACTCTGGATAGTGTCAAAGAAATTATCTGGAACAACATCATAGAGGAGATTGATGACATATGGGCATGTATCTAGATCATTTTTTAACAAAAGGAGTTGATGGAAAAGGCAAACCAGACAATTGCCAATATAAATGCTCAACTGGGAGAGATTCCTTCTACAACCAACATCATAATAAAGTTTCTCAATTCTAAGAACAGGTATGAACTGGATGATCTAGGAGTGGATGACAAGACTGAAACCATTCTGGAGGTAAAGAAAGTACTGACTGAAAAGAACTTGGTAGTACAGTTCGATGAGAAGTGTCACACTCCGGAAATTGCAGTTAATAGATTTTTCACAAGAATTGATACCTTAAACAAGAAGGGTATGCCTTCACTGTTTGTCATCAATGATAAGCTAAGGACCAGGGAGGATTACTTGAATAAGTTATAGGACATTGCCAAGGACACAACCAAGTCCTCTAACATCAAAGGTTCCATGATAGGTAGGGCATTCTACGAGGCCATCAGTAACATATGTTCTTTTCGGGGTGAGATAAAACTATTTTTACTATAAAAGCAACTTTTTCCAAGTATAGTTAGGTAGATGAGATCTACTATAAAGTAACTAAAATATCAATTCCAAATGAAGAACGGTGGGAAAAGCTGTGTGAATATCAGGATTATAAGATAGATCAACTTGGCCAGCGCAACACCAAAATAGTGGCCACTCAGCAATAGTTTTCCATCAAAACAGGGCCAAATGTTCAGATTCATTCTTTTGGATCGAATTTCTTCTCTTTCTGTTAAATTTTAAGTAATAATAGCATGACTCGTCACTCAAGCATTGATTGTAATATTTTATATTTTGTTTAAATACTTCATTCTGTCGAAGTATTCAGGGTTGCACCCTTGAGCTAGTTACCAGACAGATTTGTACTAAGCTGCAACATTTTTTATTGAATAAAAGATTCTGGATTTACTTCATATGGCTTGTCTCTCTGTGAGTTATTTTCTTATGTTTTTCATTATGTATCTCTCATATACTTTATTTCATTCACAATCATCCGATTGAAAATTTAACTAAATTTCAGTTTCATTTTGAATCTGATGTGAAGTTGTAGTTTAATTAAGAGATTAATATACATGACTATTTGTTCTTGTAAATTCCTCTTTGGATTTAAATTGCACAAGATTTATGAAATGACTTGATTATATTTTGTTAATTAGGAAAACACAGTTTTCTTAATTTTTTCTTGTAAATGGCGAAATACTCTATCTAAATATTAAATCATTTCTCTATATTATTCTTATCCATCACATTTAAAATCAAAATAACCATATGTATTTAAAGAACATCCTTTTGTTTTATTAAAGATCTTTCTAAGTTTAAAGCACCTGTTAAAAAGCATTTCGCTGGTCATCCAACCATTAAAATCAAACAAAATATTTTAAATGCTTTGGCATAGCCAATTGACCTTAGGTTATCTCAAAGGACAACATCACCAAAGACAGAATTAGTGATGGGCCTTTAATGACCCTCACCAAAAGTGTCACCAAAGAGAGAATTAGTGACAAGCCTTTAACGAGCCTCACCAAAAGTGTCACTGAAAATGGCTTTGGTGAAAAACCTTAAAGGACCATCACTATATGCACTTACAACTATGCTTTTTTAAGGACCGTCACCATATATGACATTGTGACAGACCTTAAAGGTCTATCACAAGCATGACCCTCACCAATGACCTTTTTCCTTGTAGTGCTTGCCGTATAAGTTCATTCTTCGAATGAATCCACCCTAGTAAGTTTTACGAGTCCTAGGAAAGAGAAACTCAGTCTTTTCATGGTGACAAGGCTTTTTTCGTTTAATTTTTAACGAGTCCGACGGAAGAATAACTCGACATATTTTTCATTTTTAGAGAGTTTGAAAAAGAGATGAAAAAGAAAACTCCATCATGTCCCTTTTCATAATTTGTCTCTTGAATCCGAAAATGTAGAAAACAATATTCGAGAGAACCTCTTGACCATGTCAATCAAGGTGTACCTTTTTCGTAAATAGTCAATCCCAGCTTGGAAAAAGGGGTAAACGTATACTGAGACGATGTCAATTCATTTAATTTAACGAGTTCGAAAGGACAAATACTCGACAATATTTTCATATTTAGAGAGTCAGAAAAGAGCAAAAAGATGACTCTAGGGGGTTTCCTTTTTCATTTGTTTTTAACAAGTCCGAAAAAGAGATAAAACAAAAACTTGTTGAATCAGTAAAAAATGATCTTTGTAACCACTGAAAAGAATTTGTAACTGCATAAAGACAACCACACATCACTGATATCGAGGAAAATAATAAAATATTAGTACAAAAACATTTTAAAACTTATAAATAGAGTAAAAGTAAAAACATTTTTACCATCACTTGGAGTAAATTGGAGAGTGCATTTTACCCTCTTTCCCTTGATTCTTCAAGTAAGCAGTGTGGGAGATCTAAGGAATCATTTACGAACCGTTAGCTGCAGGTAGGAGCTCTTCCATTCTATTTCTTTTCATTCTACTTTCATGCCATCTCTAAGTATTTTTGTTGCTTGAAAGGGAGAATTTCGAATTTTAAAATTGAGGGCGATCAGCGTGAGTCTACTCATCAGATCCACGCTGATCACCCCTGAGCCCAAAAGGATCTCGTGCTGCTAGCAAAGAAACAATTAAAACAATCGTGTTGGCTGCAGGGTGGAAAAAATGCAGAGAAATATTCTCTCTTGAGCGAAATTTTTGCGTTTTTGATCCATGAAAGGGAATTTAATCAATGTAAATGGTTATTTTGCAGGAGATTTCGACAACATGGTCATTGAATGGAAGGAAAGGGGCCATGAGGCAGAAGATCACCAGGCTGCCCAAAATGTTGAATGTGTCAATGCTTTGAGGAGTTGTGGGTTATTGAAATTCTTCCGAACCCCAAGACTCAGAGCCCAAAACAAGTTGCTACACTATTTGATTAGTCAATGGGATGTTGATTGGCAGACCTTCATCAATCGAGACTAAGAACTAGAGCTGGAAGTAGCCGATATCTAATTCATTACTGGATTTTCTAGGATAGGGGTAAGAGTCCAACTCATTGGATCCCATGGTGGAGGTGAGAGCATTTATGCCTTAATCAGAAGGCATTTCCCGGGATCAGAGACAATTGTGAGCGGGAAGGTGAAGATATTGACCATAAAAAATCTTCCCTTGAGGACAATTCTACACAGCATGGCCCGTATAGTTGGGTTGCAGGATTTGCACGAGGTCTTAAAATCACAATTAAAGTATGCAGTGGATTGCCTTACTCCAACAATGTTCAGCTAGTGCGAGGGACTATTGGCCAACATGAAGAGGCAACTGACCAAAGGCAAGTTGGGAAAATTGAAGCAGTTCAACTTTGGTTCGATTTTGGTCACTTTATTTTTGGAGCGCGTGCCTCTGTTTTAGTACCAATGGACAGAGGTGTCGGATCCTTCTCCACAAGATCTGAGGTTGCTAAGATGGAGTGATATCATGCCTTATGGAGGAGGGGGTCAACGGATGCATTTCCCTCCACATTTCTTCGGTTGGTTGTGCCAACAAATGATCATTGTGGATGGCTATGCCTATGTAGGCATGGATTTTAGAGGGGATCCAAATCTACCTCTACCACCAAGTGAACAGTGGACTGATTGAGGTAAAACTTATTTTTGGAATTTTTCAAGTTTTATGAGTTTTTTTTGTTAAATTGTATCCGAGATTTTACTTTTGATAAATGTGCAGATGTAGGACCAGAAAGGCCTCCTGGAATGTCGCCAATAGCATGGCGGGTAGCACATCAGATAGAAGATGCTCCATACGAAGAAGGAGCAAATCATATGGTAGAGATGGAATGAAATTTTGAATTGATTACCCGATGGATTCCAGAATATGCAACTATAGATGATGTGCCACTGTGATACCAGAGGCATACATTAGGAGTGTTCTCTCTTCATGTCCTTCCCTACCTTATTTTCTACTGCGAGACTATGTCGGCTGTTGGGCCAAGTGATCAGAGCGGTCTCATGCTATCACAAATATCATGTGGGCGAATAGCCTTTTCTAGTCGTGTTTTTTGAACTATTGTAGTCTTTGAAAGCCATGTTTCCTAGAACACTTATTTTTTGAACTTTTGATGAACAAACTTTGGCAGACACTATATGTGTGTGTGTGTGTGTGTTTCTATCTTCTACTTATGTGTTCATATATCATGACAATGTGATTAGTTTTATAAGTTACACAAATGTATATCAAGAACTTAATTTGCTAATGCATATGTTAGTGTATTCAAATTTCGTGGAATGTGTTGATATGTCATATAATCAAAACTTCTTTCCAGTAATCGAACACGTAGATACATACGCAAAATTTGTGGATTTCTTACTAAGTAATGATTATTCAATTGTAACAAAACAAGTTTCAGATCTAACTTAACAACTAAATTTCTAATGCCAAGAGAAACTTCTTTGGATAATAGTTCAATAACTTCACTATGCTCGACAATATTATTATTTGTGCATCCCAGGCAAACACCTTGTAAATTGATCAACTCGTCATCAAGAGCAAAGAGTGCCCAAGCTGCAGAAGATAGGTTTCGTGTATATGAAAAGCACCATCAGAAAAACCAACATAATGGTTTGACGACATCTGCAAACCCAGTGGAACATAAGGTAAGCAGAAGGAACATGTCTGCAAAGAAAACTATCACATCAAAAATCAAAACTGCACACCAATGGATTCACACACTAATGTACAAAATTAATTACATGGAATTCATGCATAATACTTTTTCAGATAAAGCCCTTTGTGGGGCCGTGATAATGCATTACCTTCGTATTCAACTAGCTCATATGCGCATTTTTGCAAGACACATTTAACGATATATGGCCCATGCCACATAGGTTCGAACTTCCCAACTCCAAGCTTATAATTGGCTTGATCATACAGCAAGACCAAGTCACCTTCAGCGAAAATGTGTGGAGAAACAGTTTGATCAAAATGAGCGTTAACTCGTTTTTTCTGTGTTTCGATCACCATCACAACAATACAACGGGTCTCATCAACTCTCTAAAGATAAAGTAACTACTCCTCTTCAGGTGAGGTATTGGGGAGTAGCTCGATTGCTAATTTAACGAATGAATTTCACACTCAATCGAGAGTGTTGCCTCTAAACAATAAACCAACAAGAATGGAGTGAAACTAGTGGTTGTCTTATCTGATGTCCGGTAAGCCCAAAGAGCCAAGAATAGCATGAGATGCCAATCCTTTTTATGCTTCCCAAGGGTTCGTTGAAGCATAGTCATCAAGACTTTGTTAATTGCTTCAACTTGGTCGTTGGTCTGTGGGTAGTAAGGAGTTGAGGTATCATGGCGAAGACCCAACTGAGTAGTCAGATTTGCCATCATATATTGATGAAAATGTGATCTGTGATCATTGACAATGGCTTGAGGGACACCAAATCGGGCTATGACATGGTTAAAGAGGAACTGAGAAACAGTGATACCATCAGCATTATATGTAGGCATTTCCTTGGCCCATTTAGTAAAATAGTCGACGACGACGACGATATGCCCATGCCCTCCAGTTGATCAAGTGTTACATGTCATGAAATCTATGCCCCATTTAGAAAATGGGCCAACGGTAACAACTGGGTGTAAGGGTGCTGGCGGGGTGTGTTGTTTGTGGTTATAAATCTGACATTCATGGCTGTTTTGAACAGCCAGAAATAACTGACGTGAAGGATCTTCTGAGAAGTGGCCTAGCCTGACATGTGACCACCACATGCCCCAGAGTGGCAGTCATTCAAGACTCGTTCAACCTCTTCAAGTGTTAGACATCTGTGAAGAACAAAATCAACACCGACAGTACAATGTATCACTAATAATCTGATAAGGTTGAGACCGATGTCGGATGCAACGCCAGTTGGATCGAGACAACTCAGATTAGAAAATTTGGGTCTAAATATAAACAATGATATCTCTGTACCACGGGTTGAGAGTGTTGATGAGAAACAAAGTTTCATTAGGAATATGTTTAGTAAAATTAGTGTAGGTGTTTGCAGAAGGAAGGGTGCAGATCAATTCGACAAAAACGAGTGATTTCTTTAATTTGGTGGTAGTGAACTCCAAATAAAACTCTTGCAGGATAACAATCCATTTATAGTATTTACCCCCAAGCAATTGACGAGTCAGAATATAAGTCATGGGGTTACAATCAGAAATCACTGTGGTCTTCCATAGAAGAATGTAATGGAAAAATTGTTGAACAATGTGGGCTGCTGCCAAGGCAAGTTTCTCGACATGAGCATATCGAGTTTCAGTTTCAATAAGATTTCGGCTCAAATAATAAACCACATTTTCATTACCATCGTCATCATCTTGGACCAACACCATGGCAATGGTATTGTCAGTTGCGGCCAACTATAGGAAATAATCGCGATGATAATCAGGGGGATGCAATAAAGGAGCACTAATGAGTGTTTTCTTTAGAGAATCAAAAGATTTTTGGGAAATCTCATCCCAAACAAATGGGATCCCCTTTTTGAGCAAGCGAGTAAATCCCTTGGCAAGAACAGTGTAATTAGGGATAAAGTGACAAAGAAAATTAGCCTTTCCTTGCAAACTCTACAATTGGTGCAGCTATGAAGGAGGGGGTAGATTTACGATAGCCTCAACTTTCATAAGATCTATTAGGATACCTTCTTTGGACACAATAAAACCCAAGAGATGACCAAATTATACGCAGAAGACACATTTATGCGGATTGAGATGGATATTATAGTGTCAACAACGCAGAAAGATTGCTCGAAGGTGGTCTGGATGGTCACGACGCTTAGCAGAATGAGATGGTAAGTTGTCTAGATAAGGTTGAACAATGTGTTTAATTTCATGAAAGGCATATGACATTTCTCTCTGGAAGGTAGCACCAGTGTTTTTAAGACCGACAGGGAGCTTCTTATAAGTGAAAGTCCCCCATGGATAGATGAAAGTTGTCTTGTGTTGATCAGTGGGTAATAGGTTAATCTCATTGTAACCAGAAAAAACATCCATAAACGATAAGATCTCACTCCTAGCGTACTCATTATTGATTTTATCAATAAAGGGAGTATGATAATTATCTTTATGGCATGCGCGGTTGATGTTGCGGTAATCAACACAAACTTGGATTGTTCCATGAGTTTTAGTAACAGGTACAATATTAGAGACCCAATCTGTCAATGGGACATGGTAAATAAAACTAGCCTTTAGAAGTTTTTCAACTTCTCCCTTCATAACAACGGCCTTTGTGGGATGCACAGGATGGAGTCGTTGGCGAACGAGCTTCACATTAGGATACATGCGTATTTCATGCACCACAATAGTTGGATCAATACCAAGCATTTCCTCATATGACCAAGCGAAGACATCACAAAATTCGTTGAAAAGGTCAGTGTCAACCCTGATCTCATTAGGAGAACAGGAAACCCCAATGTGAATGTTCTCAACAATTCCAGGTTTAATGGAAATGTCAATTGGCATGGTTGCAATAATATTTCCCATATTACCTTTGGACCAAACTTCATGCACCAGAACAAGTTTTTGAAGTGGGTGCGTCGGCTTATGAGAAACAAAAGATTCAAGACACAAAGGAATCTAACTTAGGCTTGGAAGAAATGAGGAACGATGATGGGCATCATTCCAAGGAATTTTGTCAAGAGACATAACTTCAACAATACTTTCATCGGTAGGGAATATATCATTCAAGGGATTCAGAGAATCTCAATAACCAAGCTAAGGAGATTACGAATAGGTATCCAGGTACATACTGAGAACATCATGACTTTCTGAAGCAACCCCTTAAGACAAGATAATTTCATGACAAGCTTGTTCTAAGGGACTTAGCGGCATAACATCACCAAATGAATCAACGTGATCTAGAGAAGGAATGATCCATGGGTTAATGGAGATAGAGATCATGTTGATCGAGATGACATGCGGAAGTGGGAGAGAAAAAGTTCTCATTAAAGAAAAATATTTGAAAAGACCTGCCCCGCGCTCTCATATGGAATATCAGTATTTCCCACATATGGAACATTGCCATTCGAGGCACCGGAAGAAAAAAAATGACAATTGATCGACGGTGACAATTTTTCCTTCATGAGGAAAATGGAGCACCCAGAACAAATAGGAAACCACACAAAACATGGCATGGGTCCAACTTCGCCCAAGTAGAAGGTTGTAATTCATATTCACATCTACAACTTCCACTTCTAATACGATAGTATTCCCTTCCAAAGTGATAGGAAAACTTGTGAGAATACCATAAGGATGAGAGCCTCTGCCATAAAAGGCCTTCAACGTGTTCTGGGATTGGTTAAGAGGTGGACAGCCAATAGCTTTCCAACATGATGCAAGTGGAAGCACCTTTATCAATGATAGTCTGATGGATCATCTTTCCTTTTATAATGACTTTAATAAAAAAGGAAATCTGATGAGGAAGACGAGGAACATGATTTTCAAGATAGAAATTAATCAAGCTTGAATCAGCAAGATCAATGCCTCCAATAGCAGACAATAATGATTTCTGCTACGTTGTACAAGATTGGAGAACTTCCAAAGAATAAATTGTTGAAGGTGCTTGAGCTAAATCTTCAACAATACTGTAATGTTGAGCAGCTCTAGAGTTTGGGTTATAGGATGACTTCTGAAGCACACCTTTGGGATGCGGTCGGATAATGGATTCATTATTAGGTCTCTCGATATGGAGAGGACCAGAACTTGGTGGAGTGGAAGTAGAAGGTATATTTGTAGCTTCTTTTTCCATCGTCTTCTTTTGAGGGGTTTGATAATATTTCGATCGAGTGGCTACAAAGATAGGCAAGGGACCCACCATCATGTAAACCTAAGAACCAGATGAGGAGAGATTGTGGTTGGTCTACTAACTGAGTTTGCTGAGATGGGAATGGCTCTTTCAATAGCATCAACATCTAGCACATCAGGAGACTTCGAAGATGCTGGATCCGAAGATGGCCTTGGAGCATCAAGCAACATTTCATATAGTGTTCCAAATTGGGAATAAACCAAATCCAAATACTGGGCATGGGTAATAGCCAGATCCTCGGTAAAACAACCACCCATTGCTATATCTGCTTCGATTTTTTTTACGAATGAATTGGTAAATGATTCAGTCAACAACTCATCAGGGATTTCAAATTTGATGAGGAGATACCATTTTGTTATCTAGGAAAATCCTCTCTGCGGGCAGAGATGATCCCTCTAGCCCAATGAGTGGGACTAGCAACCTATGTGACAATCTACAAGGAAACTTTCCTCAATTACAATCGAAATGAGAGAAGAGGAAGATGACCTACCTCATTCTGATGTTATAATTTACTCCTTTGTTGAAGACCTTGAATTGCTTGAGCCTTAGGCTCAGCTCTACTACTCACAACATTTGGATACCTGCACAAGAGATCAAAGACACAACAAAGTATACAAGTACAACAAGCATAATCGAAAGTAATCCACTTAACAGATCGAGCATTAAGATAAATGATGCATTAACACAAAAGTTTATGGAAAGTGAACTAGCAGTTGTATATATTAATGAAATAAAGGAGGAAGCATACAACCAAGCCTTGATGTCAATAATCTCTCCTTGAGTGAATGTCGAAGTCCAAGAGCTCTCCATGCACTCCTTCTCCAAGCCAAATGAGTATCATGTAGGCGCTATCTCAGCGTAAGGGTGCAAATAACCAAAGACCAACCATTTGGGAATGGGATAGTATGAATATATAGGTAGGGAAAGGGAGTTAGGATCTCTCCAAATATAGGAGAAGGCCCTCATATCAATGGGGTAACTCATAAGGATAAGATCAAGGGGAAATATTGGGAGAATTCGGCCACATCCACATCGAACAACCTCCAGCTCGTCGTTATGGAAGCCTTTAGATCATGAAGCTTCTTGTCCTCTTTGGGAAAACTTTCCTTTTAGGGATCATTGCAAGTATCCAAGTAAAAAGCGCATTGGCATCACGAGGCTAGTATAGTGCAACTTGCAACTAGTACTAGTTGCTAGTGTCACAATAGTGTTGGTCCTGAAATTAGGGTTTTAGAGCTTACTAATTCAAGGAAGGCTCAAGGCATGTTTCCATAAGTGTTCTAGAGAGGATATGAAATGTATATCAAGATGGGTACACTGCATGATTCCCAAGTTTCAAGCACTTTAGAATATGACAAAGGGAAGTGTAGGACGCATGACAAAATATTGTGTAACAAGTGTTGAAAATGATAAAAGGAGGTAGAAAAGATTACTATGGGATTGAAAACAATTATAAGTCGGAAGATCTTTGGACTTGGGATAAATAAAAAAGATAAAAAAAACTCCTCTTTTAGAGTCTCATCGTTGTTGTTATTTTATATGGATGTGAAGTTTCAGGTTGTAGTATATTTATAGAGTCATGGAGGAATACTGAACATATACAAAAGAAATATATAACATACAACCTCAATATTAAAAGAAATCCCCCCCCCTACCCTATCCTCCTTATTGAAGCAAGCCTTCCCCATTTAAAGCATGGTTATGACTAGGTATATTATGCATAAGAAGAAGTTATACAACATGGATGCCAAGAGGTTTCCTAAAATTGACTCTAACTCTAGCCAAAAACCCCACCTTTGGCTCAAGTGAGGGTGGCATAAGGAAGCACAAAATCAGTGGGACCATTGGAGAATAAAGGAGGAGATCATCCTCTATAATTTAGATAGTATTAAAAATATTATTACATCCAAATTTAAGGAGAAATTGTGAGAAAATAAAGAGCTAGAGGGAAAAAAAAACTATGATATTATGAGGAGGTGATCAACCCTAATCTTGAAAACCAAAATTATCTCTCTATCTTAACTAGTGTTAAGAATAAAATGAGCATTTCAAAGATTAGAATAATTCTCATGAGCTTCAGAGTGAAATTGGGGATTTACCAATCCCCAAAGCACCATTGGATGAAAGAGTTTGTCACATGTACGATCATAAGAGGGTTGAAAATGAATTTTTTTTTCTCTTATATTGTCCATATTATACTCACAATCGATATAATTTTCAAAATGTCTATTACACTAACAAACTTCTTAACCTTTTAACTCAACAAAACTATGGTGATCTGGAAATTATTCTCTCACATTTTTTTCAACATAGAAATAAAATATTAAATAATTTTGATTTGTCTCTTATCTTCTTAAGGTCCACTAGACCATAGAGGTTTGTTAATTTTAGGTATGTTCTATGCTAGAGAAATTTATTTAAATTTTCACAGTTAGCAATCACATCAGCATTAAGATAAATTGTAGATAGAACATAAATATAAATCGCAGAAGACAAGCCAAGACAAGAGGACACAAGATGTGGTGCTAGCCAGGGACAAACCCCATAATGTGTGGGGAAACCCTTGATCAATTCTTCTTTTATGTTCTTCAAAGTTCAACAGAGAAAGAGAGAGAGAGAGATAGTACATTTACAACAGAAGTCAACACTTTGACTTATCTAGATCTAGCATAGATCATTTCATATACGATGAGATCAATTGAAGACATTCTGCTTCAACTGATTCTCCAAGGTGACGGCTTCACCTATCGTAGTGCTGCATCTTGTCCATTTGCCGCACCTTACCATGTAGCACCATGCTGCCCTATCACAGTGCTGGACCTAGATGACTGAGCTACTCTGCTGCTCATCATGCTGCTTCTTCCATGGTCTCATTCATCATCAAGCTACCCATGCTTATGATTACATTCATCATGATACTGTCCATGATCCATCTATCATTGTGTTGCCCATACACATGATATCATACATCATGCTGCTGCCCATGCTCCATGCATCATTGTGCTGCCCATGCACATTATATCATACATCATGCTGCTCATAATGCTGCCCATCATGTTATCTTTCTGTTGCTTCATTATGGAGTTCATACACATATCAGCCTTAGCTTCTTGCTATGGCTTGCAGCCTAGCAAAGCAGCTAGGCTATAGTTCCATGCAATACTCCACGCAGTCCCATTATTTCCGTATAGGGTTTGCTCAGGGATATGACTATGTGAACATATCTTATATGACAGCGTATAACATCCATGTAGAGCAGCGCATCACATTCACTTAGAACAACGAATCACATCCATTATGAAGAGCATATCACATCCACTTAGAACAATGTATTACATTCACTTATGAAGAGCGTATCACATCCACTTAGAATAGCGTATTACATTCACTTATGAAGAGTGTATCACATCCATTTAGAACAAAGTATTACATCCATGAAATGCGTATTACAGTCTCCATGATCTGCAGCTAGATGTACCCATTTCAGTGTATGAATTGTCTCCCATAACAACGGCTAGATGAATTCATTACAGCGTATGAATTTTCTCCCATTACAGTGTAATGTCTTCCATAATCTAACTGTGTGTAAGGATCTCTGTATAATTAGGGCAAGATCTGTTTCCATTGTTGTGTATATACAAGAGTTTTCATTTGTGACTGCGGCTAGGGCTTATTAAGCCAACGTATATTCTTCTTGTCTTGCTGCCTTCATTACTTGAGTGCCTTGACTGCGTTCATATGTGCTGCATTCATTCGGCTTGAACTTGACAGCATATAGATGTCCCTTTAGGGCTTCGTATAGAAGCTCCCTTTCACTGTTTAGGGCTTGAACTCTGTGTATAGAACCTCCTTGTCTGGACAACATTGAGACTTCCTCCATTAGCTGTGTTTTATGTGTCTCCATGAGCTGTGTTGGTAGGTTTTCATGACTGCGTAGGTAGGGCATCATCTTTGGGCCAACATGTGTTTCTCTTGGTGTCTCACTCCTCCAAAAACCCAAGACGCAGAGAGGATGAGATCACTCAAGAATTGCTTCCAAAATGACATCAAATCCTCTTCTATTTGTACCAACAACATATAGGTTGAATAGACGTGATGTTTGGGCTTCTTGAGCCTACGTAAGAGCTAGTCGGCTTGATAATAATTACATAATCAAAATAAATTCATATCTCCATAAATACTTATCGGAATTGGATGATCTTTGGATCAATCCTACACCTCTTGACGAGAGGGATCCAATAAAAATATCAGCTGCCATAAATAATCTGACCCACATGGAGTTTGGCACTAGTTACCAATTTTAAAACTCCCTCTCAACTAGGGAGAACTCCATCCGCTGATCCATATGTCATACAGTACTATCTCTGCCATTAGTGCCCTGCACTACTCTGCCCAGCTCTGTTGGCTCTACTCTGCTTTGCTCTGTTGGCTCTACTGGTTCAGCTCTGCTATGCTGGCTCTACTGTTTCAGCTCTGCTCTGCTCAGCTCTGTTGGCTTTTCTGAACTATGAAGAAGAAGAATTGATCGAGAATGTCTCATACCATTCTCCACTGACTCGAAGTCAGTCTCAGAGTGCATACCACTGGTCCAAGACCAATCTCAACCGACCCAAAGTCAGCGTCATAGTGGGTACCACTCCTACCACTGGTCCCAGACCAGTATTGCAGGCTCAGAGAGTGTACCACTGGTCCCAGAGCAGTCTCAACCAACCCGAAGTCAACGTCATAGTATGTACCACTCTCACTGGTCCCAGACCAGTCCTGCACTGACACAAAGTCGGTCTCAGAGTATGTACCACTGGTATAGACCAGTCTCAACCGACCCGAAGTCAGTGTCATAGGGGGTAAAACTCCTACCATTGGTCCTAGACCAGTCCATTGATCCTAGATCAATGAAGGTCATCCTAGCATTGGGAGTACGGTAGATACAACGATGCGTCCATCGGTACTACTATGGTCCCTATCCTCATTTCCCTGCTCATTGATCAGATGAGAGGTACTTCCCATGAGTCCCAGACTGCATGGGTAGGATGCCTTGATAGGAGAACTTAATCAATCCCGTCCTCACAGGAGAACTAATCATCCTGCTACAATTTTTCATGGAGAACACATCATCCATACCTCACAGGAGAACTAATCATCCTGCTACACAATCATCATGGAGAACACATCATCCAGACCTCACAGGATAATTAATCATCCTGCTACACAATCGTCATGGAGAACACATCATCCAGACCTTACAAGAGAATTAATCATCCTGCTACGCAGGAGAGTGAATCATCCTGTCCCACAAGACAACAAATCATCTTGTCCCGCAAGAGAGCGAATAATATTGTTCATAGGAGAGTGAATCATCCTGTTCACAGGAGAGCAAATCATCCCGTCCCACAAGAGAGCAAATCATCTTGTCCACAGGAGAGCGAATCATCCTATCCACACGAGATCGAATCATCCTGTCCTAGTGCGCACCACCAGGGGAGGGTGAGTCACCCTGTGGTCATATGTTGCTCTAGTAAGAACCACAAGCCCCCAGAGCTCAATGTATACAACATGCAGGACCCTTATACAAGGGTCTCTTGATGACTCCAAGTCGTTCGGGAAAATCATAGATTTGATCTTTCCTCGGGGCTTTGTCAAAATGTCAATGACCTGTACATCAGTCTCAATGCGATGGAGCATCCTTGCTCATCGACTTACCATATCCCAGATAAGGCAGTATCTGATGTCTATTTGTTGGAGCAATCGTAGAATACGGGATTCCTCAATAATCGAATCCCACCTCTGGTTGTCACAGAGAATCACAGTGGTATTCATCATGTGTACTCACTGAAGAGTTTCCACAGTGAGGCAACTTCATATGAGGTCATACTCATAGTTATGTATCCGGTCTCGGCGGTACTTATAACAACCAACTTCTACTTCCTGCTCATCCATGATGTTGAAGCAAAATCCAAAGAGAACGAGCATTAAGAAGTGCTCTAGTGATCCTCCACACTGCCTGCCCAGTCAGCATTCAAATAATCATGCAGTTTTCATATTTCCAGCAGTGTATCTCAATTCATGAGAGATTGTGCCCTGAAGATATCTCAGAAGATTCTTTGCATCAATCTAGTGAGGCTCAACCAAATATGAGCTCACCATGCTAACTGTAAAACATATGTCCAGAATCCAACTCCCTCTTACTTCTGCAAATGAGAGGGTTTGCACCTGTCAGAAATAGTTCGTCCGCATAAGGTGCCGGTATGAGAGGTCTATCATCCACAACCTTCGGGTAATGGTTTGGATTGGTTTCACTCCTAGTGAATCTTAGCTTCATCAAACAACTATCAGTCCTCTCATACTACGCTCGGGGTGTTTTGCTTCAAGCCATAGAGGGCTTTCTTCCACCTGTATACATCAGATTCCCTATTCATGAATCTCAAACTCCACGGGTTGTTCCAAACCTGTGGACCTGCTTTATGAGGGGAATGGTACCCTTGTAAGATTTTCCTTCGGTACATCTTAGACATGTACTTTAATGCTTCTTTTGAATTCAGGCTTCCCTATCACCATTTGACTTATAGACCTTTGGTGCTACGTGACAATGGACATGGTCCCCAATGGACTTCCTGCAATTTGATACAACCCTGAACTCAAAAACATCTTGGAAAATTCTATTTTCAAACACATACCTTTCCATCGACGAATGACACCTTAAAACCTTCGACTTCCATTTCTAGGGTTCCTTGCTTCCTTGAAGAGTCGGCCGTGTCCTTGATGACTTGCATCTCTACCATTCGGACACTCCCTCACATAAGGGCCGAACTTATCATCAACACATCTACCTTTCCTTCTACCCTTAGATCCAAACATCCCAGTGAAGTGATCTTTAGGTAGACCATCAGAAACTTCTATTGTGTCATTCTAATAACATGCTCTGCTTTGACTTCACTATAGGTGAATTATGAGGAACCCATTGATCCTTTTGTCTTGTCCCAACTGTCTTTGGTGATTGCTCTTTCACTCTTGCTTGGGCATTGTCTTCGCCTTAGCTCTGATACCATGTTAATTTTAGGTATGTCTATGCTAGAGCAATTTATTTAATTTTTCACAGTTAGCAATCACATCGGCATTAAGATAAACTGCAGAAAGAACATAAATATAAATCGTAGAAGACAAGCCAAGAAAAGAGGAAACAAGATGTGGCGCTAGCCAGGGACAAACCCCATAATGTGTGGGGAAACCCTTGATCAATTCTTCTTTTATGTTCTTCAAAGTTCAGCAAATAAAGAGAGAGAGAGAGATAGTACATTTACAACAGAAGTTAACACTTTGACTTATCTAGATCTAGCATAGATCATTTCATATATGATGAGATCAATTGAAGGCATTCTGCTTCAATTGATTCTCCAAGGTGATGGATTCCCTATCGTAGTGCTGCATCTTGTCCATTTGTCACACCTTACCATGTAGTTCCATGCTGCCCTATCACAGTGCTAGACTGTTACAGGGAAAAGTGTCTATTTAGAACTGCTCTATCCCACTAAGGTGTGACAGCTGCCTTAGAAACAAACAGAGAAAAACTACTTGTGTATTTCCTTTATGAACTATAGATAGAGAGGAATAGAAAGAACCAACCTGTGTCTTGCGCTAATCCTTTGATCCAATCCCTCTCTTCTTTGATAGTCTCCAGCTACCTGCTCCCTTACTTGCGCAACTTCACAAAGTACCTGTAAGATCACAGAAGAAGAACACTATACAAAGACATGGATCTATATTCATAAACAACTTAGGATCAGATTTAAGTTAACCATACAAATGTAACAAACATCAATGATACAAAAGCATGGAGGAAAACTCAAATAGCTTTTATTGATAAACAAGAAAAGATCCAGGAGGAGTTACAACCAGTGGTTCCTGACCCAGCATCAACCTCCCAGCAAAGAAGCCCCTCTTCACCTCAAACAAAGCATAGATCACCCAACAATTTGATGTTTGTCTCAAAAAACCAACTGCAATTCCTTACAATATGCAAAATTCCAGCCTCTGGATCTCTGGGATGAGGGATCCATATATAGATATCTGTAAGGAGTATGAGTCAGCTTGTGATTTGATTAGTGTCTTCTCTCTATCAGTTCTTTCTTCCACTTGGAGATTGAAGGCCTCTTACTCATCCTTGGTCGAATTCAGTGAGGCAAGTGTCACAGGAGAAGATTCTGGAAGCTTCCATTGTCTCTCCACCTCGCGGAATGACACTACCATTTGTCATTTCTCGCTCATCGCACCCCACAGAAGGGACTTTTGAAATGCAACGCACCCTCACAGTGTATTTAGGTGCAATGCAACGCACCTAGCCAGTGGAGCAGCTGAAATGATCCTGTTTTGACCAATTCTGAGCAGTTTCTCATGGAGAACTTCTAGGAGAAGCTGTAATCTATTGACCTTGTTCCTTTATGGGTTAGAACAACACTTTTAGGGACTTAGGAGCCCTTGATTTATGGACATTTCATGCTTGGGGTTGTAGGGCTCAAAAATTTCTATAACAGTTGCCCCCTAAAGTATGAGGTCGTTAACCTTTTGGTGTCGGGTGAAATGCTTTATTATGAGGATCCGAAGTTCTTTCAATGCTGGGAGGAGACCTGTAATAAGATACAATATAATACATTATCTTCATACTATTTTCATGATCTAGCTGAGGCGGGCATTCCCATGCTTAGCTTTATAAATTCATTTTCATGTACATAGGACAGACAATTGTCTGAGTGTAGACTGATGATTCTGGTAGAGCCATCATCCTTTTGAGTGGATGATTATCTGTGCAGCAATGATGTACATTTAATGTCTTTATTTTCCTGAATATATATCGCAGCCCGGATGGATGAAACTAGATCCGAGGTCTTCAATCTCGTCCGATCTTCACTCGAAGTACAAGTCGATCCATGTGAGAAATGTTCTGAAGTCGAACATGGAAAGGCATTGCTTGATTACCAGTCAATTATGTAAACTGTTAACAAGCGCGAGAGGAATCACCGATAATGATAATGATCCTCAAGGTACTGCAGTACGATTTACGTGGTGTGAATAAAGGACTTGGCGTCGAACACCACGCAAAATCTTTCGGTCGGAGGCCATTGATGTAAACCTGTCGCCAGAAGTGAGAAACTTGCCATTGAGGCATGCAAGCTTCAAAGTACTGAATGGGGTGTTCCTAGATCAACTTCTTGGATAATGAGCTGATGTCGACAAGAAGTGATCCGTCACAGGAGGGCCTTAATGAATCCCACATCAATGACACGGAACGGAGCAAATGATTTTGATGGAGGTGAAAACGATATGGTGATATAAGGTTCAGGGTGGCGGTCATGAAATAATGGAGTATAATGTATGGTAGTGGGTGAGACACAGGTGAATTCTCTGAAAGACTTCTCTTGAACATATCGGCGACACTGATGTGATGGATTGGTAGCATTAACCCCAAATGTGGATGGTATGGCGTGACCATGGCGATGTGACCGGTGAATGAAACAACCCAACCCGACTCGGATACGGAGTGGAAATGTCATGTTCAAGAGCGACTTGCTACCAATAAAGTTTCTTTGAGTTTTCTTCCCAATTTTCCCTAGTCATTGCTGACCAGTACCTCTTTATTTTTGTCAAGCTTGAGGAGGATAACATATGCTTGTTCTATAATTTTCCCTTCGGGCAAACCCATCGCTATGTTTTAACGAGCCTAGCGATAGTGAAACTCGTTCTCGTCTATAGACAAGTTTGTCGCTATTAATACTTTTAACGAGTTTAACGACAAAGATAACTCGGTCCTTTTCAATTTTAGAGAGTCTGAAAAGGAACGTAAAGGAAAATCCAAAATTCCTTTTTCGTCATCTAA
This sequence comes from Pinus tabuliformis, assembly GCA_031772625.1. Classification (NCBI taxonomy): domain Eukaryota; kingdom Viridiplantae; phylum Streptophyta; class Pinopsida; order Pinales; family Pinaceae; genus Pinus; species Pinus tabuliformis. The sequence goes on along the minus strand of CM062819.1, from coordinate 1,120,786,808 downwards.
TCCCTTAATTCCGAAAAAGTATACAACAATACAGAAGGGATGAATTTTCGATACTTTTAACGAGCCGAATAAAACAAGCGCTCGATCTTTTTGTGTAATAATCCCTCAGGTCCAAAAAGATTAAAATCTAGAGGAGGGATAGCACTTCCTGTCCCTTTAACGAGTTGGAAAGGCCAAGGACTCGGCAATCTTTTCATATTTTACGAGTCAGTTGAAAAGAGCTTAAAGGAGACTCGTCTTTTGAGGAACGAGTGATAAAACGGGTAGCAGTTGATTCCAGGTAAGGTTTGGAATTTTCCAATCACGGCAGTGTCACAAGGATGGCTAGTGAGATCACTCTTCGCAGCTGTTCCTCAAAATGGGTAAACAATCAAATGGAGGTGAATGATCGGCCAATGAAAAAGTGGAGGTGACGGTGCAAACACGACCAAGGCTTTAATGGCTGAAGTACTACATTCACGATGGTTATTTACCAGGGAATAGTTCATTTTTTAATGAGCTTAAACGCGGGTGGAAACATTTGCTCATGTCTTATGTTTATTTTTTAACGAGCTTGAACTATGTGCTAAAACTGCTCGATTAATCCAGTCGTATGATAAGAATGTCTCATATAAAAATGACAACTTTTAGAGTTTTGCCCCACATCCTTTCTTTATGCAAGTTAGGAGACGACCAATCCTACGAGTTTAAAGGGTTAGAGGTCCTATAAATTTAAAAAAAATAAATAGTCGCTCTTCGCTTGCACTCCAAAAGGTTTGCATGCCCCCAGGTATAAAACAGAGTTTCAAGGTTACCCCTTCTTCAATTCGTTAAAACATTTGTTTTACCGAGAGAGGCCTACCTCTTACAGGTTACCCAAAGATTGTTCTATTCACAGCGCAAACAAAACACTTCTTCGGCGATGTCTACCGAAATAAACAAAGGTGAGCGGATGGTATGGCGTGACCGTCCCTGACATAACTTTGACAAGAGGATCTTGTTCCAGTCCAACTCCCCTTTCCAATCACGGACGGGAGTACGGAGGTCATATTCTCTCACGGAAACCTACCTTATACCCGAAGTTTTCCTGCCGAAGCAGACCAGGATGCATGCCCCCTGGGTTTCAGTCATGTCCCCCCGAATCACTCGCACTCATCGGGTGGACGGACTGGAGATTGAGACATTTCTTGCATGAAAAGACCATTCAGGGATGGTATATGACTATTTGCTATGCGTGATCCGGGAAATGAAAGCTGGTCTACGAGCTTGACCACTCTTCCTTCGTGCGGAAAACACATTACTCTAAAGAGTGAGGAGACAATTGCTCCCATGCAATAAATATAGTCTTGTCCAAGGAGTAGATTGTAATCCAGGGGTCCTTGAACTACCATCACGTTCATGTGAACGGTTTTCCCTCTCAATGTTATGGGCACATTGGGAAGGATCCCTAACGGTCGACTGGTTCCTTTATCAAAGCCTGTCAGATTTCTCATCTTAGGCAAAAGCGATGGCGAACCAAGCGCTTTCCAAGCAGTTGAGGAAAGGATACTCACAGAAGTCCCCTCATCTATGATGGTACCAGCCATAACCATTTATATATTTGAACAATAATTCGGAATGGTATACTAGCTGGTAAACGGGGTCTGCCTAATTGATTCCAGTCGAAGGAGACAACTAGGTTGCTTGGAGGTGGGACCGAATAGACGGCCGGGTACGACTCTGAAGAACTTCCTTCCTACGGTAAAGGAACGGGTAAATTGCCCCCATGTTCGTTGGAGTCTATGTTTATGAAGAGAATTTGGACGGTGTCATCCTTGTTCTCTTCAGTGAGTGTATCATCTGAAGATGAAACCTCTGAAGGCAAGACCGGGTCAACTGCCGCCTCGACCTTTTGACTTTCGTCTGGTATGGATTCAGATGGTTTATCTTCAATGATAGGTGCTTCAGCCGACCACCTGAGCGGGCCAGCCGGGTTTTCAACTGGTGACGGACTCGGCAAGAGTTTTTTATATCCAGGAGGAAGTCGTGACAGTGAAACCAGACGATCGTCCAAAACTCTTTTAGCCTCGTCTAAGAAGGGACAACGGTGGACGGCATGATCGCCTTCGCACAGTTTACAAGGAAATCTATATTTTCCTTTTTGTCCTGGGGCTTCACTTTCACTAGTTGACGGTGTGTTTTCAACATGATCATCAGAGGTTGACGACACCGAGTTGTGCAAACGGGGAGACCAGTCCCTTAAGATCCGAGGGATGCAAGGACAATCTCTATGATAGTGGTCTCCCTTACAAATGACACATGGCGATTTAGGCCTGGTCGGTGCAGTGTGTGGATTTTCGTTAGACGACACTCGTTTGCCCCCATTCGCTTTTGGCTCCTTCTTCTTCTTCTCTTTCTTCTTCTTTTCCTTCTTCTCCTTAGGTACTTGACTTTTGGCTTTAGCAGCCCCATCAAGCGAAGAGGAAGGAGGAGAGGAAGAATTAGAGGAAGTAGAAGGTTGGTGGGTAACTCTGGACTCGTCTAATTGCTGATTCGATTGTTCAGGAATAGTGGTGTTCTGAACGACAGAGGTTGAGAAGAGCCATATAGGAAAACCAATTGTCAGTCCTGGAAGCGACAATGTGGCCATATGGGGTGCACCAACATCTCCCCAAGAGGAGAAGGGACTAGGATTTCCTCCAAGGGGAATTCCTTGGTTGGTGTACTCCATTTTCTCAACCCAAGATCAACGTAGGAAAGGGGTAATGAATATTCCGTTTAAAATAAATTTTAGACGCTTTGACACAACTTGTTTTTTCAGTTTTTAAGAGTCGAGAAAAAACAAAAGATGACTCTAGTCTCCTTCGATTTTTAATGAGCCTGAAGTGACAAGTGCTCAGATGGACCTTTTCCGTTAAGGAGTCTGAAAAGGAACGAAAGGGACTGCTCTGGAAGTCTAGGTAGAGGGAGTACCAAACCAATCGCAAAATTGAAGAATACTTTTTACGGTACGACAGTCAATCTTCCCGAATGCTGCGTTCAGTGCATTGTGATCGATAGGGCAGCAGACACGACTTCCTATCGATAAAGGGTTTAAGCCTATAGGGGTCTCCCAGAATATACTCGACGGTACGTGGGAGCACAAGTCCATACTGGCACTTATCGTCTCAAAGTGGAGGAATCACCCAACCAACAGTGAGAACAACAGTTACCAGGCTTTACGACTCCGAAATACATCTCTAGCCTAGACCTCTAAATGTTGTGCGTTAAGTTCCAAAGCGTTGTTAGATTCATTGAATTTATTTTAAGTTGATCTTGCTTATGAAGTTTGCCTTTTGGGTTCACCACGAGATGTAGATGTAATTCCTAAAATGCAATCTAAAGATGATAAACAAACTTTTTATCTCTTTTATGCAATGAAAATCCTAGCTACTAGGGAAAAGAAAGACAGAATCTTTTCACAAAGAGCAAAGAGCACACTGTAAATGCACTTTCCTAAATCAAGCCAAACAGACTGTCTATATGCAAATGCACATGCATGTATTTGTTTTCGAATTTCTTAGTATATGGATGCTAAAAAGAAAGTTGATGCACAAATCTGAATTTGTTTTCAAGCGACAAACACAAACAAGCTTCTTTTCGAAATCAAAAGATAGAGACGATTACGACACCTTACGATTTTGAAATGAATACTTGTTTTTGACACTAGAAAATCACAAATTCAGACCAAAAGCAATAGTAACAGGATAATCAGCCATCAACAGCAATCAAACTCTTTCCTACGATTGAAATCAACACTTACGACAAATTCAAATCAAAGGACGACAGTACGATTACGCTACTTTTTCTAAGGAGAACTGTAAATGACTCAACAAACACACAAAAACATCTACAGTTCTTTTGTACAAAGGAGGCGGAATAACAGCAAGGAAAAGGGGTTTCAAACAGACATATATTGATCACAGGCAGCAAAATTCAAGAATAGAACTGGAAAGAATGAACCACAAAAGCCACAACCGCACAGAGCTAGTCTGATCAGCGCACCTGTGACACAGAGAATCTGAAATGCAGCGCAGGTTGTCCGCTCGGGAAGTGCGCTGAAATTCAGAATCTCTTAACAGTACCTGCGCTGGGCCAGAAACGAGACTCTGTTCGGGTTCCGGGTCACAGTTTGCAGTTCAGTTCTTGGTTTTTGGCCGAGTAAAAAGCAATCAGTAATTCAACAATCAGGGGTAGATCTAAGGAGGATCTAAGAGCTATCACAAGGGAAATCATATAGTTTGTGAATCAGTTGTTTAAATCATAAACAAATCCAGTGAATGGATTGAAGCAGCAGTTGTCTACTTTGCATTTGTTATGGCAAATGCAGTTCGAATGCCACTTATAAGTTTATGAAACAAACAAACAAAGAATGATAAACAAACAAACTAATTAGATCCCCAGCGGAGTCGCCATTTTGTTACAGGGAAAAGTGTCTATTTAGAACTGCTCTATCCCACTAAGGTGTGACAGTTGCCTTAGAAACAAAGAGAGAAAAACTACTTTTGTATTTCCTTTATGAACTACAGATAGAGAGGAATAGAAAGAACCAACCTGTGTCTTGCGCTAATCCTTTGATCCAATCCCTCTCTTCTTTGATAGTCTCCAGCTACCTACTCCCTTACTTGCCCAGCTTCACAAAGTACCTGTAAGATCATAGAAGAAGAACACTATACAAAGACATGGATCTATATTCATAAACAACTTAGGATCAGATTTAAGTTAACCATACAAATGTAACAAACATCAATGATACAAAAGCATGGAGGAAAACTCAAATAGCTTTTATTGATAAACAAGAAAAGATCCAGGAGGAGTTACAACCAGTGGTTCCTGACCCAACATCAACCTCCCAGCAAAGAAGCCCCTCTTCACCTCAAACAAAGCATAGATCACCCAACAATCTAATGTTTGTCTCAAAAAACCAACAGCAATTCCTTACAATATGCAAAATTCCATCCTCTAGATCTCTGGGATGAGGGATCCATATATAGATATCTGTAAGGAGGATGAGTCAGCTTGTGATTTGATTAGTGTCTTCTCTCTGTCAGTTCTTGCTTCCACTTGGAGACTGAAGGCCTCTTACTCATCCTTGGTCGAATTCAGTGAGGCAAGTGTCACAGGAGAAGATTCTGGAAGCTTCCATTGTCTCTCCACCTCGCGGAATGACATTGCCATTTGTCATTTCTCGCCCATCGCACCCCACAGAAGGGACTTTTGAAATGCAACGCACCCTCACAGTGTATTTAGGTGCAATGCAACGCACCTAGCCAGTGGAGCAGCTGAAATGATCCTGTTTTGACCAATTCTGAGCAGTTTCTCATGGAGAACTTCTGGGAGAAGCTGTAATCTGTTGACCTTGTTCCTTTAGGGGTTAGAACAACACTTTTAGGGAATTAGGAGCCCTTGATTTATGGACATTTCATGCTTGGGGTTGTAGGGCCCAAAAATGTCTATAACATAGACCTGGATGACTGAGTTGCTCTGCTGCTCATCATGCTGCTTCTTCCATGGTCTCATTCATCATCAAGCTGCCCATGCTTATGATTACATTCATCATGATACTGTCCATGCTCCATGTATCATTGTGCTGCCCATACACATGATCTCATACATCATGCTGTTGCCCATGCTCCATGCATCATTGTGCTGCCCATACACATTATATCATACATCATGCTGCGCATAATGCTGCCCATCATGTTATCTTTCTGTTGCTTCATTATGGAGTTCATACACATATCAGTCTTAGCTGATTGCTATGGCTTGCAGCCTAGCAAAGCATCTAGGCTATAGTTAAACGCAATACTCCACGTAGTCCCATTATTTCCGTATAGGGTTTGCTTAGGGATATGAATGTGTGAACATATCTTATATGAAAACGTATAACATCCACATAGAGCAGCGCATCACATTCACTTATAAAAGCAAATCACAACCATTATGAAGAGTGTATCACATCCATTTAGAACAATGTATTACATCCATGAAATGCGTATTACAGTCTCCATGATCTGCGACTAGATGTACCCATTTCAGCGTATGAATTGTCTCCCATAACAGCAGCTAGATGAATTCATTACAACGTATAAATTTTCTCCCATTACAGCGTAATGTCTTCCATAATCTAACTGCGTGTAAGGATCTCTATATAATTAGGGCAAGATCTATTTCCATTGCTGCGTATATACAAGAGTTTTCATTTGTGACTGCGGCTAGGGCTTATTAAGCCAGCGTATATTCTTCTTGTCTTGCTGCCTTCATTACTTGAGTGCCTTGACTGCGTTCATATGTGTTGCGTACATTCGGCTTGAATTGGACAGTGTATAGATGTCCCTTTACGGCTTTGTATAGAAGCTCCCTTTCACTGTTTAGGGCTTGAAATCTGCGTATAAAACCTCCTTGTCTGGACAGCGTTGAGACTTCCTCCATTAGCTGCATTTTATGTGTCTCCATGATCTGCGTTGGTAGTTTTTCATGACTGTGTAGGTAGGGCATTATCTTTGGGCCAATGTGTGTTTCTCTTGGTGTCTCAGTCCTTCTCCAAAAACCCAAGACGTGGAGAGGAGGAGATCACTCAAGAATTGTGTCCAAAATGACATCAAATCTTCTTCTATTTATACCAACAACGTATAGGTTGAATAGACATGACGTTTGGGCTTCTTGAGCCTACGTAAGAGCTGGTCGGCTTGATAATAATTACATAATCAAAATAAGTTCATATCTCCATAAATAATTATCAGAATCAGATGATCTTTGGATCAATCCTACACCTCTCGATGAGAGGGATCCAATAAAAATATCAGCTGCCATCAATATGCTGACCCATATGGAGTTTGGCCCTAGTTGCCAATTTTAACAAGGTCCTAGTGGACTTTAATCATAATCATCATCATCATAATCAAGAACTAGTGTAGATCCATCTTAACTTCCGATCTATCAAGTGCCAAGAGGGATCAAATCCCTCAATGTGCAAACCTATTTTTTTATTGCAAAACTTGAAGAAAGGTTTGCACCTCAAGGGATTTGATCCCTCTTGAGTCTCAACACTTAATAGATCCAAATTTCATATATATATATATATATATATATATATATATATATATATATATATATATACCCTTGGGAAAAATCATAAATTCATTTTATTAGTGAATGATACAAAATTATATTTTGAGGTTGCATACTAATATATGCATTCAAAGAAGATCATGTGACTCCCATTATTTTATTATAATTTTAATTTGATTTCAAATAATTTTATTGCGTTGAGAGGCACTCTACATCCTAGTACGAAAGAGATGTCATCATGTAACATTACATTTAAAAATAATAAAATATTACTTGCATTGACAAATTAAAAAATACTAATAAAAGATTTACATTTTAGTAAGAGGATAGGTAATTCCTTCACTATTTAATATGGAGTTAACAAATGACATGTAAAAATAATATTATTGATACTACATGATGTGTAATTCATTCTATGTTCATTTAACATGTAACATTTAAAAATGAATATATTAATAACAAAAAAAATAAGTAAATTATTTAGATTTGTAATTCCTCCAATGTTTAATATGGAGTTTTAAAAAGTATTGGTAACAAAAAAAGTTTTGTATATTATACAAAACAATTGAAAGTGCGTTGTTTAAAACTAGTATAGATCCATCTTAACTCTATATATACCAAAAGCCGGGAGGAATGAAATATTTTGAGGTGCAAACCTTTCCTTAAGTTTTGTACTCAAAAAGAGGTTTGCATTTTGAGAAATTTCATCCATGTCGACGCTTAGTAGATTTGGAGTTAAGATGGATGTATACTAGTTTCATTTTTTTAAATTTTTTAAACTTTATTTATTTTTTATTTTTATGTAATTTGATTATGTCAAAATGTTTAGATAACATAACATAATAGGATATTACAACATCTCTTCCATATTAGGCTAAAGAGTGCCTCTTGAAGCAAACAACCTAAATTCATCTTAACTTCAGATCTACCAAGCATCAAGAGGGATAAAAACTCTTTTCACTCTAAAAGAGATTTTCTCTTCAAGGGATTTGTTCTCTCTTATTGCTTGGTAGATATGGAATTAAGATGGATCTAGACTCATAGAAAATGCGCACACGCACACACACAACAATACTATTAGAAAAACCATGGGTTGTGAACACTAGAGCCCAAAATCTTCCAACTGTAAATTGACTAATTTACCTCAATTTTATTTGAATTATTAATAAAAGTTTTGGTTTTTCAAATAATTATTAATAATGTTATTATTAATAACTATTAATAAAGAGTTTATAGATTACATCATGACATGCTACACCTCATTTTCCTCTGTAAACCCTAACCCCCTCACTTTCTCTATCCAATGGACTGCTCGGAGGGGGGCTCCTCCCCCTCTATTGGATGTTGTAGCAGCCTTTCAGGATCTGATAGCATCACTTCCAAAGAAGCATAAAACTTGGGAGACTTCTTCCAGATTTTTCAAGAGCTCTTACACTATTTCATATGTGCTGATACCCTCCTCCTTTTGTTGCTCCACCCTAGCTTTTATGAATCATGCACTGATTGGGATATTCACCGACATGTGGTCATCTACCAAATCAGTTGAGCAATGGGTTGAAAAGAACTGGAAGGAAAAAATGAAAGGTGGACTAGGAATATATGCAATTGACAATGGATACTTCGCTTTCTTGTTCGAATCGAAGGAGGATAAGGGGATCATTTTCTGGAATGGCCCCTATTTCTTTGGAGCCAGAGGGATGTATTTGAATAGATGGTCTCTCGACTTTGATCGAGCGGAGGACATCCAAAATTTTGTCCTAATTTGGGTAAAGTTTCCTCGACTTCCTTTATCCTGTTGGAGTGATGAATGCCTTAGGGCGATAGGGAATGGAGTGGGAAGATTCATAGATAGGGAAAAACCTAAAGGAGGGTAATTCACCTATTCCAGGATATGCGTAGAGGTCGATCTACGGAAAGGGGTTACAACTAAAATCTTCTTGACCATGGGAGAATGAAAACATCGTCAGGTGTTGGAATACAAGCAATTTCCCTTCAAGTGTGGAATTTGTCACAATTATGGGCACTTTGCGAGGGATTGCAATAAGGCTAATTTGAGCTAACGAGAGGTGATACAAGCCTCACAAGAGGCACAATGGAAAACACAGAGAAGAGGGGGTAACAAAAGGAATTAGGCTCCAAATAAATCAAATTCTCCCCAAAGAAATGCTCCTACTTCCACCTCCAATCCTTTTGGAGTTTTTTAGACTTCAGAGGAAAATCATTTGGCAGATACTGAGAATCCTGAAACTCTGGCAGAATGAGAGGAAAAAAAATTGCAAGTTCAAGAAGAAGGAGAAATATTAGAATCGCAAAAGGGCAGTAAGGAAAATGGGGCAACTAATTCATTTGAAGGTTCCTTTGATAATCTAAGGCTATAGGATCAAGAATCTTCGAAAATAAATGATATTGAATTTGGACCCATCCTATGCCAGATATGTCTAATGGATACTCCTTCCCTCAGGCCGATGATGCCCACCAGTAGTCAAAGGAAGAATATGACAAGAAACTCCTCCATTCCTTCAGGTGGGTAGGATGAAGCTAGTAACCACTGAATGAACATATGACTAAGAAAAGAGGTTGGCATTCAAAAAAGGAGCAGAGGGAAACTGAGGCAAAACTTAATATGCGGTTGGGAAGTCAACCTCAAATCTTGGATACCTTAGAAGCTTTGGGATCTAAAGGGATAATAGGACAAACAAATGGAGGAAACAAATCTCATTCCCCTCTCACAAAATGATTAAGTTAATTTCTTGGAACATAAGAGGAATGGGAGGCCCCAAAAAATCCCTCTCCATAAAAGATCTGGTGAAATTAGAAAATTCATCAATTTTGTTTATACCAGAATCAAAGTAAGAATAATTTGAGCTTATGGAGGCATCCAATTATTTTGGAAAGATAGTAGTGGTTTAGCCCATAGATCTAAGGAGATTCTCGAGGTCTTGGCATTTTTTGGAATAGGGCAGCTTTCTCAATGGTTGACTTTCATAAATCTAATTGGAGGATAAGGCCACAACGGAAAGATTTAAGATTTTGAATGTATATTTTTTTCAGAGCGAAAAAAGCTATATTGAATTATATAAGGAATATAATGGGTCCCAAAAAGGTACATATTCATATGATTCTGAGATATGACCATATAAGTCTATCCAGAGAGAGAAAACATCACATATAAACTAACATCAAGATTTATGTTGTCCATGTCCTTGGCATAGAAAAGATTGCACTAATAAAGCCACCTATCTACAGATACAAGATCCACAAAATCGCTACCAACAGTAAAGATAAAGACGCTTGGAGAACAACTGATATGAAGAGAAGATCAAAACATATCTGAGGAACTGCTAAACAAAATTAGAATACTGGGGGAGAAAATTCCTGTATAGTGAAAATTTCCTCCTCAGCAAAAACCTGCACAAACCAAAAACCTGGAGATGAAAAGAGACCCTTTTTTGATAAAGAGTCTGCCTTCTGATTTTGTGCCCTGCAAATGTGATTTATAGAAGAATCATCCATATCATCCCAAAAAGACCTGATCCTGTTCAGCCAACCAACGAGGTGAGGCTTTGAAATGTTGATTTCCTTATTCACAAAGTCCACCATTACCTTAGAGTCTCCAAAAATCGATACGGGCCGAATGTTTAGAAAAGAGCAAAAATATAACAGGCCAGCAAGGGCCATCGCTTCAGCTTTTGAGTTTGATCCCTTTCCGCCATTCCAATGGATACTGAAATGACTAGATTCACTTATAAGAATATAAACCCCACAGCCACAGATGCCTCTCTGTTCAGCTCCATCGAAAAAAGCGCATGGGAAAGTTGGACTCACCTGAGGACTTACAGGAAAATCGACTCTTTTAGACTTGGGCGCCTTCATAGGGAGGCTTTCATAAATCGACACAACCTTAGAGAAAATATCCAAAGATGTGCAATTTTTGTTATTGAAAATGGAGTTGTTTCTCCCCTTCCAGATGCACCAAAGGCAGATAATAAACAGAGGCCTCCAGATATCTTTTTGCTGGCTCCACCAAAGAAACGCATCAGAAATGGAGGAGTGAGACATATGTTGAACACCGAACCAATTCTCCACAGATAGCCAAAGATGCTGAGCTATATGACAATTTAGAAATAAATGACAGTTGTTTTCCTCATCTGATTTGCACATAGGACAGCACCCAGGACCCTGCCAACCTCGCTTCATCAAATTTTCCCAGGAAAGATTTCTGTTGCGGAACAACAACCAGGCAAAGTATATCATTTTCGATGGGCATTCAGATTTCCAAAAAGACACAGGAAAAATAGGATTGAGCTGGGAACCCTTCATCCCAATTAAACTCTGATAAACATCTTTTACTCTGACAATATTCAGCGACTTTGAATTTTTCCAAATAATGTCATCAGATCCCTCCGAGCGAAAAATTCCGCAGTTTCTGAGACTCGTCCTTATGGGCTCCCATAGCTTAGCAATAGAGTCCGACATCTGTAGAAGTCCAGCATCTTTCCACAGTGGGATCGACCCTTGCCAACCAGCGATTAAACTTTCCCAAAAAAAAACCCTTTCCTGTGGAAAAAGTTTATTAATGCTTCTGGCACATTTATTTCCTCGTCTCCACTCAGAAATTGATCAAAACCGATTAGGATTTTACTACCTGTTTGAAACCGCCATGTTAAGTTCTCCAAGAAATATCCTTCCATCCTATGCAAACTTAACCAAATTGACGAACCATAAGAGGGGCCAATCCTTCCTTCCCTGAACCATAGAGAAAATTCCTTTCCGCCCAGATATTTTTTTTTTATAGTCTCGCTCCAGGAACCCTTTCCGAAAATACACCTCCACAGAGATTTGCATAATAGAGCCTTTCCAAAAATTCGAAGGTTCAGCAGACCCCATCCTCCCATGCTCTTTGGGATAGAGATATCTGATAGTTTTGAGAGATGGAATTTCCTTCTTTCTGCTTGACCTCCCCAGATGAAATTCACTGTAATCTTGTCCATTTTTTGAATAATGCTCGCAGGAAGGAAGAATAGGTGGGCCCAGTATACTGCTAGCTGGTTCAAAACAGATTGTGCCAAGATTACTCTACCCGCCAGAGAAAGACATCTGAATTCCCATAATGAAATCTTCTTGTAATATCTATCAATTACCCACTGCCAATCCTTTTTAGAATAACCATTTGCTTTAAGCTGGAACCCCAAATATTTAATTCCTTGTTTAATCGAGAGGGACTTTACACCAAACAGAGCTGATAACCAGTCCACCGCTTCTTGGTTGATTTCATTATGATAAATTATTGACTTTTCCCTGTTAATTTGCAGACCAGAAGCCTTTTGAAAATTTCTTAAGATATCATGAAAACATAGCCAAGTAAGCCTACATAACATACCAAACAAAATAATATCATCCACAAAAAGGTTATGAGAGATAGATGTATTCCTGCAGATTTTTAAAGGGCGGCATCTGTTTTCCTTTACCGCTTTGTTGATATGGAGGCTGAGCGAGTTCATCGCCAGAATGAATATCAGAGGCGATAAGGGACAGCCCTGGCGAAGTCCCCTGGCCGCCGGGAAAAAAGATGAAGGGATTCCGTTAATAATGATAGCATAGTTCACCTCTTCGACACAAGCCATGACCCAGTTAATCATATTGGGTCTCAACCCAATCTTTGCAAGCAAACATCTAATGAAGCTCCAATCCAGGCAGTCATATGCCTTGCGAAGATCAATTTTGAAAATGACATCTTCACTCTTTTTTGAGTGAATGGCAAACAAACCTTCTTGAGTAGTTGCAACCGCGTCCAGAATGTTTCTCCCTCTTAGAAAAGCGTGTTGATCTTTTGATATAAACTCTGAAAGAGTTTCTTTGATTCTTTCTGCAATAATTTTAGAGACTATTTTGAAAGAAATATTACACAGTGAAATTGGTCTATAGTCCAGAAGGGATACTGCATCTTCCTTCTTTGGAATTAACGCTATGTGAGTGGATGAAGTTTTTTTGTTTATACTGCCAGACATTCTTGTACCCTCCACCATCCTTAGAAGATCACATTTAATCAGATCAAAAAAGTGAATTAAGAATTCAATCGTCCAGCCGTCTGGACCCGGGCTTTTGTCCCTTTTAAAAGACTTCATTGTTGCCAAGAGCTCCTCCTCCGATATCGGCTGAATTTTTTTTTCATTTAATTCCTCATCAAACATCTGAGGGAATAATTCAATGCCCCACATAATATCCTGAATCCTGCAATTTTCAGATTTCTTGTACTGATTTTCAAAGAATCTCACGGCCTCGTTTGATATGTCCTGTTGGGCGAATAAGAAACCTCCACTTTCATCCTTTAACTTCCATATAGAATTTTTTGCCCGTCTGGAGCTCGCATATTTATGAAAGAATTTTGTATTCTTATCCCCCTCCTTTAGCCAGATCGCCCTACTCTTCAGCCTCCAGAAAGCTTCCTCCTGTTCCAAATTTTTTTGCTTTTTCTTCTGAAGCTCCTTAATCCGGCATCGCATCTTGAAAGAGGGCTGATGGACATCCATGGAACCCAAAACTTTGTCTAACTCTATTTGAACCTCCCGAAGAGTCTTTCTGTTCATTTGTTTTTTTTTTTTTTTGTAAGCTGAGGCAAGATTCTATTACTATAAGAAAAAAATTATGTACATATACAGGGCGCCACCCGCCCAGCAGGGAAACCGGGTGGCCTTCGAAAGTATATAACCGCCATCCAAAAGAAGTATATGTGCAGTATATCAAACCAGATTAAAAAGCCCTCTATTCTACCTAAAAACATACTAAACATAGCTGTAAACATAATCATGCTGTGCTTGAATGGATACTAATCCATCTAATATAGCAAAAATACAAAAAAAGTCATATAATAACCTCCATAGTCTACTGCTTCATGGCATCAGTCTTGATATCAGGTTCTGCCTTAACCGCAATTCCACTGTCTTTGAGCAACTGGATCAGCTGGTCCATCTTCCTGTCCTGCATCATAAGAGTCATTTGGATATTCTTCATCTCTTTTTTCAGGTTAGGCATTCCGTGAGCGAGCTCCACCATTTCAACTGCTACTTGTTCCATTGCCTTGGCAAGTAAACGTTTCATACCCCAATATACATGCAAAGACTGCTTGTAGAGAGACATCCTCCCTCTGGTGTGGCCCGGATCAGGGAGAAAAGTCTCCCAGTCTGCCATCTCAGGGTCAGATTGGTCCTGCAGCGCCTCTTCTTCCAGGTGGTCGATAATCCTCCGAATATGGTGATGGGTTTCATTTACATAAGCGTCCTCGGCTTCCTGCAATTTCCTCCGCATATCCTTTTTACCTCGCTTCCTACCTGGAACCCCAGTACTGAAACCTTCCTCATACATGTCTCTGCGAGCTCGGTTCTTACCTCGACCCCGCGCACTACCTCGACCCCTTCGGCCCCGACCTCGACCGCGGCGTCCATCAACCTCCTCATCTTCATCGTCCTCCGGGCGTCCGTCATCCTCCTCATCATCATCTTCCCTGGCGCCCACTGAACCAGAGTGCCTCATCCATTTTCCTACCTTTCCTCCCGAGGTCGGCCGTGGTGTCTCTTCTGCAAAAAACTCCCTTATATCCCCTTCTTGCTCTTCCGACTCTTCAGAGATGTCCAGGTAAATGGACCGTAACGTTTCCTCAGCCACCTGTTTCCCTTTCTCCTCCAGAGCTACCCCCTGACTACGCGTTCTCCTACCCTCACTTCTGGCTGGATCAGCTGCCATACTCGTAGACAACAATTTCACAATTCTTTTCTTAGGCGGACCCAATTCCACCAGACACTGCTCCAACATAAGCGCCGAACCTCCCACGCGCTGTTGATTTTTGTACAGACTGAGCCCTATTCTTCTAGAGGCATGCAAGAACAAAACGCTTCCATGCAACATTATACCTCCGATCGACCACCTTCCCTCGTTATTGTTAGTTAGCTCCCAAGCCTGCTCATTATTACACGTCGCAGGACTGAGACCCTGATGTGATGAGCTCCCTGTCCTCCTGATGCCACCGCATTCCCACCTCAGTACCCGCCCTGCATTCGGCCTTGGGATGGTCATTTCGTCCCATGTCTGCATAAATTCATTCTGCCATATGGGAATTTTGACATCTTCGTACTTGATCCCACCGATGTCTTCATAAATAATCCCTTCTTTTCCCCTCCGAATCATTATGGGAAGGTAGCTAAGCAGTCCTGTCACGCCCGATCGCCTCATCATTATCCTGTCGTAAGATGGTTGCCAACTCAGCCCACCGTGGATCCTCCTGTAACACACCCCAGCTACCATCCATCACCCGAGTCGATTCGCCACATGCCCAATTGGCTAAATAATCGGCCGCCCTATTCCCTCGCCGCAATACATGATTGAGTGTAATATAATCTACCAGCCTCATCTGGCCTTCAATATCCTGTATAATTGCCGCTATCCTCCAGCTCTTGGCAACGTGGTCCCATGTTTTTCCCCTCTGTAATTTCCTTAGCATTTCAATGACAAGTTGGGAGTCGCCTTCTATATCGAGGTTTCGGTATCCATTCCTTACAGCAATTCGAAGGCCATGATAAACCCCCCAGAGCTCCGCCTCATTATTTGACATTTCCCCGCCCCATTCTGCATATGCCCATCGCGAAACCCCTCGACTATCCCGGAAAATCCCGCCCCATCCTGCTTCCCCAGGATTGCCCTTGGATGCACCATCAAAGGACAATTTAATTTGATTATCTCCTGGGAAGCGAAAATAATTGGGGCTCTGCATACTATACCTATGACGCCTATCAGTGTTGGGGTATAACATCGTAAAATTTATGTTCAATTTGGTTATTATTCGTTGCTCTTCCACATTCAATTTCCAATCCTCCTCTCCCCAAGATTCGGAGAGGACCGTTTCTTTAATCGACCGGCAAACTACCTCCCATATTCTTGCCTCGCAACAGCTTCGACCTTTGAAAATTCGACGGTTTCGTTCTTTCCACACCTCCCAAATTACAAAACCAAGCGACAGACTCCATATCCTCCTAACAAGTTTACTATGAAAATGCCCCGCTCCCCATTGTAAAATGGTACTCCTAAGACTGTCAGGATCCCTATTCAGGTGACCAAAGAGAACCCGAATTTCTTCCCACAGACTCTGAATATACAGACATCTATTCAACAAGTGTTCCTGTGTCTCAAATTCCCTGTTACACAAATAACACCAAGATGGACCAATCATGCCTCGTTTCTGCAGATTATCCCACGTCAAGATCCTACCTCTACACACCAACCATGCGAAAATTGTGACTTTGGGCCACCATTTACCGTCCCAGATCTTTTTCCAAGCCGTTGGGTCATCCATTCTATCCTCCTTTGTTAACCAATAATAGGCTTCTTTAACTGTGAACATACCTTGCGTTGCTTTACCCCAGCGGAGGATATCACTGCCTGGTCTTATCTTAATTTTCCTGGAGTCTAATTCTCTGATATACATTTGTTGAGTCTCCGGATTTATTCTCTCATCCCATTCATGCGGTCTTTTCCAGATTCGCCACACTTCATTCAACTCTGCCTGTCTCCAATAATCCTTAACATATTCCATTCCTTCCTGTTGCGCCCCAACTTGAAGGTCATGTAAAATTGGATTTCTCTCCAGCTTTTCCCGTTGTTGCCAGCCATCCGTCCAGAACCTCGCTAAATTGCCTTCACGGATTTCCCAGAAAGCGAAGTCCCGAACCAGGTCTTTGTTATTTCTTGCGAGTTCCCAGATGTGTGACCCTCTTGGAGTTTCTTCTACCCGGAGGCGTCCCGCCACTGAGCGTGGCATATTGTATTTGTGATTCCAGATTCGTTTCCAGATATCCATACCCCCCTGCACCCAGCGCCACCATAACTTCGCCCCTAAAACCTTATTGACTAGCTCCAAATCCCTGATACCAAGGCCTCCCTCCTCTTTCCTCCTGATGACATGTTGCCATGAAACCAAGGTCCATTTTCTTTGCTGATTTGGTCCCCCCCAGAGAAATTTACCGAAGATTTCCCTTAATTTACAAAAAACTCCCTTAGGAGCAGGCATAATTGACAGCGGGTATATAGGAATGGATAGTAAAACTGATTTTAAAAGTACAACCCGACTTGCTAAATTCAGCGCTCTAAACGACCAATTATGCAATCTTTTTCGAATCTTATCAACTAGAGTTTGCCAATTCTTTATACGCGTTGAGTTAATGTCTAACTGAATGCCTAAATACCTTGTGGGTAATTCTCCCTGTCGAAAGCCTAGCACACGAGTTAAATGGGCCTTAACAGCTTCAGGTGAGTTAAAAATAAAAGTACAAGATTTATCGTTATTCACCGCCATACCTGAAGCACTCATAAAACCTTCTAAGACATGTTTGAAGCCCCTTACCTCTCTGAGCGATGCTTCACCAAACAACATCAAGTCATCAACAAACTGCTGATGTGTTATGATGAGAGTCTCTCCCCATAATCGAATGCCTTTGATCCTTCGTGCCCTGACCTCCTGCTTAATTGTCCTGCTTAATCCTTCCATAGCCAAAATGAACAGAAACGGCGAGATCGGGTCCCCCTGTCTGATACCCCTGGTGGCATTAAACGTATCTGAAGGTATCCCATTAATCAATATTGAGAAGTTCGGAGTGGAGACCAGGTTGATGATCCAAGCTATCCACCTGTTGTCAAACCCAAAAGCTGCAAGAACCGCTCTTAGATAATCCCAATTCAAACGATCATATGCCTTAGATAAATCCAGCTTCATGAGCATCCCTTTCTTCTTCCTCTGTTTTAAAGAATGTATCACCTCCTGGGAGACCACAATTCCATCCAAAATTTGCCTACCCTCCACAAACCCAGTCTGCTCAGGCGCAATCAAAGTGGGTAGGAGAGGCTTCAACCGTTTCGCTATCACTGTAGATATAATCTTATAAATTACGTTACACAGGGCTATGGGTCTGAAACCCTGTGGTTCATCAGATGTTGTACTCTTAGGGATCAAGGTGAAGAAAGTTGAGTTAAGACCTGGCCATACTTGCTGTCTGATTCTTGATTCCTCCACCGCTTCCAGTATGTCTTTGCCTATAAATTTCCAACTTGCCTGGAAGAATTCAATGGTATATCCATCCGGACCCGGAGCCTTATTTTTAGGCATGTTCATCACTACTTCTTCTACCTCTTCCATAGTGACTGCCCGCATTAATGCCTTATTTTGGTCTTCTGTAACTGTTCTTGGTATGTTTCTACATATATTATTGATAGCCTCCCTTCGATCCCTTTGATTTTCTGTGAGCACCCCCCTAAAATAATCCACTAAAGTCTTTTCAATACCGACCTGCTCCACCTCTCGTTCTCCCGCTGCATTCTTGATAGAAAAAATCCTATTCCGCTGCCTATGTTGAATCATGGCTTGATGAAAAAATTTGGTATTCCGTTCACCTTCTCTTAACCATCTTACCCTTGATTTTTGTCTCCATAAAATCTCCTCTTGTTTACGGCGTTCCTCTAACTGGCTTATGATACATCCTTCCTCCCTACTGGTAGCTTCATCTCTGCCTTCCAATATTATTTTTTGCTGGAGATCCTCCATTGCTCCTTCCAACCTCTGCTTGGCCTCCATAATATTCCCAAATTCTTTTCGATTCCATTCTTTGATTCGCTGTTTGAGTTCCTTAAGCTTCAGCTGGACTGTATGCATTCTTCCTTTTCCTCGACTAGTGCATTGACTCCACCAGGTTTCCATTTTCTGAACAAATTGGGGATCCCTCAGCCAAAAGGATTCAAAGCGAAAAGGCTTTCTCCCTTTTATCTTCTTAATATCTACCTCCAACCGAATTGGCCAGTGATCTGAGCCAACGCTAGGGAGAATTTTAGCTTCAATGAAGACATCCCTATTTAAAATTTGCTCTGATAATAAAAATCGATCCAGTCGAGAGGCAATTTGGCTCTGTCCTCCTCGCCGGTTATTCCAAGTATGTACACCATTGGTTGTATGTATGTCTACTAATCCTAGATCCCTGATCAAATCATTAAACTCCTCCATAAGTGAATCTTCTCTCCTAACCCCTCCTCTCTTCTCTCCTAAATGCCTAATTAGATTGAAATCCCCCCCTATCATCCATGGAAGATGCGGAATAAGATTTCTCATAGTATGGAGGTTCCTCAAGAAAGCCTGCCTGTCTCTATGATTATGAGGCCCGTATACCCCAGTGAACAAAATCCTTTCTGCCACTCTTTTATCACTTTTTGAATTGCATCCATTTTTTCCCTGAAGGTCATTAAACATGGATAAGATTTATTTGATGACAGCTCATTCCAGAACTTTGTTATCATCTCATTAAACACCGGATCCTCTAGACAAGTTCTATTGAATTTGAAGGAGTATCCCTTCCTAAAGCCCTTTTCTCTCCAGCCTAGCAGAATCGGCCTGTGATCAGAGATGAAAACATTCTCAATTGTAGAGAAAGGCATGCCCATCTCATCAATTAAGCTATCATGAAGAATAAATCTATCCAGCCTTTTTGCTATATATGCACTTTCAATTCTTCCGTTTTCCCATGTCGGCAGCATTTTTGGCGGTAGGATGTCAATCAAATTCCTGCACAAGAGCTCATTTTTTATTCTATCAGCAATCGGGTCTATTTTTTCCCTGGTGCCCCATATTTCCTCCATACTCAACGAGACATTTAGATCTCCTGGAGCCGCCAATGTGCCGAGTGCAGGGTGCAGGTGGTAGTCAGAGAAAGAGCTCCTTATCCAACAGACGCCAGGCTAGCTAGACAAAGCTCCAAAGGACGAAGGAGGAGAAAACCAGAGGGTGACTGAATGTTGAAAAAAACTCCACTGCGGAAGGAGTACACAGGGAGGAGCTGAAGGATGAAAGTCTAGAATTAAGAAAGCTCGTCAGCAGGTGTAGAGTTCCATTGAACAAAAAGATAGGAATCACCACTGCGTAAGGAGTACGCAGAGGGAGACGAAAAAGTTCAGAGAAAACCCCACCAGCAGAAGATGAGACTAGACCGAAAACTCAGAGAAACGCTCACCAGCAGAAACGCGGAAATGGACATGCATTGGTCGATATACACCTGCTCTTTAGTTGATAGGCCGAGCGACCTCCATCATCATTCCCTGGTTGGCGGACACTACCGGCACACCTCCACTCGACCGCTTCACTCCTCCAAGAGTACCGGCACACCTCCACTTGACAGACGTTTTTTTTTAAGATTTTGAATGTATATGCTCTTGTTGTATACAGCGAAAAAGAATAATTTTGGGACAACCTTGTACGCAAGTGAAAAAAAAGGGAGGATCCTTGGTCAGGTATCCCTTCAGATGAAAAAAGGGAGGATTTATTAGTAGAATGTGATTTGCGACATAAAACTTTCTAGAGGAAGGTTCACTTGGAAAAATGGAAGAGCTGGAGCGGTCCACATTGCAGCTCAATTTGACTGATTCCTAATCCATAGTTCGTTGAATTTGAAAGGTATGGATGCCTCCTCCATATTGTCGAGGACACACATATCACCGTCCCATTCTTTTAGAGATTGGAGGAAAATAAAATATGGGCCCCATTCCCTTCCGATATAATCTAGAATGGTTGAAAGAGGATGAAGTTTCAGATATCGTAAAAAAAGCTTGGCAAACTCAAGTTTTGGGTCACCCCTGCTTTGTGTGGGAATCAAATCTGAAAGTTGTCAAACTTGCTCTTCGTCACTGGGATAAGGATTCCTACGTTCCTCTTAGCAAGAAGGAGGAGGTCATAGTCATGGAAATGGAGCAGCACACGGAAATCATGGAGAACAACGAGATAGAGGAATGGCACTTAAAAGAAAGAGAATAATTGAACTCTTTGTATTTTAAAGAAAGAGAATAATTGAACTCTTTGTATTTTAAAGAAAGAAGGAAGGAGGAGGAGTTCTGGCGTCTGAAATCTAGGAGCATTTGGCTTAAATCAGGCGAAAAAAACACAGCTTACTTCCACAAGCAAAAAAGGCAAGGGAGATTAGAAATAGAGTAAGGGAAATTACGACAGAAGGTAAGGGAAAATTATCTATCTTCTCTAAATTAAGACATGAAGCTTTTGTTTATTTCCTCTCTTTATGGTGCGGCTAGTGAACTAGATTACTCCAAGGCTGAAGACTCCCTATCGCTCTTTCTCCCTGAGATATCAGAAGCATAAAATCAACATCTTGTCAAGAAATAGAAGAAAATAAGATAACTGATGCAATATTTGGTCCATGGATATTGACAAGGTTCCAGGGTCGAATAGATTTCCTATCAACACAAATTCCTCCTTTCTTGCCCTCGCATCTAAAGAGTCCAATCTAGTAATTTTTTCTCGATTCCATCCTATCTCACTTTGTAATGCCTCTTACAAGATTCTTACCAAGATTATTGCAAGCAGGTTGTAGATGGTATTGCCCAGATTAATATCAGAAAATCAGGGTGGATTTCTCCAGCAAAGGCACATCCTGGAAAACATTATCCTTATCCAAGAGGCCATTAACTCAAATAAGGAAATGGGGTAGCCAGGTTTTTCCATCAAGCTTGACATGGAAAATGCCTTTGACCGGGTGTGTCATTCCTTTCTCTATATGATTCTTGAAAAACTTGGATTTTCCAATCAATTCATCTCTTGGATCAAATCCTGCATAGGATCTCCTTGGATTTCCCTTTTAATAAATGGCAGGCCTACTCCATTTGTCAAAGCATCCAGAGGCCTTCGACAAGGTTTCCCCCTTTCTCCACTGTTGTACATCATAGCGGCAGAAAGCCTAAGTAGAAACCATGAGAAGGCCAGGGTATCTGGCAATTTGCGAGGTATAAGTATTACCAGAAATGTCAAGGAACTAAACCGTTCTCATTTTTATGATGACACAATCTTCCCAGGAGGGGCATCAAAAATCATTACCAAAAGGTTCAAAACAGTCTTAGATGTATATCTCAATTTGTTTGGAGGTTTAGTAAATAAAAGGAAGAGTCAGATTTATGGGTGTAATTTTTCAGATTCGACTCTGCAGGAGATCGCTACAACCTTGGACTTCTGGGTTAATATTGGTTGGAGGACTTTCAAATACTTGGGAATTACAATTTCAATGAGGCCAACATTCAAGGAATATTGAGAGGAAAATCTTCAGAAAAAAGAGAATACAATGCTAGGGAGCAATGTTGTTACTAGCGGGAAAATCCACTCTCATCAAATCTATTTTATCCGCTCTGCCAAACTATCTTTGCTTGGGGCTTCTGGCTCCAAAGAGCATCCTCACTCAAACTGGAGAAATCCTTAGAAATTTTCTGTAGCAGGGTGGAAAAAACAATGAACGGAAGTTCCACTTGATTAAGTAGAATATGGTTCGCCTTCCAAAAGATTTTGGACGACTAGGGATAAAAGATCCAATGTTCATGAATCTTAACTTAGGTGCAAAAATTATGTGGAAATTGATATAATATTCTATGGAGTGGTGGATGTTAGCTTTCTTAAAGAAACACCTCCATAAATCTAGATTACTAAGGGCAGAAAATGTTCAGTGGGAATGTAGATGATCAAATATTGGGAAACTTTGTGGAACAGCAACTCCCATCATAATTGACAACATTCCCTTGGCCTTGCTATCCTCAAAGCATAATGGATTGGGCGCCTTGGTAGAATGGATGTGAAGCATAGGTATAGAAATATTAAAAGACATCTCATCTTGGGATGTTATGGGAGCATGGTTAGACTGGAGCTACCCAGGTTTTCTGACTCACTTAATTCCTCATTGGAACTCCCTGCGTTCTCTTATGAAAGGATTTGCAACTTACTCTAGACTCAACATATGTGTGCTCATGGTACTATACTCATGTGAGAGAAGGGTACAACCTCTTGTTGAAAAGGCTCCCCCACTCCCCCATCAAAAATCTGGAAAATGTTTTGGCAGGAGGATACTATCCTGAAGGTAAATGCCTTCTGTTGGGTGTTGATCCATGGGAAAGTTCTAACGTTGTAAAATATCAGAAGGAAAAACATACAGGGCCCCTCTTGTTGCGCTTTATGCAAATCTGATGAAGAAATGATAAAACGCTTATTCCCTGACTTCCCCTCTTCACTTGTTGTACGACAATCCTCATATGATAAGGTCCATCATGTCAGCACTATTCCTCGTAGTTGGACTACAATGTCCTGTAAATGTAATGTCCCAATGGACAAAATTAAATTGTTATTGGCTCGGCATGTATGGGTTTCACTGCCAAAATTTCTATGTAGACGATTTGGCTGGAAAGAAACCGAAGAGCATTCAAAGAAGGATCTCCATCTCATCTCAGAGAAGCCATTGAGGCTCAATGTCTCCTCTTAGAATCAATTTCTGCAAAGGGTATAAAAATATCAAATCAAGAAGACTTGTCCCTGGAGGAAAAGAGTTGGCTCGAACTCTTTGTTCCAATTGATCATGTTGTGAGCTTCACATCACCGCTGATCATGTTGTGAGCTTCACATCACCGCCCAGGGAACACAACTTCACTTAATTAAGGATGGGGTCGAAAATTGTCAGGTTTGGAAGCAGACGCAATCATCTGCAATTTTGTGCTTTGATGGGGCTTCCAAAGGAATCTCGGGGCATCAGGAGCGGGGGGAACAATTTCTAGCACCGAAGAACGAAGAACAAGAAGAGCACAACTTTGCATGCGGCCTTGGACTGCACTCTGGAAAGGTTTGGATTTGGCCTTGAACAAAAGAATTAATAGTTATGCGGGATTCAATGGTTGTTATCGGGAAAATTTTGAAGGCAACATTCGAAAAAACCACTACCCTCCCCTCTATACTGTAAAGAATAGCCCTTCAGTGTGCAAAATTTGAAAAAATCTCTTTTCAACATATTCTTAGAGGACTGAACGAGGAGGCAGATAACTTAGCCGAGATTGGATCTCAGTTAGAGCAAGGACATATAGAATTTCAGGATGGAACAAGGTCTTGGGTCAAATTCCATGAACACAAATGATCAAGTGGGAGAATTATTAGGAAGTAAGCCCCATCGGGGTCTCTTAGATAACTCATGAATAATAATGTATTGCAGATTTGGATTTTTTTGGGAAAGTTTTGTAAAATCTACCGAAGATATATCAATGTAAGGAAAAATGCCCGGGGACGCCAGAAACCTTTGGTATAGTTGTGTTGGAACTATGAAGAAGCTAATGAGGCATATACATGGTGTTGGTTATAAAATTTATTTTTTTTACAGTAAATATAATGGTTTTAAAAGGGGAAAAAAAAAATTTAATGATAAATTATTAATAATTGATATTATTATAATATTTTATTAATCAAAATAATATTATTTTTTTTTGTTTTTTAATAGTAAATATAATCTTTTTAAAAAGAAAGGAAAAATATTAAATAGATAATTTATTTAAAGATATTTCTTATTAATTTCAATTAAATATTATATAATATCTCTTATATTAACTTGCTAATTATTAATCCATTTAATTAGAAGACCTATTAATAAAATATTATTTCATATTCTAATATTTGGTATTAAAAAAAATTATAATTATTTTTCTTCTTTTTATTTTTTGGTTTTGGTGCCCAGTCAAACTTAGCCTTTAGTAGTAGCCATTAGTACAACCTAGTTGCCCAGTCAAATATAGCTGTTGCCCATTCAAATTTTAACCATTTGAAGTCCTGCTCTCTCTATTTAACATGCAGCGATGATCTGGTTCTTCAACTCTTCCTGACGATGAACCACACTGGTGAGTTCGAAACGCGTCGACAAATAAAATATGATGTGATTTTGGCTAAAGACTACTTCCATAAACTTGATATAGATCAGAGAAGCCTCAATTCAACAAATATTGAATTCATACTATAACTTGGAAAAAATATTTTTTCAAACATTTATTTCCTTGTTAAAAAATATTTTACTCATATAAACATTTTATTGGTTTAAACTAAAAAGTAGAAAATGAAATTTTAAGAATAAAATATTACATCTTTTTTATTACATAATATTAGTTTTTCAGTATTAAAAACATTACATTAGGTTGTAATTTAATATAAATTAATTTATTTTCATTTTAACTTCAGATATGATAAAAGGGATTAAATATTTTAGGTGAAAATCTTTCCTGTAATTAAAAAGAAACATTTGATTTTACATTTAATAGATTTGTAATTAAAATGAATGTGAGAAAATGTAAATTAGATGTTAACTTAGTATAAATAAAATTATTTAAACAATAAAGATGTTAAAGTATAGTTCTTAATATTTATAAGTTTGGATTCAACATGAGAAGTTTATATAAAATGGTTCAAAAATATTAAAAATGACACTTTTTAGTACATGTCTCGTTACGGACTATAGCACTTTCTTCCGAGACTCTTTATTATTTTGTCTTTTTTGCAATTTTAACTAAATTTTGGGGAAAATGTTAAATATTTCTATTTTCCTAAAAATCAAAAATAATTTTTTAATTTTCTGGAAATCTTATTTCTAATTTTCAACTAACTCAACGAGCTCTCATGGGACATAACGAGTTTTATTTTTAGTATTTGTTAGTGCCTCACAATTCATTTAAAAATAAAAATAAAAATTAATTTTGTGAGTAATTAATTTTGTGAGTGGATTGAGTGCTTTGACACTACATTATTATGCTATTGCTTTCTTTAATAATATTATAAATGACGTAGTTGCAGGGCCTTTCATTATCTATTTGCAATCCAAACAATAGCTAAAACCAATATAATCTTAAAATTAAAATTTAAACAATAAAATAAAAATTAAATTAAACTAAATCTTGAATAAAATCAAATAATAGAAAACTAAATCCCATACAAAACTTAAAAGAAAGAATAATAGTAAAAATTTATATGATAAATTTAAACTAATATAAAATTAAAATAAAATTAAAACTCTAATGTCAATATTCATGTCAACTGGTCCTAATTGAAAAACAAATCTTGTTCGAGGACGATAAAATTTCGTTGTGTTACAATGAGAAGAGATTATGGTGGTCGATGCCTGTCAACTAACAAATAACATGTAATGTTTGTCTTATATCTGGACACGTCACTTGGCTTTATTTTTCCTTGGGAATCTGCCTACTTGGGTTCCTAACTCCTCCTCGTTAAGCGGATCTCTCTCGCGACTCTTCCATCTGTCGGTACTTTCGTCAGATCATTCTTAATTCTCCCCCTTTGGCTCTATCCTATCCAGGTGTTTGTTACAGCTAAAGTACAGCCCCATTAACGGGGGGAGTAAAGTCCTGATTTAGGAAATCCAGCCAGGACAGAAGGTACCCTAGATAATCCCGAGGTGTGGCGTGTGACGTCGCATGGATAGTGCGTCGGATTCTGCGGCCACGGAGGCCATGATTTGAGCAGCGATACAAGCTGAGGCCGGTCGGGATGGCGCCACGTTTCCGGGTGCTTGGCAGTCAACCCTTGACGACGTGGTCATTCATCCCACGTTGCCGGTCGATGTCGGCATGGGTGGTGAGTCATCCAAAGTGCATGCCAAGTGGGAGGAAAACCATGGAACAGTTGATAACTGCTTGGAAAAGGGTAGATATAAGGTTAGACATGAACATGACAACAATTATAACAAAAACCGAAAGCCTGTCAAAATTTCCCCTCCGCCTGCTGCTATCCACTTAGACAACATCTTTCTGTCTGATCGCATCTCAAGTTTACAGGATCTGGCTCTGGTTGGTAAGTGGCATTTTCCAGAGATGGACGACGCCACGATGCGGAAATGGCTGGAGATTCAATGGAAGCCCCTCATTGGTTATGTCCCAATCATTTCAAACCTCATGAAAGACTGGTACTGCTTTCATTTCATCAGCGCCAGTGATCTTGAAGCTATCCAGAAACTGCCATGGGTCTATAAAAGGAGCTTCCTAGCTCTTTATAACTGGTATATTGGATACAACCCACTGAAGAACACTCCCTCAAACAACCTAATATGGGTTAAACTCCCGGGTTTGCCCTTGGAGCTATGGTCAAAGGAAACTCTTATGGAGATTGGAAACGCCATAGGTAAATGTGTGTATGTCGACCCAAGATGTCTTGGGGAAAAGGATAAAAGGATAGCATGGATTCTTATAGAAAAGGCTTTCAGAGGAGGGTTCCCGGACCATTTAGAGATATCGTGGAAGGACTCAAAAATTGTTCAAAGATTGGACTTCTGGGGAGTCCCTTTTAGATGCGCGGTTTGTCACAAAACAGGACATTTGATAAAAAATTTCCCGCGGCATAGGATGGATCTTGGTAGCTATCAAACAAATAAAAACAGGCATATAATGAATCCTCAACCTCCTGAAAAGGCGAAGCCATCCTCCACTATCAGCCTTTCGCCTTAGATCACGATTTGCAAGATCTATCTAATGTGGGAAAGTATATAAGTCAATCCCCGTTATATTTTTCTCAGGATAACTCCCTTCCGGAAATCTCCAGTAGGCCTGTTTTATCCTCTGGCATTGTGACCCAAGGCCTCCAGTGTTTGCCCCCCCTGATACCTATTGATGACAAAGAAGTTCCTCTTCCTCCGTAGTCTGCCCAGCCCATCAAAGAATTCTCTGTGGGGTCCCAAACCATAGTCATTTCGTCTCCATCCCCACCCCTCAAAAAGGCAGCTAGCCCATCTATAAAAGGAAAAGAGGTTTTGATCTCTGCTACCCCTCTCAACTCTCCAGCCTCCTCTCCTCAGAACCTGTTTGATAGCGACATCGATTTTCTTCTTAGTAAGAAGTCGCTTGAACTGCAACCCCTGACTATCCACAAGCCGAGAAATCCTTCGCCTCTTTTTATAAGCCCTGACTCTGCAAAGAATATAACAGTGAGGAGAAAAAACAACAGAGGCAACAGACATTTTAGGGGGAGGCCGGAGGGCGCTGCAAAAGGAGTAAGGAATCTGTCTCTGGTTGACGTTCCCATCGTTGATATGACTGAGAATCGGCCTCTTAGAGCAAGGGTGGCTTAGAAATCTCCTTGATGACTTTCATCTTATCTACCATAAATTTTTGGCTCTAAAAAATCTGTTTCTCTCGGATCAACCAAAGACTATTCTAGTTCAAGAAACTATGCATAATAAGTCGGTGACCATCTCTTACTTTAGGAAGATGTTTCCTTCCTGGCACATGGCTGCCTCGGAGGCAAATGGTCTGTCGGGAGGCCTTGCAGTATTATGGGATCCTGCTTGGATCAGAGCAAAAGCTTTCAAATGTTTCGCAGGCATTCTCATCTCGGCTTCTGTTAGAGGAAACGTGTGCCCAATTAACATTTTGAATATCTATGCCCCATACAAGAACAGGCTCCCTTTTTGGGATAAGTTATTTGCTTCGGAAATTTTTGATATTGATTCCTTAATGATTGCAGGAGATCTCAATGTGACTCTAAGTTCAGAGGAACGATGGGGCAAAAGCAAGAAAAGAGACCCATTGGCAAATCGTATCAATTGTGAACTTTTGCACAGGAATCTTATAGATATTACCCCTTCCAAAATGATGCCAACTTGGGACAATGGAAGGTCCGGGGAGGTGTATGTTGCAAAAAGAATTGACCGTTTTATTGTTCATGCCAGCATTATTGACAGATTGGGTATGCCTTTCTCATTTATAGAAAATGTTTTCATCTCTGACCATAGGCCGATATATCTTAGATGGAGGGAGAAGGGTTTTAGGAAAGGGTACCCCTTTAAATTTAACATGTGCTAGTTGGAAGATCAAGATTTCAACGAGATTGTATCAAGAGCTTGGAAGGACCTATCAACAAGAGATAAGCTCCCCCCCTTTTTGACCTTCAGAGACAAAATGGCCTCGATAAAGAAGGTGGTGAAAGACTTGAAGATAAAGAAAAGACACTCGGACAAAAAGTTCCTGTGGGAAATTCAAAAGCAACTGGACAGTATCTCTGGATCCCTGGATGCTAATTCACTTCCTTTTGAGATCAGATGTCGCATAAACGAGCCGGAAAGGAGTAAGCAAAAAATCTTAAAGCAGGAGGAGGCTTCTTGGAGACTTAAAAGCAGGGCGACTTGGCTTAAAGAAGGCAACAAAAACACAAAATTTTTCCATAGGTTCGCTAGCTCCAGGCGGGAAAAAAATTCCATATGGAAAATCAGTGATGGTCAGGGGGGTTTCCTTTTCTCCCAGCAAGACATCCAAATGGAAGCTGTGAGATATTTTGAAAAGCAACATAAAAGAGGGGATGCCTGCAGGTTTCAAGATATTCTATGGGGCATAGATCTTTATCCCCAAATGTTTGATGAGGAAAAAAATGAATATCTCTTCCGGCCCATCTCGAAGGATGAACTTCTTGGCGTAATGATGTCCTTCAAGAAAGACAAGTGCCTTGGTCCAGATGGCTAGACAATAGATTTATATATCCACTTTTTTGAACTTATCAAACGCGACCTGCTAAGGATGGTTGAGGCGGCGAGAATGTCAGGCAGCATTCACCAGATTATGTCCTCCACTCCAATAGCCCTCATCCCAAAGAAATCGGAGGTTGTTTCCTTTCAAGGCTTTAGGCCGATTTCCCTTTGCAATATTACTTTCAAAATTATCACTAAAATCATTGCTGAGCGGATCAAATCTACCTTAGCTTATTTTTTATCAAAGGACCAACATGCTTTTCTTCAAGGGAGGAATATTCTGGATGCGGTGGCCATCATGCAAGAAAGTTTATTCTCCATGCTCTCAAATAAGTCTGATTCTGCCATCCTGAAAATTGATTTACAAAAAGCACATGACTGCTTAGATTGGGGTTTTATCCGATGCTTATTAGCTAATATTGGTCTCAGATCCAATATTATAAGCTGGATCATGGCTTGCGTGGAGAAAGTTAGCTATGCTGTTATTATAAATGGGATCCCTTCCCCTTTCTTTCTCGCTGAAAGAGGCCTTCGTTGATCCGGATCTTGGGAGGAGGCCCCAAAGATCTAAAAGATTGAAATGGATCTTGGGGGGAGAGACCCCCAAGATCTGAAAAATTGAAATGGATCTTGGGGTAGAGACCCCCAAGATCTGAAAAGTTGAATTGCCAGAAGAAAAAGAGGAGAATGCCCAATAAACAAAACCACAAAGAAACTTTTTATTAAAACCGATAATAACTGTAAAGGCTACATTGTGGCAGACAACCTGTCCTTTTACAAAATGTGACTTGTTACTTATAGTATTTTTCAGTTACAATACCACGGGTCAATTCCATGGGTGAATGAATACCATGGGTGGATTTTACAATACCACGGGTGGATGCCATTTACAATACCATGGGTAAATTCCATGGGTCGATGAATAATATGGGTGGATGAGTACCATGGGTTGATGCCATTTTCCATTCGGATCATTCCTCCCTCCTTAAGAAGCAATGGTCCCCATTGCGTAAAGTTCCCTCCTGCAAAGCCTTTGTTGAATATGAAGAGCCACTGAAGATAAGGGTTTTATGTGGTTAACCCAAAACCCTGATAAACGAAGATCCGAGGATAGAGATACCCTGTAATGCTTGTGACCAACTGTGATTCTGATAGTGTGCGGCCTAGCAAATGGACTTCGATGACAAGGATTTTATGCGGTTGACCCATAACCATGATGTTGGTTGCTGATGAAGTAGCAGGTGCCTACATAGCCTGGGGTGGGAGGGCACGTCTCCAAATAACCCAAGCCGAATGCTGCTATGTTGAAACTGATGAATGTGAAGCAGGTGCCTACTAAAGTGGGGTGGGAGGGCACGTCTCCAATGGAAACCCACTCCGAATGTTGCTCCAGAATTAAAAAGGGCATAACTCTGTCAATATAACTCAGAATATTTATTATAACCTGCTTTTGGAAGCAGAAAGATCATTTTGCATCTTCCCATGAGTTGGAAATCCTTATCTGGACACTCTGAGATCTCAGATTCGCGCTGCAACAGTTCCGCCGTCACAAAAATTCTGATAAAATAGCTGATTTTAAATCAGCGATATCTCCCACATCCGAGCTCCAATTCAACCCATTTTTTTTTTGAAATTGGGTTATTTTTCGAGAGGAATCCAGATATGGTATTTTTTTTTGTAAATTTTGTACCAAATGTTTCAGATCTGATCTACAGAGTCGCTGCCCATGGAATCATAACCTGCTCTGATACCACTGACCCGGATCTTGGGAGGAGGCCCCCAAGATCTAAAAGGTTGAAATGGATCTTGGGGGGAGAGAAACCCAAGATCTGAAAAATTGAAATGGATCTTGGGGTAGAGACCCCCAAGATCTGAAAAGTTGAATTGGCAAAAGAAAAAGAGGAGAATTCCCAATAAACAAAACCACAAAGAAACTTTTTATTAAAACCGATAATAACTGTAAAGGCTACATTGTGGCGGACAACCTGTCCTTTTACAAAATGTGACTTGTTACTTATAGTATTTTTTAGTTACAATACCACGGGTCAATTCCATGGGTGAATGAATACCATGGGTGGATTTTACAATACCACGGGTGTTATAGACAATTTTGTGCCTTGCAGCATCAGGCATGAATTGTCAATAATCCAAGGGATCCAAAGTCCCTAAACAAGATGTTCCTACCCCTAGAGGAACAAGGTCAACAAACCAACAGCTCTCAGATCAGTTCTCCACCTGAAAACACTCAAAAACAAGCAATCCTGAAATCAAAGCAGGTGCTCCACTAGGCTTCTGCGCTGAAACTCAACTCCTCCATGGTGTACCTGCGTTGCAAAGCAGGTAGAACAAAGGCCACCTGCGCTGAGCGAGATGGGACAAGTGGCACACTGAGTCATTGCTCTGGAATCTTCCAAAAATGACACTTGGATCAGGGATTTCGCCTTGTGATGAGTCAGAGGCTCTGTTTCTCCAAGTGGAAGCAAGGTTCTCCAAGTGGACTCAAGAACTGAAGATCAACTGAAGAGAGAGAGGACACAAGGCAGCTACACATCAGTTGCAAGCTGACTCATCCTTTCTCAATTCATCTATATATTGAGCTCTCTCCTATGAGCTCAGGGGGCTGGAATGTTGTGCAAAGTAATGATATGCTGTTGGTTTCACTATAGAGCTATTGGGTGATTTTGAAGGAGGTGAAGAGGAGAAATTCTTTCTGCTGGGAGGTGTTGCTGGATTGGGGCCTTCAATGGTTGTAACACTCTCAGAACTTTACTTCTTCCATTAATAAAAGCTATTGAGGTTCTTCTATATGCACTTGTTTCAATGATGTGTTGTGATAATTGTATATTTGATTTATGCTAATCCTTGAATCAGTTATGATTGCATGCTTCTTGTAGTTTCCTTCTTTGTTATTTTGCAGGATCTCATTGTAGCTGGGCCAGCAAAAGAGCAAGGAGCTGGGAGCAAGCAAGCAAAGAGAAGAGTTTGGATTCGACATTAAGCGCAAGGCAACGGTTAGTGCGTTTCTTCATTCTCTCTTGCTTTCATAAAGAAGTAAACCTTAAGTAGTTTTCTTTACAGTTGTTGCTGAGGTACTATCACCCTTAGAGTGGGATAGGGTCATCCGAGTCGGATACTTTTCCCTACAACAACGGGTGGATGCCATTTACAATACCATGGGTAAATTCCATGGGTCGATGAATAATATGGGTGGATGAGTACCATGGGTTGATGCCATTTTCCATTCGGATCATTCGTCAAGGCTGTCCCCTATCTCCTCTCTTGTTTATTTTGTCTATGAACTCTTTAAGCCTTCACATTAATGAAGCAGTCAGGAGTAACAGATGCAGACCTCTAAAGATTTGCAGGAATATCTCCATTTCGCATAACCTTTTTGTTGATGATGTGCTCATCTTCGCAATGCTGTGCAGAGGTACCTGGTCTCACCTCTATATCATTTTGAAAAGGTTCTAAGATGCTACTAGTCTTCATATCAACAAGTCAAAGTCTATCCTCTTCCATAATGATGTCAACATGGATACGGCTGAATGGGTCTCTCAGTTGTTTGGGATCGATATGAAATCCATAAAGGATGGATTTAAATATCTAGGTTTCCAGCTAAAGGCAAAGGGATATTCAAAAGCAGACTTGCTATGGATAATTGATGGATACTACAAAAGAATATCTGCATGGGAATATAGATGCCTATCTTTGGCTGGTAGGATTATATTGGCGCAGGCAGTTCTATCTCAACTCGCTGTCTATTGGGCTCATTTATTCTTTCTCCCTGCGAGTGTCCTCCAGAAGATGAATAAGATCACTGCAAAATTTATTTGGGGTGGTAAATATCAGGAGAGTAAATTTCATCTCGTAAAAATGGAAAATATTTCCATGCCGAAGTCTTTTGGCGGATGGGGTCTGTTGGACCTGAGATCTTTCGGGAAGGCGCTCCTGTGTAAATCATTATGGAGGGGGATCTATGGTGAGGGTCGCTGGAGCAGCATAATTAAAATGAAATACATGGGCGACAAAGAGATGGCTCATTAGTACAGATTAGGGAGAATCGGATCCAAGAAAGGGTCGGCTATTTGGCTGAGTTTTCAAAAGATCGAACACTATTTTATGAAGAAATTAATATGGAGCTTCCAATCCGGAACCAAGATTATCATTGGAGTCGATTCTTTTATAAGCGGGCATGAGAAAATTTCTATTCCGGAAAATCTTCTAAGTTTCTTCCATAGGAAGGGTTTCTTCACCTGGGATAAACTCATTGTTTCATGGCAGGATCACGTCCCAATGTGGATTGAGGTTGACAGTTTGGGGATGAATGTTTTTCTTGCGCGACGGTGGAACTCTATTAGGGACAGCCTACGAAGTAGTGGTTTATTTCGCTCGCAACCTGCTGATGTTCTGGTCTGGCAAGTTCCAAATTCAAAATCACAGGTTTGTGTAAAAGACATATATTCTCACCTGATTGGGCTAAAAAATGCTCCCGCTGGCCCTCTGTTTCCTCCCTGTTTTTGGAAATCCGGATGTCCTCCCAAACTTATCTACCTTGTGTGGCTGGTGTTCTACAATAAAAATCTGTCTTGGGAGAATCTGATAAAGAGAAATTGGCATGGTCCGGGTTTATGTATGTTGTGTGGAGCGGCAGAGGAAAGCAATTTCCATATGTTTTTCCAATGTCAGAAAACGCGTTTGCTGTGGTATGATTTCGCAGCATTACTTGGCTTCCCCGACGTGTCTCATGCTTCTACGCAGGATGCTTTCTTTTGGTGGAGTGGGCAGCGTGAATCGTGGAGATCCATAATCGTCATAGCACTGTGGTATGTCTGGAAGTGGAGAAACGATATAATTTTTAGAGACAGGAGAGAGCCTTTTATGACTATTTTTCAAAATGTTGTCTCCCTTTATGAATCCCTTCCAGCAAGAAATCATAAATTGTTAAAAGTCAACCGGATCGGGCAGAAAGTGGTGTCCTCAGGGAATCCCAGGGCTTTTTTTGATGGTGCCGCTCAGCTAAATTCCTGTGGTTGTGGGGTTCATATTGTTATGGATGAGGACCTCCATTATCTCATTTCTTGGAATGGAGGTAAGGGATCAAATAGCATGGCAGAGGTGATGGCTTTAGCAGGGCTTCTTTCTTTCTGTATTTTTTCTTACATTCACCTGGTTTCAATCTATGGGGACTCTAAATTAGTGATTGATCATGTCTTGGGTAAATGTCGTATAACCTGCCCTCATCTTTTGGGCTGGATGAACATAATTATGTTTTTGTGGGATAAAGTGGATGGGTGTTCCATTCAACACATCTACAGGTCAAAGAATCAGCAAGCTGACTACCTATCTAAGGAAGGGTTGCTTACTCAAACAAGTATCTAGTCTGTAAAGGTTTTTTCTGAGGGGGAATCCTTCCCCATTCAGGATTTCTCCTTTCCAGGTTTTTGATGCCCTCAAGTTGCAGGTGTGTTGTCCTTTTTGTTCCTTTTGATATGTATTCCTGTACAGGTATGCTGTTAATACTTTTGGCAATCTGTTTTACAGCTTTGGGCTTTTTTGATCAAGTGTATCTTGGTATTCCGGTTTCATATGTGTCAGTCTTTTGTTTTGTTTTCCCCTGATGCACAGGGTGTCCAGTTATGCCCTCCTATATGCTTTCATAAGCTTTTGAAGGTCTCTATCTGATTGTAATTATCTGCTTTCTTATATTGCCTCAATATAATATATTTCAGCCTTTTCGTTCTGGAAAAACAAAGAACATGTAATGTAAGTGGTTCTAGAAAATTACACATGTGGTGGCAGTGATTATGGTGGTCGATGATAGAAAAATGGAATTTAAAAGGAAGATGTGACAACACCAGTACTCTTCGTAAATGGATCTACAACTCCAAACAGTTCTCACTGCCTCCACTTTCCATTCTGTCCATATTAACCAGATTTTGAAGTTGTATCAATTACATTTCGGTTAATTAGTAATGGTTGGTTTTAATTAGTAATGGCCATAAAAATAAAGTTTCACTCAACTGAAAATCTTGAGTTTAAATCTTATAATATCCCAATCAAACTGAAAAATTAAACATCATTAAATATTTATTACTTATATAATTAATTCATTTAAATGGGTTCTAATCCAGGGTCGCTCCCCTGTCAGCATCGAAGCGACCACAAATGTCCTCGTTATTTTTCGGCGAGACAAGGGATTTCTTGTTTTTGAGGCCTTAGAGGGTCAATTATTTTCAAGGATCCATGAGGCTAGCACACCGTGTATGCATCAATCATGTTAACTACCACATAACTTTTTATATTTCTAAGTTTTGAAGTGCAAGCAATAAACAAACCATGTTTTTTAATATACATGTTGCAAATTATATAAAGTACTCCCCACCGATCTTCTATGGAACTACAATGTAATTAAACACAATCAAATCATGCCAACTCTATTGCTTGGTTGTCTTAGTGCATTACTACTACCAATTATAATATATTATATCTTAATAATCACAATGTAGTCAAGTAGTGCTTATATTATAAGCGAGATGGAATATGAAATGATTGGAAAGCATAGATTTAATGGCTATCTATAAGAGCATAAGATTATGAATATGAATGGACCACAATTTTAAGCTAATAAATAAGTTAGCAGAATGATACATGTTTTTACATTTGGAATGATTGTGTAGGAATGGGATAAAACACATTTTTCCACACTTCCGCACAAAAAAATTAATAAGTTAGCAGAATGATACATGTTTTTACATTTGGAATGATTGTGTAGGAATGGGATAAAACACATTTTTCCACACTTCCGCACAATCAATTTTTTTGAAGGAAGCACATCATTCTCACTCAAACAATCATTTAATGTACGGAATTGGCATTGTTGTCAAGAGTTGAACATAAAAAAATCATAGGGTGAACAACCACACAATTGTTGCAGTAACCATAAAGGATTTAGATTGATAGAAAACAGTGCCAATGAATTTCCCAATAAAAGTTTCAATAATATCTGGGGTTTCTTTTTTTAACTTTTAATGATGTGTAGAGAAGTTGATTGTGTAAGAGTGCGGAGAAAACACATTTCTCCACACTCCCACACAATCAAATTCTCTGTATTTAGCTTCTTTGCACAATCAATGACAATTGCTTCTAGTGTGCAATGGCACAATTACTAGTTATCATCTATGTCCACACACTCTACCTCACATTTGATTGTTAGATTTTCTCAATGACTTTCTTATTCATAGTTCCATCAAACATCCACATCACTTATGTCTTGGTCATTGAAACAAAGCATTGATGCTCCAAAACCCACTAAAACTAAAACAAAGAGCCAACGTCTGAAGAAGGAGAAACCCCAAACCCCGCCCTATACCGAAGCAGAAGCGAGATGTGTTAAAGTTGTTCAATAGAAAATACAATGTAGCTAAATTATCTTCACTTATTTAAATTTCCATATCGTATAATCAAAATAAAATTTAAACTAAATTTATTCAACTAATAGTTGAGCAAATTTCATTTTATATATTTGATAAGGAATCCCTCACGTATTTTCACGTTACTAAAACAATAATTTCCTGACTTTACAAAGGAAAAAGTCATTTTATGTATTTGACAAATAACTGCTCATGGCTTTTCATGTTAAACTAGAGTTTTATGACTTGACATGGTGCCTAAGTGCAGAGAAGAGAAGGTGATTGTGCAGGAGTGCGGAGAAATGTGTTTTCTCCGTATTCTTGCCCAATCAAATTCTTTGTACTAGAAAAAATCTATCGTTTTCGTTTGAGTGCTAAGAAGTTGATTTTGCAGGAGTGTGGAGAAAACAAATTTCTCGACACTCTCGCATAATCAACTTCTCCACACTTAGCTTATCTGCACAATCAATGACATTTTCTTCTAGTGTGAAATGCCACAATTACCAGTAATAGTTTGTGTTCACATGCTCTACCTCACATTTGGTTGTTAGCTTTTCTCAGTGCCTCGCTTATTCAGAGTTCCATCAAACATCTGTAGCATTTGCATCTTGTCCATTGAAACAGAGCATTGATGCTCCAAAACCCAGTAAAACTAAAACAAGGATCCAACCTCTAAAGAAGGAGAAACCCCACCCTGCGCTGAAGCGGAAGATGGATGTGTCAAAGCTATTTGATTGAAGTTGCAATGTAGCTGAATTTTCTAGTAATTTTAATTATTTCATATTTGAAATTTTTGTGAAAATTACTGCTATTATTTAGAATAATTGGAATCCATATTCAAACATGTAATTTACTTGATGTTATATAAATTTCTTAGGTGCATCTACAACACATTATTGATTTAAATTGTATGCTTTTTTTTCTTCAAATTCATGCTCTATGCCCACCGAGATTTGAACCTCACTACTGTAAATGGGGCCAAAATATGAAGGCTATTAGTTGGATATGCGACTCATGGGCATCGGTTATTTGACACATTGGTGTTTATCAAATTGTCATTGGAATTCTATCGAATGCTTAATAGTTTTGTAATCATCAAATATGTGATTGCACAACTATTGATTATCCGACACATAAAGAGGTTGAAATGGTCATTAAAAAGCCAACGTTATAGGTCAGTTTTTCGACGCTACAAATTTTCGGATATTCGAAAGCCTTAACGTCGAAATTCCGCATGTCTTGCGCCATTCCATAGTCGAATATTTGACCCTGGGTCATTTTGTCCGATAGAACACACTGACATTCACGCGTCGGGTAATCGACAGAATAAGTAAATTGTGCAATAGAAGTATTATTTTTCCGACACTTTAAAACCGACAGTGATGTGGCAGATATGCAACAAGAATTTGACACATAGGTCATTTTGATCGATGGAACAAATCGACATTGTGGCATCAAATAATCGACAGAAGAAGTAAATTGTGAGACAAAATTATTGTCGCTTCAACGCTTTCAAGTCAACAATGAAGCATCGGATAGGCGACTGAAGGGAGTTATGTATGATGGGAGTGTTAAGGTACCAATGTTTCCTTCTGTCATTCCTATCATCGAGTATCTCACACGTACTCAGACAAAAAATTGTCGAATCTTTGATGTCCTACCTATTTTGTCGAATATTTGATGGTGAATATATATATACACACACATACACACACTTATACAGTGAGTTTTCTTGGTGGATCTGCTCCCTTATACATTTGATTCTAGCAGCAGACCCGAGGGTTTCTCGGTGGCTTTGCTCTCTTATACGTTTTTGGTATGTCATTCAATATGATTTTCACATAGACTGTGATTTTTCTCGGTGGCTCCGCTCCCTTATACTTTTTTGGCATGTCATTGCATATGGTTTTAACATAGACTATGAGTTTTCTTGGTAGCTCCTCTCCCTATATTCGATTTAATGTGTACAAATTTATTCAAATATGAATAAGACAACGAATCCTCTTCTTTATTGCCTTGTTTATTACTTCAATTAGACACTAGTTTCCTACATCTTTTTAAAGGCAACAACGATATTGGTATGGTGACATACTCAGTATGCAAGTGTCTTCGAGTATAATAACTAGAATCAAGCATCTCATCTTCATCATAAATGGACTATATAGAGACATACATTACAAGCATTGCTAGATCATAATACAAATAACCAAGTATTGGTGACAAACCAACAAGAAAAAACATAAGCGCCATAATCCAGGTCGATTTCATTAAATATGTTTTTCATGTACCAAAAGTGTACTATAAACATTACAACCATAAATTAAAATCCATAAAATATCACAATTTTGTTGTAACTATTTGTCCTAACAAAGTATTAAGATTCAAGAAATGGTTGGACTTCAAATGTGGAATATCACTTGTGTATATCATTGTTCTCCATAGAGACCATGAGTTGGTCAGATTGAACCCACATGGATTCCACACAAGTGGATCCTTTAGTGGACAAGTATCTTTTTCAATAGACGATAGCCACAAATAAACATTACTATTTTAACACAGTGAAACAAATTTATCAAGATTGAAAACATAGTTAATTCCTTGGTGACTTTCATGAATGGAGGTACTCGTTTATGTACTCCAGCTTTATTTTTTATCACATATCATGGTTCACAATTCACTTGGTTTCGCTGGAAATGTTTTTTTATTCATGCTCAGTATTTTCAGTTTTTCTAAAGTTCCCATTCCAGCCTAAAATATTATGTTAAGCTAAATCCTAAAAATAAAATCAATTACGAAAAATAACATAATTTACAAAGACAAACATACTGATTCAATGACTAGAAAAGAAAAATGAGCATGACCAACTCTCACAATTTAAATTGTGAGACTAGAAAGTGGAATATGTGCAACCCCCAAGGCATATTGAGGAAATATAACATGTAAAATATATGCAACAGGAACAAGGCTAAGGATGGCCAACAAGTAATCTTAATATTCCCTTTTTGGAACAATACCTTTTTCAATTTCCAAATGCACATCAATAACGATCCAATAACTAATATTACTTAGGTTTGACTGAAATTGGACCGCTGAACAATATGGATG
Source organism: Pinus tabuliformis (assembly GCA_031772625.1). Classification (NCBI taxonomy): domain Eukaryota; kingdom Viridiplantae; phylum Streptophyta; class Pinopsida; order Pinales; family Pinaceae; genus Pinus; species Pinus tabuliformis. The sequence goes on along the minus strand of CM062819.1, from coordinate 1,120,746,886 downwards.
ATGATAGCCTGGTTAGTCTCAAATTCATTAGAAAATTGAACTTTAGCATAATCGAAACCAACTTACTCAAACCAAATCACGATACTGGAATTTAAACTACCTACAAGGCCTAGTGAAGTAATAAAATGTGTAGAATGTGCAACAAAAACAAGACTGAGGGTGGTCAACTTGCAATCCTAATTTACCCTCTCTAAAATGATGCTTGCTGTAACAATTTCCAAATGCACATTAATACCTATCCAAGAACCATTATTGAGTAATACTGGAACATATTGACCAAAGTGGATGATGCAATCTGGTGCCTCAAATGTACTTGATGTGAATGTGAGGAGAATATAAAGAACAAATCATTAAAAAAAATATAATACACAAGTTTGTTCACTAGCAATGGAGATATGCATTAAATATATATACACACACACTGTACCATTTTGAAGACTATAAGAATGCCATCACACATAACATGCTTCATTGTTGATCACCCAGAGTTGAAGCTAGATGATATTTTGGCTTAAAGAGTTATATTTATTAATAACAATCAGAAGAGGGAGTATTTTGTGTGATGGAAATATACTCTAGAATAGGATAATTTGTAACAACTCTTTTTCCATAAAAAGCCATGTATATAAACCTTGTTATGTAAATTATTTATTTGTGAAAATAAATTGATGACTAGCCTAAATGGAGGGACATGTGAATCCAAAGTTCTAAGAGGGAAAGCCTGTGGTGGGTTGTTGCATGGACATTAAATTCCTATTTCGTATTGGTTGGTTTCCCTATGGTGTATCATGAGCAGGCCCATATAAACCACCCTTAACTGTCATAATTATCTTCCTAATGAAGTACTGTCCTATGCTGACAAGCATTGAAGTAAGAGTGGGAAGCTTGAATGGAGGATGACATCACACTACTCCCTCACCTTATGAAATGTGGATAGAGAGAAAGAAGGAAATGGATAGAAAATTCCTTGAGTGTGAAGGAAGAAGGATTGATAAATTTTAGTCTTCTAGCATTGTGGAAAGGAGAATGGTCAAAGTGTGTAGAGAAGGCATAGAGAAATAGGTGCAAAAATTTTACTGTGCGGAGAGCACTTAGACGAGTTGAGTATGAGCGCAACTATTTATAATCATTCCTCACGTCATGAATTGGTAAATGAGTTTGGATGAGCACCCTAGAACATGACTTAGCATGTGTGATGAGTGGGTGCGGTTAGTTAAAGGCACACCCTAACCAACACTTGAGTGAATGATTATGTATATTGCATGGAGGAGATTGGGGCAAACACTAGAATTTTGGTGAGTCAACTTGTATGGGTGTCATGTGTCAACCCCATAGGACTTGAAGGGACATGACCCTTTTCTCTCCACACACCCCATATATATAGCCAAGCGTGTGGAGAGGAGAAGGCATAAGAAATTGGTGGATCAAATCAACTTGCACAATTGGTTCATGGTGAAGAAGGATGCAGATTGTCTTGTAATAAATCGAACTTTTTCGTGGGGATAGTTCTGGAGTTTTTGGGCATGTAATTAAGGTCACTCTTCAACGTGAGTTTCATATTGGTTGGGGAAGGGAACTAGTAGCAAGTTTAAAAAATGTGTCTTTTAGGTATGTCTATGATATTGAGTGGTGTTGTTTAGTGGTGCATGTAGATGAGTGGAAAATGAATTGGCACACGACCCAATTTTTTGTTTGTAGGTATTGCAGGTAGGGTCAAGTGAGACTCGAGCCCTTGGAATTTGAATTGTTTTATACTTAGATGGAGTTTTAGGTTGTGGGGTGCTTCATAGAATATGTTTTGAAAAAAAATCAAATTAAGATGTTAGTAGTGTAGAACACATGGTGGTCACATGGAGCAACCTGGGCATGGTTATTGTTGTGTCACTAATGATGCGGAAAATCCATATAGGATGAACCCAATTGTAACAGCTCTGGTTAAAAATCCATGTAATAAAGTTAATAAAGGAAAATAATAACTAAGGTCATGGGACATGTATTCCAATTTGAATATTGTGAAAAAACATAGTGATGGGGATCACTTGTGATTAATTATTTGGTATGGAAATCGACAAAGGTTTTGAAAAGGAAAAGTGGCATTAATTGGCATTTATTTATGAAAATAATGCAAAATAGGAGAAAAGGAAGGTGAAAGGTCATTGGTTGCATGTGAGGAGGAAATTGAAGGAAAAAATAAGGAAAATGAAGAAAATAGAGGCCTAAATGAAAAAAAAGGCTTCTGAGGATCAATTCACACCTCTTATTAGTTCAATATTTGGCACTTTTATTCTATTCTCTCTCTCTCTCATACTCTTAGACAGTTAGAGTTTTCTTGGAGCACTCTTAGAGGAGTGTGGCATACTTGGGATTTGGAGCAAGAAGGAAAAGGAAGAGTAGGAAAGCGCAAGGGGACAATGAGATCAACAACTACAATGGGTTTTTCTTATAGGTACCGAGTTGCATGCATGATTTCCTTACTAGTTTTGGCATGCATGGAATATGCATGTGGTTTCTTGGTTATGATTTTTCATTGGCATGGAGGATTGCCCATATTGATAGAGGTTTTTCCTAGCATTTCCATTTCCTGGATAGCCATGGTGTTGTGGGATTTTCCTCTTATTTTTGGTTGGTTCTCATGTTCCTTATGGTTGTGGGTTGAGTTATTAGTTCCTGGAGCCTTGGTTGGAAAAACACTATGGAAGCCTTGTAACAACTTAGGTTGAGTTAGTAGTCCTGAAACCTTTGGTTGGAAAAACACTCTAGAGCCCTTGGTGGGTTGAGTTACTAGTCTTGAAAGCCCTGGGTCGAAAAATGCCTTGGGGCCCGACAATAGTTGTGGGTTGAGTTACTAGCCCTGGAATTCTTAGTTGGAACAAATTCTCTGGAGCCCTAGACAAATTGGGTAGAGAATGAGCTGGTGATGGTTAGGGATGTCCGATCGTGATGTGGAATCACTAGTTGAGGGTTGATGTAGTTTGGCCTCTTGAAGCCCTGGTTTGGTGTTCTTGGTTTATTCCATGAGATCCCACATTCATGCTTGGAATATGGTGCGCAAGTGATTGGCTGAAAGAGAGATTTAGTTCAACCCAATCTATGGTTGGGTGGTATGTGGAAGTCCCTAACCTTGTTGGATTTCCATATGTTAATATAAGCTCCTTTTCCTTTGGTATTATATGAGTAAATGTGCTTGTCATTATGTGGCTTGAATGGTTGTTTCATCATTAATATTTCTCTGGTTATTTGTTGGCTATAAGCATGTTTTATGACAGACTTGAGTTATGGCTCTCATCATGTTTTGATTAGTAGATGAAATGTTGATGAATGCATGACCTAATTGATGATATTGCAACTATTATGATGAGGCATCAGTGCTTCTTGACAAATCTCAGATAAGTATGAGGTCCCTATGTTCAGATCTATTGTTATGACCTGTATATTACATTTTCATGATATGTTTGATGAAATTCTTGTCATGGTTGGTAGGGGTCAGGTCAAGTACTTGTTAATTTTTTGTATTAGTAGCCTTGTCTCCATGTTATTTATCATTTATGGAAGTTTCATGAAGTTTTTGGTAGAGGCCTAGGTCCTATCCCTAAAGAAGTGGCATAGAATCTTGGGTCGTTGGCACAAAACTGCCTTAAAAAGTACACAGTCGCATGGATGCCTTGCTGTGAGAGTGACTGAAGGGCCTCAGACATATGGATTCCTTATCATGGGAGCGACTAGGTATCTAGTTTAGAAAAACATCAATTTGTCTCACGGGTTGGGAACCTAGAAGGGTTGGTTGTCTTCGGAAGGTTATGTAGCTCCCGAGGAAGGTCAGATTGGCCTTGTCTTGTTGGTTCCACTTCCTTAACTGATCCAAGTGGATATTGGTAGCCACCTGCCTATTCCACTTGGACCCCCACCATTTTTTCTTTTCAGTTTCCTTAATTGTAGCACAACATACTATTTTTAGCAGTTTTCCGGGTCCTACACAGAGACATTTTGAGGGACTAAAAGATGTTTCTAAGGAAAACAGAGAGATCAAAAAAGTACTAAATTGATTTATTAATTTCTTTTCGACCTTCTCTTTGAGATCTTTGAAACGAGGTATCATGATAGCCAAACAAATATCGTATGCCAAAGTTACGACCCCAAGAAGTTGATGTACAAATTTATGTAAACAGGGCCCATAGGTTTTTCTCTTCGTCTCCTAGGGTTAGGTTTTTGGATGTTTAGGGTTTTCCATTGTTTCTCAATAATAAATAGGCCTTTGAGCCTCATTGTAACATAGTTCAGAGGCATGTAACCACCACATCTCTTTTTCTTTGCATGTCCCCAACGAGGTTAGGGTACAAGGAGTTAGGGCTCGAACTGCTTGAACCTTTGCAAGACCAGCCTCACAAACCCCCATAGACTCCCATGGAAAAAGAAAAAGAAACACGAAGGGGTAGGTGATCCTTTCAAAACATTGCTCGAGGAATCCCTCGAGCAGCAAAGGAAAGAGATGATGGATAACTTTTCCCAGATCTGTCAGTGACTACCTACAGGCGATGCTTCTTCATCCAATAGCCATTCTGGAGGCGCAACTCCTTTTAAGGTACAAGTTAACTTTGACATTCCCATATTTGAAGGACAGATAGATGCAAACGTCATAGATATATGGTTAAATCTATTGGAAGGATACTTTTGAGTTCATGACTTTTCCAATTGGGAAAAGATTACTTTTGCACTCCTCAAAGTCGCCCCACATGTCAAGGACTGGTGGGAAACCTACTGTGAACAAAAGGATGAGAGGGAATCCTCACTATTTTTAGCTGCACCCACTTGGAATTCTTTCTGAGACACCATCAAGGAACAATATTACCCTATCAAGAGCTATGAAGACAAATACATAAAGTGGACCACGTTGCGATAGGGAAGGGACCAAGATGTGCCAGAGTTCACAAATATTTTCCATACCCTTTGCACGAAGTTGGGTATCAAGGATTATGAGCATTATTTGGTACTGAAGTACAACGGCTATCTACATAAGTACATCTAGTACGAGATGGAGTTCCTCGAAACCTTCTTGCTTAGTGTCACCTATTGATACGTTGTCAAGATTGAGAAAAAATTTAAATAGAATAAGTGAGTCTTTGGATATGCGAATCCGAAGCAAGGGAAAGGTGTCCCCAACCTGTAAAATAAAGGACAAATCCAAGGTGGCGTGACCCACGACAACCTGCTAAAAACACAAGAAAATAAAAACACCACAAAGACAAATAAGGACATAGGGAAATGGTGTGAATTCCATAAGAGCCCCACTCACAACACAAGTGAGTGCAGAGCCAAGCAGTCACTAGTTGCCAAGATGAAGGCTTTCAAATTAGATACATGTTCCAACTCTATATGGTGTGAATTCCATAAGAGCCCCACTCACAACACAAGTGAGTGCAGAGCCAAGCAGTCACTAGTTGCCAAGATGAAGGCTTTCAAATCAGATACATGTTCCAACTCTGAGTTAGAAACCGACAAGGAGGGTGATAAAGGGAAGCAGATTATCAATGCGGAGCCTAGTGCCACCATTGCGACCACCAAGATCTAGAAGGATGAGCTCGAAGATCCAGAGGAGCAAGAGCAACTCTTCCACTCATAGATGTGGGTGAATGGTTCTTCGCTACAGTTCATTGTCAACAATGGGAGCCAAAAGAACCTCATTTTAGCAGAGGTCATCAAGCGGTTGCGCCTACCAACCACACCACACCCGTAGTTGTATGCCATCGGGTGGCTTTACCAAGGGTGAGATCTCCGCATTAGCCAACAGTGTCACCTTCCCTACAACATCAAGCCCTTCGCAAATGAGGTATTGTGTGATGTTGCTCCTCCTGAAGTTTGTGATGTTTTATTAAGCCAACCATACTTGTGGAACGACATGTTGTGTATGAGTCTAGGCCTCGCACTGTTATCACTACTTTGGGCAATAATTTGTATAGGATATCAAAGGTAGCACTGCCTACCACTATTTCTCTATTCATTATGAAACAATGCAGTAAGATCATTTTCCAGAATGTGAATTTTTTTTCCTTATGATTCGCCTTTAGGGCAAGAAGAAGATAGTGGCCACAACCTCGAGATAGGGCTCCTACGCATGATAGCAGCAGATGGACAAGTTTGTAGGGGACTACAGGGACATCTTCACCTCACCCACAGGGGTACCTCTACATTGTCAGGTCAAGCGCTCCATCGATCTGACCCCGGGTGTACCACTACCCAATGGAAAAATCTATCGACACTTTGCTCTAGAGAACGATGAAATCAAGAAGCAGATACAGGAGCTGTTGCAAAAAGGGTAGATCAGGTCAAGTTCATGACACTGTGGGAGCCCGATCATGTTGGTATAGAAGAAGGACGGGACCTAGAGACTCTGTATTGACTATTGGACATTGAACATGATCATTGTCTAGAATAGGTATCCAATCCCATGGATTGATGACCTCCTGGACCAGCTTAAGGGGCCAAATATTTCAGCAATATTGAGTTGAAGTCCAGTTATCACCAGGAACTCTAACCCTCCAATGTGTGGAATACTACCTTCAAATCCAAGGAGGGCCTTTTCGAATGGCTGGTCATGCCTTTCGTGTAAACGTATGCCCCCGCAACCTTCATGAGGTTGATGGAAGATATCTTGCGACCCTTCACCAACTCATTTGTGGTGGTGTATTTGGATGACATTATGATCTTCATACAGAGTTGGGAAGAACAACTCCACCATATTCGAAAGGTCCTCCAAACTCTGCAGCAACTCAAGTTGTGTGCTAATTTGGATAAATGAACTTTTGGTATGACCTACGTTCAATATTTGGGGTACTCTATTGATGAGAGGGGTGTGCATTTGGACCTAGCCAAGATACAAGTCATTCGGGTTTGGCTTGCCCCAACCACTCTAATAGAGCTCTGTAACGTTCTGGGTATTTCTAGCTTCTACTGCGGATTTGTGTTGGGGTGCTCTCATATTACTTGGCCTTTGAGTCAAGTCACCAAGGCAGGAGTGAAAGAAAAGTTATTTTGGTATGAATCACAATAGAAGGCATTTTCTAAGTTGAAGCATTGCCTCTTCTTTGCACTAGTGCTCACATTACTAGACCTGCAATAAGCATTTGAGATCAAGACAGATGCCTCTGACTATGCTATTGGTGCAGTTCTTAATCAACAGGGGTATCCTGTGGCATATCACAGTGAGACACTTTCAGACACAATCCAAAAGTATACCACCTATGACAAAGAGACGTATTCCATTGCGCAGGCATGCCGACAATGGAAGAATTACATTCTAGGGAAGGAAACAATCATCCATACAGACCACCGATCCCTGCAGTTCATACAAACACAAGAGAAGTTGTAGAATGATCACCATTGGAAATAGTCCACATACCTGCAATAGTTCCATTTGAAAATTAAGTACAAGAAGGGCATCACCAACAATGTTGCAGACTGCCTCAGTCGACCACTAATCATGGCACTGAGCATTATGCTCAACTCTTGTGAGCACGATATTATGGGGTGGCCATATCTTTACAAGAGTGATCTAAAATTTGGCAACACATACCAAACACTCTTGGAAGGCAAGAAAGTTCCAAATTTTCACCTCTGGGATGCACTGTTATGACATCTAGGACACCTATGTGTTCCTTCAAGTGAGCGTGCCAAGATGATTTGGGAGGCGCACTAAATTCAGGTCACTAGACATTTTGGGGCAGAGAAAATAGTGGCACTGCTACAAAAGTATTTTTATTGGCCGAACCTTCGATGGGATGTTGGGAAGTACATCAGATCCTGCACTGCCTGCACCATTTCAAAACTAACCATCAAGAAGAAAGGCCTATATACTCCTCTTCCTACTCCTAGTTGACCTTGGGAATCCATCTCCATGTATTACATGTTGATCCTTCCTTCTAATAAGAATGGAAACGATTGTTTTTTCGTGGTTGTCGACAGATTCTCTAAGATGGTCATTCTGGAGGCCTGCAAGAAGAGTATCATAGCAGAAGACACTGCTAAGCTCTTCTTTGAATGAGTGTGGGTACATTTTGGGATCCCACAAACAAATTATCTCATATCGGGATAGCAGGTTATTAAGTACATATTGGTCAAGTATTTTGTCGATGTTGGATACCAAACTTACTAAGTCCATGACTTTCCACCCCCAAACTGATGGCCAAATAGAGGTCGTCAATAGGATGATCGTACACATTATTCATATGTACAACTCAAAGCATCCACACACATGGGATGAAATCCTCCCCTATTTACAACACAGCTACAACAAAGCTCTCCATAGCTCAACTGGCCACAACCCCTTTCAAGTGGGGTTGGGATTGCAGCCACTATATCCCATTTATGTGGCCATACCATTTGCAACTACTCAAGCAGATTTCGCTCATGTCTAGTCCGAAGCTGACAGGGCTAACAAACTCATTGAGCACATTCAACATATCTTCTAGCAAGTACATGGCATATTGGATCTAGCCAATGCTAAGTATAAGCAGTGTCATGATAAGCATTGGGTGCCACACAAGTTCCAGGTGGGCGACAAAGTTTGGTTACATTTGTAGAAGGAGTGTCTCGCTAGGCCCCACCGCAAGATTCACCCACTCTGATATTAGACTTACACCATCACGAAGGTTGTATGGGACAATGATTTCAAGCTCAAAATTCCACCATTCCTTGACCTGCACCTATTGTTCAATGTGGATCGCCTTCGACCATACTTTCCACCATTACTGGACACATCAGACATTGCAGAACAACTCACACCAGTAGAGTTAAACCCAGACTATATGGAAAATGCCACAACTGATTGGACCATGGACATGCAAATCAAGAACACTTTCCAACAGAATATCCAACTGTATCAAGTTTTCAAAGATGGCCAACTTCTGCACCAAGATAAGTGGCTCACTAGGGACCAAGTTCAGTAGAAGTTTCCCCATCTCATGGAGGCACTCAATGCAATGGGGACCATTGCTTCCTAAGGAGGGACGACTAATCCAGGTGGATATTGGTGGCCACCCACCTATTCCACTTGGACATTCACCATTTGTTAGGGCCCAACCCTAATCCCTTTATTTATGTAATAGGGTCGAGTCATAGTTATATTTAGTTAAAGAGTCAATAAAGCCCATATTAATAATTGTAAGTGGTTGACCCGCATTTAAGAAAGGGACCACAGTTAGTTGCAAACGGGCCATGGTATTAGATAGATGGTATTCAGAAAACCATGGTAATGACCCATGGTATTGTATGTATGAATCCTATATAAAGGATAGAGACTCCCCATTGAGACATATCAAGTCTTATTTTGTAATCGAGCTCTGCTCTACTGGAGGTTTCCCCCTCGAAGAGGCAAGTGAACATTGCTTTCATCTTTGAATAATATAACACTTGTTGTTTTTGTCATTTTGTTCTATGTTTGGGTTGTATTTCTTCGCATATTTTGTATTCTAGAATTTCTTGTAGGTCAAGAGCATAACAAGGGGTATTAGAGCACTTTCCAGGGCAAGTGGTACCTCCATTTTTGGCAAAAAGAAAAAAATTAGGCTGGAGACGTGTTCTGGAATATTTAAACCACGAGATTTGTCATTAAGTGCATAAACCTGCAGATTTGGGGAGGCATGCACGTGAGAAATACAAGAGGTGGTCACACTTGTTGGAATCCCTTGTAACCCTTGTGGGTACCCATTCGAGTAGTAGCGCATTAGGCAGAAATGCACACAGACTACCTTCCATGTACCCTCTGGGTATATCAAAAGCCCCTTAGGCTCACCTAAAACCTCACCTTAGATAAGCTGTCGGTCGTCTTGCTGCTACAGTACACTGAGAATAGTACTCGGGGAGATTACTTGCGCGTACGATAAGGTAGCCGGGTAGTACGGCTAAGGGTATGGTTGATCCTCCTTAGTTAGTGCCTTGAAAGATTGAAATCTGTAGCACTTGACACTCCTTTGAGACCATAGTTCCCTTGAATCTCTAAAGATCACCCATTATCTTATTTGCCAAATCAGATCCACTAGTTGGGGTTCTACTCTGCACTATGATTCAGATCTAGCAGTTGGGGTTCTATAGCTGCCACAGTCCAACTCACATTCAGCCGTTGGGGTTTCGCAAGTAGATCTGAGCATCTACGTAGTGATGCTTGTGGCTCCTATAGTCTGGGCCGATTTTTGTAGGACATTGGGAAAGATCAAGTTTTCTGGAATTTGGCCACTGTAGTATTGATCAGCGGGGAATAAAACTCTGTTCGAGTCGAGACACTTATAAGAGATTTAGCCCATAAGATTCAGGACGACGAGCTGATCGCAGTGGTACCATTTCAATTTTCGGGTAGTCCCAATTTTTTTCAAAGTGACAACAAGTGACCAAGATCTATGTATGGTAGAAACCAGAGCTCAAGCCATGGCCAACGAGAAGATCGAGTGCCTAGAAAAATAGTTGGATTCTTTCAAGGACCTAGTAGAATAGATGTAGAAATGCATGGATCAATTCAAAGCAAGCACGTTAGCGTTGCATTCGGAGGCACATGGTCTTAGTGAAGACCTTGAAGGAGAATCTAGCCATCATATTCACTTCCATGGAAATCACCAACATTCCCACCCTCGACCACCCAAGTTGGACCTGTATAAATTTGATGGCTCTAATCTGGCAGTATGGGTAGCACAAATGGAACAATATTTCATTTTGAATGATATTCGAGATGATCAAACTAAACTATGTGTGGGAGCCCTTTACTTGGACCAAGAGAGATGGTAATGGTGGCAGTGGCATCAAAAATGTTATCCCCGGAACATAACTTGGCAGGTCTTCTCAAAATATCTTTGTGACTGCTTTGACAGAGACTCTAATTTTTTGGGTCGTCTTACTAAGCTTCGACATATAGGAACAATAAAATAATACATTGCAGCCTTTGAGACATTGGCCATTCACACAAAAGGTCTAGGAGATGAATTCTACTTGGAATGTTTTATAAGTGGTCTCAAAGAAGCCATCCAAGCACATGTCCGGATGCACCACCCACCTACATGGATAGATGCTTGCAACAAGGCTATCGAAGTGGAACATGCTTTAGCTGCCCAGTCTCCTCATCCAAATTTCATAGCCAAGGGATGCCCCACCCAGGCTCAGGGCCCTACCCAAACACTTAAGGTTCAAAAGGTGTCTCCAATAGAAATGGATGAAAGAAGAAAACAAGGATTTTGCTACCACTGTGATGACAAATACTCCTCAGGGCATAAATGAAAGGAACCAAAATTATTTCAAATTGATGTTACTGATCACAGCTCATTTGAGGAAGCCCCACCCCTTGAGGGACCAGAGGACGAAATTGAGGAAACCCAGTAGGAAAATGAGCTCCCAGCTATGCCAAAGGAACCAATTATCTCGCTACATTCTTTGGTGGGAATTTCTGCACCCCAAACTCTCAAAATCATATGCTTTATTAAACATCACCTTGTAGTAGTATTGATTGATAGTGGCAGCACTCATAACTTTATCCATCAGCGAGTCGCCGAAGCTGTTCATTGTTTTGTCAAGGCAGTCTCTAATTTCTAGGTCCATATTGCTGATGGGGGGACAATAAATGTGAAGGCCGCTGCGAAAATATCAAACTTCAGATGGGAGACTACCACCTAAAGACCCACATGTTTTCGATTAACATGGGTGGTTGTGACATTGTCTTGGGTGTTAAATGGCTTCGCATACTAGGCCCAATCACAATGGATTTCTAGGAGTTATATATGAGCTTTAAGCAGAATGACCACATGCATATCCTCCATGGACCCCAGGCAGGCACCCCTTCTATCATCAGTTTTCATCGAATGGAAAAGTTGTTGGAAAAGGGCCATCATGGATTTATCGCCTAGTTTAATGCCATCCAGGCCATAGAGCCCACTACTCCTCATATTCATCCTGAGATGCAACAAGTCTTAAACTGCCACCAGCGAGTATTTGAAAAACCTAAAGAGCTTTCACCCTCTAGAGGGGAACATGATCATAGAATCAGTTTGGTCCCAGGGGCACAACTGCCGAATGTGCACCCATATCGATATCCTTTTGCCCAAAAGAATGAAATTGAAAAAATCATCAAGGAACTCCTTGAAGCCAGTGTTATTTGTCCTAGCATCAGTCCTTATTCATCACTAGTGGTCATGGTGCTCAAGAAAGATGGGGAATGGCGCATGTGTCCAGACTTCCGAGCCTCAACAAGCTCACTGTCAAAGAAAAATTCCCTATCCCAATTCTTTACTAAGCTAGATCTTTGCTCGGGCTATCATCAAATATGCATGAAAGAAGTAGACATTCCCAAGACTTCTTTTCGAACTCATGATGACCACTATGAATTCTTGGTCATGCCATTTGGTCTCTGTAATTCCCCATCCACTTTCCAAAGCCTCATGAATCACCTGCTGAAACCATATCTTAGAAAATTTGTCCTCATTTTCTTTGATGACATTCTCATCTACAGCCTAACCTGGGAAAAACATCTTCAGCATGTAGACCTTCTCTTGCAACTGCTTCAGACTCACAAATTATTTGTCAAATTGTCCAAGTGCTCTTTTGGCATGGAAGAAGTTGAGTATTTGGGACACATTTTGGGTCGTGAAGGTGTCTAGGTGGATCCCAAAAAGATACAGGCAATGCAAGATTGGCCCCAACCAAAAACCTTGAAGAGTTTGAGGGAATTCTTGGGGCTCACTGGCTACTATCGGAAATTTTTCCACAATTATGGTCGCATTGCTAGACTCCTCACTAACCTTCTGAAGAAAAAATCATTCCTCTAGACTGATGCAGTGCAACGGGCATTTATGGCTCTCAAACAGGCCATGTGTTCCACTCCTATATTGGCCTTGTTCGACTTCACCAAATATTTTGTGATTGAATGTGATGCTTCAGGTACTGGTATTGGTGTTGTTTTAATGCAGGAAGGTTGACCCTTGGCTTTCACCAACCAAAAACTGAGTGGGAAACATATGGGACACTCTACCTATGAGAAGGAGATGATGGCCATCTTACAGGAAGTAGATACCTGGCGACCATACTTATTGGGGTGGCGTTTCCAAATCCGCATAGACCATCAAAGCCTCAAATATTTTTTGGAGCAACATCTATCCTCACCCAAGAAAAATAAATGGTTGGCAAAAATGTTGGGATATGATTATGAGATAATTTACAAAAAATGGTGTGACAATGTAGTAACGGATTCTTTATCACGCCAATTTGAGGATTGATGAGCCTCATCATTGGGTAATTATATGGGCCTTAATTCACCTCCTAGCTTAGTCAAACCAACTATTCTCACAACTTATTGCATACTTTTGATTATATTTTGTTTATGAGATGAGTTAGAGTTGGATATTTTGCTTTGTGGTCTAATGTGCATGTAATGTAGGATTAAAGGATAAAATCAAGTAATTTTAGCAAAGACCTTGGTCAAAACTCGAATGGGACAAGGGAGAGGAATTATAGGAGGGAAATCCTCCTCATTTACTACCCCTCCATTTGAATATTCCTCCATCAGCTCGGAGTGCAAACAACCAAATCATGAGGACTAGAAGGCAACCGAGCAAGTGGAAGTCAAAGAACCAATTTATCTCAAGTTTGGGAGTCGAGCATCCCTAATTTTAATGAAGTTGTTGGAGACTTTAGTCGTATAAGTAGAGAGGCCTAGGACCTTAGTAGGATTCAGAATTTTGATTGTAAAACTCTATTTTATTTTCAAGCTGCAAGACTTGTGACAGTTGTTGATGTAATCCATTGTTTTGATAATAAGAATGAGTTTTGTTTTGAGCCAGCATCGAGTTAACTCAGAGGGATGAAGTCTTGGGTTAGGGCCCAACCCTAGTAGCTAAGGCTTCGCTTTATTGTACATGTATTTTAGCGTAGAATCATGGTTTAATTGTTCATTTTCTTAAGTACCTACATTTCCTTTACAACAATGTAGCGCATAGATTCATGGTTTAATCATTCATTTTCTTAAGTAGTTGCATTTCCATTACAACAGTGTAGCATCGATTGGCTATGTTTCAGATTCTAGTTATTGCATGATATTTGGAGTTTGTTGTCTTAATTCAATACTTGGTTCATTTCATCGTTATCATCTTCAATCACTCTCTTTCTATAATAGATCTCACTCACATTCTCATTTCCTTCAGCACAAAATTCTTAAGCGGGAGCCAATAACTCACATCTTAATTAGATTATATGTAGATTTCTTTACTGTCTGATCCACAACAAACCTGGCCAATCACCGTTAACCGCATGCGTATTCATTTCAACATTTGACTTTATGCACCCCAAATATCCATCGTTGATTTGTCTAGCTTGATCCAACGGCTATCGCATCCTCTCAATACTTTATGCACCCCAAATCTCCACCGTCAATCTATCTAGCTTGATCCAATGGCTATCAAGCAATATGGTGTGGATTCTTGCATGACCGATATCTTCCCGAGAGCACGTGAGAACAATGGTTTTCTTGTGCTACATGTCACCCAGTTAGGCTAATCGCGTAAAATTTTGGAATTCCGCTTACAGCCTTGAGGGCACACGAGAGACTGCTTACCGCCTACGGAAACCCTCTCTATCATTCCGCACATTATTTTACCCTTATGTCGCCACATGACCTGATGTGATCCACCCATCTATTCACTTCACCTCTGCGATAAGATCTCCGCCATTCATCTCCCGTTTAACCTTGTTCGTCCATCTATTCACTTATCCTATGTGATAAGATCTCTGTGCTCATCTCTTGTTAGTCTTATTCGTTCATCTATTTACTAAATTGTCCACGATAAGATCTCCAACGCTCATCTTTCGTTAACCCTATTCATTCATCTATTCGGTAAATTGCCCAAGATAAGATCTACGTCGCTCATCTTTCATTTAACCCTGTTCATCCACCTATTCACTTAACCTACGTGATAAGATCTCCACCGCTCATCTTCCAATTAGTCATGTTCGTCCATCTCTTCACTTAGCCTCCCGCAATGAGATCTCTTCCATTCATCTTCCGTCAGTCTTATTCATCCATCTATTCACATAATCTTCTGTAATAAGATATCAACCGCTCATCTCCCATTAATACTATTCCCGATCGATCCAATGGTTCCTATGCACTTCTGCTTTGTTACGTCCTCCTTTCACTGATTTCGATCTTCGCTTGCTCTTCCGCTTGACTCCTTGCATGCTTGATTTTACCAAAACACCAAAAATTCGAAAACAAACTTAGTTTAGTTTCCTTGCTTACACATTAGTTTGATTTGATGCTCTTTACTTCTGTAACTTAGATAGTAGCATTAGGTTAGTGTTGATTTAGCAATTTTTCTTAGTTTAACTGTTTAAATGGTTAATTAGGATATGGTGTGCTTTAGCATTACATGTTGTTTTCTTCATTACTACAGTAGAGTATCTCTCTTAGAGTAGATTTTCTCTCCTTACATCAAAGAATCAAGCTTCTTATGACTCTATAGAAGTCTAGCTTGGAACCCCTCGGGTCTCTTGCTAGATGAACAAGTGACAACAGGCAGGACCTTCACTTCTACTTGTGCATATAGCACTGTCACCTCCAAGTTTGTACGAACCCCAGGTTGATTAGTAAAGCTGGTAGCATAGGAGTTGCAACATCTTTGCTGCAATATTGGAGCTCATCACTTTTTGGCGTCGTTGCCAGGGAGGTGTTAGAGTAGAATGTCAGTACTGCTCTCTTTTCTTCTATTTCTAGTTTGCTTTCTTTTCTTCTATTTCTAGTCTTCAACTTTCTTCCATTAGTTTATTTTTGCAAAAGTAATCTAGCAGCTTCCTTTCTTTCATTTGTCATTATCTGCTTTCCTTTCCGTTCTGCAAGTAGAATTTCAATTTAGCAAGTAACTTTTCTTTCTGTCAGTAGTTTTCTTTCAATCAACAATTTCATTTCTGCAAAGTACTTTCCAGCTTTAAAAAAAAATATTCCAAAAACCAACCCAAAAAAATTTCCTTTAATGCCTTGTAGGAGTAGGGACAATTTAGGAAAATTCTTGCCAAATACCCCCACTGCAACCAACAGCCAACCTTCTCTCTTCTTCGATGGCTGTGAACTGGAGGAACCCTTAGGTGAGTAACATAACATATTTGAAGAACCTATAGGGGAAGAATAAGAATAGGAACCCATTCCTACTAAACCAATGGATGAAAACCAAAATGATAGAGGAAATAGAGAGAGAATTGAGGGTGCCGTCCCCATCAGGGAAACCAATGGGGACACTAAGATGAAGAATATAAGCCCCTCTGCTCTACCTCATTTCCATGGCCTAACCATAGAGGACCCTGACACTTTCCTATTTGAGTTTGTTGTTATATGCTGAACCTATGACTATACAGATGATGAGAAAAAGTTAATACTATTTCCATATACCCTCAAGGATGCAGCATTGCGCTGGTTCATGGGTTTACCTGGAGATAACATCACAACTTGGGCTCAGATGCAACAGGATTTTAACAACAAATATAGGGACTACTGTAGGTCAAAGGATACTAAAGAAGATATTTTCAGGATGACCATGGGCCAGGATGAATCCTTATAATACTATGAAGATAGATTCTAGCTCAGTTACAAAAGGGCCAGGTGCACACTTGAACCTGACTGACTAAAGATGGTCCTGCTTAGAGGAGTAAGGGAAGATCTTCTAGATACCTTACATTTGTTAGCAGGAGAAAATATCTACCAATTACCCTATGAAGATATCAACACTATCTTTAGAAACCATTCTAGGCAGCCAGGAAAAAGGGTAGGAGTAGTCAACCTATGGCCAGTACATCATCTTCCAACTCATCCATCAAGGGTGAAATTGGAAATATGCTGGAAGATTTCAAAAGTGAGATGCTGCAAACTCTTGCCTTGCAATTGAACACCATGAATGTCAAAAGGAAGGAAGAGGAAGCAAAGAGAGCCTTGGCCATCTTTTATCCTAAATGCACTAGGAGGCATCCTAGGAACGAATGTCCATTGAACTACATTGAGATTTTCTCGGCCTGTGAAGAAAACCACTCCATAGACAAGTGCCCTTCTTTACCTGGACTCAAAGTTGTATATCAAGGAGCTGAAGGGGTCACTGAGCAGCTTTGTTACATCAACCAAAGGAGACTTCCTGGGCCTAGACCATACCAGCAGGGTATGCAAGGGTCATCCCATGCATATTACAACCCCAACCAAACCACAACTATACCTTCTTAGGGATCCCCTGCTCATCTTTCCTGGCCGACACCCCCTCCTTGGTCATATGCATCTTAGTATCATTCCCAGCCAGTCAACCAGTCATTTCAAGCTTATGTTTACTGACAACCTCAGTGGAATACCCCACTCCATGGGTGGAGGCCCCAATACAACAATTCTCCAGCTCTATTGCCTCCACCACCTACCCAACCACAACTCCTACACTCTGCTCCACCCAAGAAACCCCAGATGCCTGCCTAGCCAAATCCGAACCCGAACAATAGGTAGGTTCAACAAGTATACAGTGGAGAGACATCATACCCAGCTTATGCTATAGAAATCCAGGAGATCAACCTAAGATCTGGGAGAATTCTCCCAGATAACCAACCTCCCTCTCCACATAGGGAGGTTGAGGAAGAAAGAGAGGAAAGCAAACTTAAAGTAAATCCACCCTTTCCTGAGAGATTAGCCCAACCACTCCAACCTACCCCAGAAGAAACTAAACTTTTGAGAGAATTGAAAAATCTATGTGTAAAGATTCCCCTTCTCTAAGCAATAAAAGGTGTTCCCATTTACAATAAGTTGATTAAGGAGAAGTGCTTCAAGCATCTAGGAAGAAGAAAAAGGGATGCCCTTACCATTAATGCGATTGGGTAGCTGTCTAAATTAATGCTGGGTAGTAATATGTCTAAAGTATTTGGACCCTAGAAGCGCTATAGTAGATGTGCACATCAATGGCACCATTGTCCCACACAATTTGATTGATCTAGGGGCTGCCATTAATGTGATGACCAAGGACACCATGCTCAAGATCAACCTCCAAGGGTCATTGAGGAAGACCACAATAGTTTTGAAACTTGCAAATCGTTCCACATTCATCCCTGAGGGAATTGTAGAGGATGTGATGGTCTCCATTGACTCTTGGGAGTACCCTGCAAATTTCCTAGTTCTCCAGCCTAAGGCTAAGCTTATTGGTTACCCTCTCATCCTTGGGAGGCCATGGTTGGCCACAGCTGATGCTTACATTAGCTGCAAAGCTAGGAATATGACCATCAAGAATGGGCATATGTCTAAACAATTAGTCCTATACCCTCCTTCTCAACCTTCTCTAGAGCATGATTTACCTTTATGGTTGGAAGAGGAGGAAAAAGACGAGGTTTATTTAGCCCAACTTTATGCTTTGGAAGCAACCATAAGAGGAGGACATCAAGATGATGATGACTTAAGTGAACACCTGCTCCAAAGTCCAACTCCTATTTCATTACCATTAGAAGAAGAAGTAAGGGAAACCCAAAACAATCATCCAATTGACTTATCCTTGGCCAATTCCAACCCACTCCGTGTCAAAACCATAAGGTTTGGCCCAGAGAAAACTTTGAAAATTAATCCATCCCTTTTTGCTCTCGAAGAGGAAAATCTATGCAACATGTTGAGAGAAAACCTAGAAGCCTTCGCTTGGAGTTACAAGGAAATGAAGGGAGTACACCCCTTAGTGTGTACTCACCACATATACATCAAAGAAGGTTGCAAGCCAGTCAAGCAACCACAAAGGAGGATGAATCCAACTCTTAAAGATATAGTCAAAGAGGAATTGCAAAAACTGCTAGATGCAGGATTCATTTACCCTATCTCTGACAGTGAGTGGGTCTCTCCTTTAGTGTTTGTTCCCAAGAAAAATGGTAAGTGGAGGATTTGTGTAGATTACAGGGAGTTGAACAATGCCACAAAGAAGGATAATTTTCCCCTACCCTTAATTTACCATGTGCTAGATGGCCTGGCAGAAAGAAGTTTTTCTCTTTCCTAGATGGATTCAGTGGGTACAACCAAATCCAAATTTTCCCAGAAGACGAGGATAAGACCACATTCACCTGTCCTTGGGGTAATTTTACCTATAGGGTCCTTCATTTTGGCCTATGCAATGCTCCTGCCACTTTCCAAAGAGCAGTCTTGAGTATTTTTGCTGAATTAGTACATGATCCAGTGGAAATCTATATGGATGATTTTACACCTTATCGCTGTGATTTTCAAGAAGCCCTAACTAACCTAGGCAAAGTATTGCACAAATGCATTGAAATAAACTTGTCTCTCAGTCTAGAAAAATGTGAATCATTGATGATTGAAGGGACCATGCTAGGTCATTCAATATCTCAACAAGGACTGTAGGTGGACCCAAACAAAATAGCAATAGTCCAAAGGGTCCCACCTCCTCAAAAGTAGAGGGATGTCAGGAGTTTCTTGGGGTTAGCTGGATACTACCAAAGGTTCATAAAGGACTTTAGCAAGTTGGCCTCTCCTTTATTTGGGTTTTTTGCCAAAGATTCTGAGTTTATATGGTCAAAAATATGTCAAGAGGCCTTAGACATTTTAAAGGGTAAGTTAACCACTGCACCAATTCTTCAAGGACAAAACTAGGCCCTCCCTTTTCATATTCATGTTGGTGCCTCACACAAAGCCATAGGAGCAGCCTTAGGTCAGGTAGAGGAGAAATTGCACTATTCCATCTATTTTATCAGTAAGAACCTGTCAAAGGCTGAACTAACTTATACTGTGACCGAAAAGGAACTCCTGGCTGTTGTGCATTAATTAAACAAATTTAGGCATTACATTACAGTCTACCAAAAATTTGTGCATACTGACCATGCTGCAATCAGATATTTAATGAACAAACCAGATGTGAATGCTAGAATGATAAGATGGTTGCTTTTATTGCAGCAATTTGATCTAACTATTGTTGATAAGCCTGGTAAGGAAAATGTTGTTGCAGACTTTCTATCTAGGCTGAATTTTCCTGCAGGTGAGGAACGAATGGTGGATGACTAGTTACCAGATGAGCATTTGTTTTCTATTTCAGCTCTCTCCCCATGGTTTGCTGATATAGCAAACTATTTCAGTTCCCACCAAACTTTCCCTCCAAAGAAAAGAGAAAGATAGTAAGGAAAAGTGCCCCCTTCACCTGGATTGGGGGCAATCTCTTCAAACCTGGCCCAGATCAAATATTGAGAAGGTGTGTAAGGGAAGAGGAAGTTTTTGACATCTTTCTGACCTGTCATGATGGGCCTTGTGGAGGTCACTTTGTAGCAAAGAGGACAACATTTAAAGTGTTACAAGTAGGCTGTTATTGCCCCAATCTTCATCAGAATGTGAAGAAGTACATTAGTGAGTCTGATCAGTGCTAGAGGATGGGAAAGCCTACTTCAAGAGATGAAATCGCCTAAAACCTCAAGTGACTTTTGAGACATTTCACAAGTGGGGCATGGACTTCATTGGGTTTATTAACCCTCCTTCAAAGCAAAAACATTACATTATTGTGTGCACTGATTATTTGACTAAGTGGGCTAAAACGAAGGCAATTAAGGCAGCAACAAAAGAGAAGGTGCCTGAGTTCCTAAGGGAGAATGTATTCTACAAATTTGGGTACCCTAAGAGCTAATCACAGACCAAGGTAGCCAGTTTACCTCCAACATGATTGAAGAACTGCTCAACCATCACAAAATCAAGCATAGGATCTCCACTCCTTATCATCCACAAGCTAATGGGCAAGTGGATGTGACCAACAGGCACTGGAGAGCATCTTAACCAAGGTAGTAAGCAGTATCAGGAAGGATTGGGTAGAGAGACTAGTTGAGGCCACTTGGGCCTATAATACAACATGGAAGACCACCACTGGATTTACACCCTATGAGCTGGTCTATGGGAAAAAGGCTTTGCTGTCCATTGAGTTTGAATATAACACATTAAGGATGGCAGCCCAACTAGATTTGGATCTCAATCATGCACAGAAAGAAAGATTGTTCCATTTGAATGGCTTGGATGAATTCAAAATGCAGGCCCCCATACATACAGAGATAATTCAACTTCAGAGGAAGATCTGGCATGATAGACATATTAAAGAGAAGTAATTTCAAGAGGGAAATTGGGCATTGTTATATGATTCTAGGTATAAAGACTTCAAGGGAAAGCTAAGGACAAGATGGCTAAGACCTTATGTGGTGGAAAGATGCCATGATAATGGTTCAGTGCAAATCAAAACTATAGATGAAGAAGCCATTCCATTGCTTGTTAATGGACACCGATTGAAAATGTACAAGAGGCCTTTATCAAAACAAGATTTCATTGACAATATCAACAAGACAGTGATGATGGTGGAGCAAGTTCCAACTCCTCCCTCATCAGGTCACTGAAAAAGGAATAAGAGGATCCCTGGGTGAAAACCTTCCTTGAGGTTCCTAGAGAAAACATCTAGGGTGAAAACCTCTCTGAGGTAGCCTAGGTGTTTTTCAAAAAAAAAAAGAAAAAAAAGAAAGAGAAAAAAGACATAATTGTTATTTGCAAGTAAGCGAGAAAGACAATCAAGGAGCAAAGAGAAGATCCAAAGGGAACCATGCCTCACATATATTCATCTCCTCCACTCCTTACCATGCATCCCTCCATCAATTCCATTGTTTTTTGACTTCATTTCTTCAATTCAGGCAAAGACTGTGTTTTCTACAGGATCCCCTATATTGCTATAGGATACCCTAAGAACCTACAGGAAGCAATCTGAGGGTGAATGGTTGGTTAGGTCCTGTAGCAGCCTATCCCAAAGAATATCAATCATCAAATATAGGTATTCACTAAGATGGTCTAGACAACATACAATAGACAACAGACAGCTGCCAGCAGAAGAGGAAGAAGGATGACCATGCATCAAATAAACAACACAACACATCTGATCTTCGACAACTACAACATGGCAACGAGACGATAGATAATTATCCCACTCACTCACTCATATGCATAATTTGATAAAAAGTTGTAAAGGTTACGAGGTAGTTGGTTTATAAGTGAAAGGGTGTCCAATTAACTTGGCCACCTTCGTTCAGTCATCACATCCAAAACCGGGTGTCCTCTCACACGTGGTCGCAATCAACTCAAAGATAAAGGAGGAGTAGGACAAGAAGTGGTTAAATACAGATCTATAAGGTGGGAGCTGATTATGAGGAGTGGGAAACAAAACATCTTTTTCATGCATTCATGCATTCCACCTCCTCGAAACTCCCTCACCCAAGTCGCTCTTATAACACTGGCCACCCATCGGAAGTGAGGATCCATCGTTGTGCAAGAGAATTTCTATAGGAGCATGCACAGGAATAGTCTACAGGATACACATAGGCAACCTACAAGATAGGCAGAGAGGGGTTCAAGAAGGAATATCACTAGAATTGTCTACTGCCACCATTCGAAAGAGGTAGGATCTAAAAATACATCCCCATTTACAAGCAAATGAACTAGAAATGCTCTAAAAGCTAGTGGATATAACAATTGTGGGAGGTATATTACATACACAGGAAACTCTGTTTTCTCCTAAATTTAAAATTCTTGTGTCAAACCTCTCATTTCCTCCTTAAGCCTCACAAGCAAGATGACATGAGGGTTTAATAGGAGAGAACCCACAAACACTATGAGGATGTGACAACACCTCCAAGTGCTTGAAATCTTTATAAGACACCGATGGGGTTTTTTGAAAAATTCACAGGTTATGATGATGAGGTGGCTCAAGAATTTTCCCATTCCCTCACTCCACACAACAGAATCCATGCCACTGTTATAGTTAGATGGATCACTATAGATCTCACCCTAAATCTCATCAGTAGGGTCTCCACACTCCCCCTAGGAATTCCATGGAGAAAAGAAGACAAAGCAGACAATCAGGTGGAAAAAAGGAAATTCTTTCTAGAAGGTGAAGAACCCAGAGAGGATAAAAATGGAGTAAAGAGGGACAGTCTACCATACCCATGGAGTGAGGTAGGTTACCAACTCATCAAATATATCTCATGTGAGGGTATATACAATGTTGTTTATGGCTACCAATTTAGGATTCTTGAAGAATTAAGATTTGGGGTAGAAACACCAGTTCACCAAAGACTTAGCATACCCTATTTCTTGATGAAATCACTCATAGACTCCAACAACAAAGTAAAGGAGGGGAATCCCCAACAATTGGCTCACCATGGGTTGATCAAGATCCTCATTGAGGATGCCCTCCAAAACCTCAGGATCCCTATAACATGGCCAGTCTTCAGAGACTTACCAACAGAGGATGACATCAAAACCCTCACCTATGATGTTAGTCCTTCTGCCAATGAGGAGGAGGCAAAACAAGAAGAATAAGATACAGAGCTAGATGGGGATGAGATGGATGAAGAAGAAACTAATACAGAGGAACATGATGAAGCAGAAAAGAAGGAGGATGATGCTGAAACAAAGGAGGAAACGAAGGAAGAAACTGATGGAGATAAGAAAGAACAGCAAGAGGAAGAAGATAATAAAAACAGAGAGGAAGAAGGCATTGAAACATAAGGGGAAGAACACGAGGAGGAGTCACCTAGGGTGTCTCCAGAGGCCCCTGAGAGGGAGGCAGCAACTTCCTTCACTACTCTCAGCACCTCAGTCAAGTAAAAAGGGAAAAGAAGGAGGCAAACCCCTCTATAAATTAGAACAAGAAAAAGCACAAGAATCAAACAAGGGAAGCCACAAAAATCAACAAAAATACCTATTGAGATTGAATATTCCCCTACACCAAGGGATAGAGAAGCAATAATGAGAGATCGACTTGAGAGGGAAAATGCATGGCTAAAAGGACAATTGCGGGAAAGGGAAAACCAACTAGCACGTATGACCAGCCTCTCCTTGGAGGCCATCTAGTGTAGGATGCTAGCTAAATCCTATGCTCTTTACCTCAAAGAAAAATGGCTGCAATTTTAGATTAAAACATTAGCATAAAGGAACATAATTCCATTTCAGGACTACAAGCAGTTTATTGATCTTTGTGATCAAAGTACACTAGAGGATAGGGCCAAAATGGTTGAGTTTTACTTGCACGACATGGCCCTCACAGACATGAATGTTTGGGATCCTAATGCTGAGCTAGGAGATCTGCAATTAATGGCTTTGGCATCATGGATCAACCATGAGGAGTCAAGGGCTGTAGAGATGAAAAGAAAATTGGCCAAAGAGTAGAATGAACCTCTTTTCATCAGAGCTGAACAATAAAATCCCAAGGCCTTAATCATCACCCATAATCTAATTGCAAATGATCCTCAGTTGGCATCTAGATATCTTTCTCCCCTAGAGCAAGCAATTTCACATTTTGAGGATATATTTAGGCTGCTAGGAGATGATAGTATACTTGCTTGCTCAAGGATATGGAACACACCGCCACACAACTTTAAGATCAGAGAATATCACTCCCCTCAAAGGTTGAGAGAGGCACTCAACAGGACACCTATGTATCAGAAATCAATGCAAAGGTTGAAGGTCAATTGGATAGGGCTAAAACTCAGTCCACCACTACTATTAGGAACGCTAGAAGGGAGAAAAGAAGAAGAGGAAAAGAGGCAGTGGGAAGAAGTAGAAAGGAAAGCAGGCTTCTATGCATAAGAAGAAGAGACCACATCAGAGGCATGGGATGTTAGAGAGGCTACCAGAGCCATGAAGGACATGGACATTGACTAAGTTGCTCAGAGGATGAGCAACACTTTTAGTAGGGGAGTGATGATGAGCCTCATCATTGGGTAATTATATGGGCCTTAATTCACCTCCTAGCTTAGTCAAACAACTATTCTCACAACTTATTGCATACTTTTGATTATATTTTGTTTATGAGATGAGTTAGAGTTGGATATTTTTCTTTGTGGTCTAATGTGCATGTAATGCAGGCTTGAAGGATAAAAGAAAGGAATTTTAGCAAAGACTTTGGTCAAAAATCAAATGGGACAAGGGAGAGGAAATATAGGAGGGAAATGCTCCTCATTTACTACCCCTCCATTCGAATATTCATCCATCATCTCAGAGTGAAAACAACCAAATCATGAGGACTAGAAGGCAGCCGAGCAAGTGGAAGTCAAAGCACCAGTTTATCTCAAGTTTGGGAGCTGAGCCTCCCTAATTTTAAGGAAGTCATTGGAGACTTCAGTTGTATAAGTAGAGAGGCCTAGGACCTCAGTAGGATTCAGACTTTTGATTGTAAAACTCTATTTTATTTTCGAGCTGCAAGGCTTGTGACAGTTGTTGATGTAATCTATTGTTTTGATAATAAGAATGAGTTTTGTTTTGAGCCAGTATTGAGTTAACTCAGAGAGCTAAAGCTCTTGGGTTAGGTCCCAACCCTAGCATCTAAGGCTCCTCTTTATTGTACATGTATGTTAGCATAGATTCATGGTTTAATCGTTCATTTTATTAAGTAGTTGCATTTCCATTACAACAGTGTAGCGAATAGGTTCATTGTTTAATCGTTCATTTGCTTAAGTAGTTGCATTTCCATTACAACAGTGTAGCATAGATTGGCTGTGTTTCAAATTTCTAGTTATCACATGAACTTTGGGGTTTGTTGTCTTGATTCAATACTTGGTTCATTTCATCATTATCATCTTCAATCACTCTCTTTTTGTAATAGATATCACTCACATTCTCATTTCCTTCAGCACGAAATGCTTAAGCGGGAGCCAATAACTCACGTCTTAATCAGATTATACGTAGATCTCTTTACCATCCGATCCACAACAAACCTGGCCAATCACCGTTAATTGCATGCGTATTCATTTCAACATTTGACTTTATGTGCCCAAAATCGCCACCATCGATCTGTCTAGCTTGATCCAATGGCTATCGCGCAATCTCACGCGAATTCTTACATGACCGATATCCGCCTGAGATCACGCGAGAAAAGTGGTTTTCTTGTGCTACATGTCACCAAGTTAGGCTAATCACGTAAAATTTTGGAATTCCGCTTAATCCCTTGGGGGCATGCGAGTGACTGCTTACCGCCTATGGAAATCCACTCTATCATTCCGCACATTTTTTACCCTTCTGTTGCCACGTGAATTGATGTGATCCACCCATCTATTCACTTCATCTCCGCGATAAGATCTCCTCCATTCATCTCCTGTTTAACCTTGTTTGTCCATCTATTCACTTAACCTACGCGATAATATCTCTGACGCTCATCTTTCATTAGTCCTATTCATTCATCTATTCACTAAATCACCCGTGATAAGATCTCCACCTCTCATCTTTCATTAACCCTATTCGTTCATCTATTCAATAAATCGCCTGTGATAAGATCTTTGTCGCTCATCTTTCATTTAACATTGTTCGTCCATCTATTCACTTAACCTACACAATAAGATCTCCACTGCTCATCTTCTAATTAGTCCTGTTTGTCCATCTCTTCACTTAGCCTCCTGCGATGAGATCTCCACCATCCATCTTCCGTCAGTCTTATTCGTCCATCTATTCACGTAATCTTCTACGATAAGATCGCCGCTTATCTCCCATTAATACTGTTCCCGATCGATCCAGTGGTTCCTATGCACTTCTACTTCGTTACGTCCTCCTTTCATTGATTTCAATCTTCGCTTGCTCTTCCGATTGACTCCTTGCATGCTTGATTTTACCAAAACACCAAAAACGCGAAAACAAAATTAGTTTAGTTTCCTTGCTTACACATTAGTTTGGTTTGATGCTCTTTACTTCTATAAGTTAGATAACAACATTAGGTTAGTGTTGATTTAGTAATTCTGCTTAGTTTAGCTGTTTAAATGGTTAATTAGGATATGGTGTCATTTAGCATTACATGTTGTTTTCTTCATTACTGTAGTAGAGTAGCTCTCTTAGAGTAGATTTTCTCTCCTTCCATCAAAGAATCAAGCTTCTTCTGACTCTATAGAAGTCTGGCTTGGAACCCCTGGGGTCTCTTGCCAGATGAAAAAGTGACAACATGCAGCACCTTCACTTCTACTTGTGCATATAGCACTATTACCTCCAAGTTTGTACGAACCCCAGGTTGATAAGAAAAGTTGGTAGCTCAGGAGTTGCAGCATCCTTGCTGCAATACTGGCACTCATCAAGGATGAAAGCACCTTGCTATCAATCTCTCTTCCCATACTATATTGGATTGAAGAAGCCCACAAGGAATGGTTTTCACACCCCTCCCTCTCCCAACTCATTAATAACTTGAGAGCAGATCCTAATTCCTCAGTTGGCTACTCTTGGAAGGATGAGATTTTTTACTACAAGGATAGAGTAGTTATATCACTAACATCCAACCTCAAAATTCTCATCTTGGTAGAGTTTCACCCATCTCCCATTGTAGACTACGCAAGCTTTCAGAAGACTTATGCGCGCACTCATCGTTCTTTCTTTTGGATAGGAATGAAAACTGACATTCTTACTTTTGCATCTGAATGTGATGTGTGTCAACACCACAAAGGAGAAATAATCAAGTTACCAGGCACTTTACAACCATTTCCAATCCCTGCCTCCATCTGGATGGATGTTTCTATGGATTTCATTACAGGTCTCTTGAAGTGAGGTAGAAAATCAATCATCATGGTGGTTATGGATAGACTTTCTAAATATGCTCATTTTTGCACTCTACCTCACCCATTTACCCCCACTTTGGTGGCTCAAGATTTCATGGACCAGATCTTCAAACTGCATGGCATGCCCACTTCTATTGTGTTTGATCGTGACCCGACTTTCACCAGTAACTTTTAGCAAGAACGTTTCAAGATATAAGGCACCCAACTCCAACTAAGTACTTCATATCATCCCCAAACTGATGGTCAAAACGAAGCAGTTAACAAATATTTAGAGACATACCTAAGGTGTTTCACTTCATAAAATTAACATCAATGGGTACAGTGGCTACCTTTAGGTCACTGGTGGTATAATACTAACTATCATGAAGCCACCAAGATGACTCCATATGAAGCAGTGTATGGCCAACTCCCACCTTCGCCTATTTCGTATATCCCTGGATGATCTAAGGTGAAAGCAGTGGATCAACTCCTACAGAACTGTGCAGCCATGCTAGCCTGTCTCAAAGATAATCTCCATCAAGCTCAGAATCGAATGAAGCAATAGGTAGACCAACATCATTCAGAGCGCCCATTTCAAGAAGGGGATTAGGTATTTCTGTGACTGCAACCATATAAGAAAACATCGTTGAAATAAAAGGGCTACCAAAAATTAGCTCCAAAATTCTACGGACCTTATCAAATACTTTAGCGCATTGGGGAAGTAGCCTACAAGCTGGCCTTGCCACCAACTTCAAAAGTCCATCCATTCTTCGATCTATCATGCCTCAAGAAAGTGGCGGGGAACAATTGTAGAATTCAAAACAGTCTACATGAATTGGATGAAGAAGGTTCACTTTGGCTACAGCCTGAACATGTCCTCGATATGTGAGAACGACATCTACACGGCTGCACGATCAAGGAAGTCCTCGTCAAGTGGAAAGACACCTCTTAAGAAGATGCGACCTGGGAACCAGCCACTATTCTTCAACAGTTTCCGCAGCTTCAACCTTAAGGACAAGGCTGCTTTTGATGGGGGAGGGAATGTTAGGGTCCAACTAACCCCTATATTTATGTAATAGGGTCGAGTCATAGTTATAGTTAGTTAAAGAGTCAATAAAGCCCATATTAATAACTGTAAGTGGTTGACCTGCATTTAAGAAAGGGACCACAATTAGTTGCAAACGGGCCATGGTATTAGATAGATGGTATTGAGAGAACCATGGTAATGACCCATGGTATTTTATGTATGAATCCTATATAAAGGATAGAGACTCCCCATTGAGACATATCGAGTCTTATTTTGTAATTGAGCTTTTCTTTGCTAGAGGTTGCCCCCTCGAAGGGGCAAGTGAACATTGCTTTCATCTCTAAATAATAAAACACGTTGTTTTTCTCATTTTGTTCTGTGTTCTGGATTGTATTTCTTTGCATATTTGGTATTCTAGAATTTCTCATAGGTCAAGAGCATAACACCATTGTTTCTTTTCAGTTTCCTTAATTGTAGCACAATTTACTATTTTTGGCAATTTTTCGGGTCTTAAACTTCCAGAGCTATTTTGAGGGACTAAAAGACGTTTTTAGGGAAGACGAAGAGAAGTCCCAAACCATTTTTTTTTAAATTTATTTATTTATTTTATTTATTTTTTCGGCCTCCTCTTTGAGTTATTCAAAATGAGCTATTATAATAGAAAAACAGAGATCGTATGCCAAAGTTACGATCTCGGGAAGTTGATGTACCAATTTACCCAAACGTGGCCCACAAATTCGGCACTTCATCTCTTAGGGTTAGGTTTTTGGATGTTTAGGGTTTTCCATTGTTTCTCAATAATAAATATTCCTTTGAACCTCATTATAACATAGTTCAAAGACATGTAGCCGCCATATCTCTTCTCAGAGATAAGCTGCCATTGCCCGAGCTAGTTTATTTCCATTTCTATATGTAAGCATATTTTAGTGCTTTGTCATTAACGAAATGAAGTTTTATTTCAGTTGCATCTCCGTGTTTATGTGTATATCAGTATTTTGTTGCATTCTTGTAGAAGTCTGTATCAATGGTATCAGAGCGGTCTGCTCTTTCTCTATTTTCCTTTTCATGTCCCCAACGAGGTCAGGGTATAAGGAGTTAGGGCTCAAATTGCTTGAACCTTTGCAAGACCAGCCTCACAAACCCTGACGAACTCTCATGGCGGAAGAAAAGAAAGACGAGGGGACAAGAGAACCTTCCAATATTTTTCTCAATGAATCCCTCGAGCGACAAAGGAACGAGATGATTGATAACTTTGTCCAGATCCATCGGCGGCCTACCCACAAGAGACGCATCTTCATTCAACAACCACTCTAGAGGCGCCACTCCTTTTAAGGTACAAGTTAACTTTGACATTCCCATATTTGAAGGACAGATAAATGCAGACATTGTAGATATAGTTTAAATATATTGGAAGGATATTTTTCAGTTCATGACTTTTCCAATCGAGAAAAGATTAATTTTACACTCCTCAAAGCTACCCCACATATCAAGGACTAGTGGGAAACCTACTGTGAACAAAAGGACAAGAGGGAATCCTCATTGTTTTCAACCACACCCACTTGGAATTCTTTCTGAGACACCATCAAGGAGAAATATTACCTTGTCGAGAACTATGAAGATAAATACATAAAGTGGACCACGCTGCGACAGGGAAGGGACCAAGATGTGTCGGAGTTCACAAATGTTTTATATACCCTTTGTACAAAGCTAGGTATCAAGGATTCTGAGCGGCATATGGTACTCAAGTACCATGGTTGTCTACAAAAGTACATCCAACATGAGATGGAGTTCTTGGACATCTCCTCTCTCAGCGCCGCCTATCGATGTTGTCAAGATCAAGCATAAGTTTAAATAGAAGAAGCGAGACTATGGATCTATGAATACGAAGCAAGAGAAAGGTGCCCCCAAACTGCAGAACATAGGAAAAATCCAAGGTGGGGTGACCCAGGACAACCCACTGAAGCCACAAGAAAAGAAAAACACCATGAAGATAAAGGACACATCGAAATGGTGTGAGTTCCATAAGAGCCCCACTCACAACACAAGTAAGTGTTGAGCCAAGCATTCAGTGGTGGTTGAGATGAAGTATTTCAAATCAGATGCATTTTCTGACACTAAGTAAAAAAAATGACAAGGAGAATGTAAAAGGGAAGCATATTATCGATGCAAAGCTTAGTGAGATCGTTGCCACCACCAAGATCCTGAAGGATGAGCCCAACGATCCAGAGGAGAGGGAGCGACTCTTCCACTCACAAATGTGGGTGAAGGGTTCTCCGCTGCAGTTCATTGTCGACAATGGGAGCCAAAAGAACCTCATTTTAGAAGAGGTCATGAAGTGTTTGAGCTTGCCGACGACACCACACCCATAGTTGTACACCATCGGGTGGCTTCACCAAGGGAGAGATCTCCTCGTTAGCCAACAATGATGCCTTCCCTACAACATCAAGCCCTTCACAAATGAGGTATCGTGTGATGTTTCTCCTCTTGAATTTTGTGATGATTTATTAGGCCAACCATACTTGTGGAAGAAACATGTTGTGTATGAGTCTTAGCTTCGCACTGTTATTATTACTTTGGGAAATAATTTGTACAAGATATCGGAGGGAGAATTGCCTAACGAAATTTCTTTGATCACTATGAAGCAATGGAGTAAGATCATTTCCCATATCGGGAATTTTTTTTCCCTTGTGATTCACCCTTAGGGAAAGAAGAAGACTGTGGCCATGGTCTCCAGAGAGGGCTCCTCCACACAATAGAAATAGATGGAAAAGGTTGTAGGGGAGTATAAGAACATCTTCACCTCACCCACAGGGGTACCTCTACACTATTAGGTCAAGCACTCCATAGATTTGACCCTGGGCACGCCGCTACCCAATGGATTGATCTATCAATGTTATGTTATGGAGAATGATGAAATCAAGAGGCATACTCAGGAGTTATTGCAGAAAGTACGCATCAGGCCAAGTTCATCATCCTATGGGAGCCCAATCGTGTTGGTATAGAACAAGGACGAGACCTAGAGACTCTATATTGACTATTGAGCACTGAACAAGATCATTTCCCGGAATAGGTATCCAATCCCACTGATTGATGACCTCCTAGACTAGCTCAAGGGGCCAAATATTTCAGTAAAATCGACTTGAAGTCCAATTATCACCAATTATCGATCGAACTCTCCGATGCATGGAAGACTGCATTCAAATCCAAGGAGGGAATTTTTGAATGGTTGGTCATGCCTTTCAAGTTAATGAATGCCCCTGCAACCTTCATGATACTGATGGAAGACATATTACGACCCTTCACCAACTCATTTTTGGTGGTGTATTTGGATGACAATACGATCTTCAACCATATTTGGAAAGAACACCTCCACCATATTCGACGGGTCCTCCAAACCCTGTGGCAACACAAGTTGTGTGCCAATTTGGAGAAATGCACTTTCGGTATGACACAAGTTCAATATATGGGGTACATCATTGATGAGCGGGGTGTGCATGTGGACCTAGCCAAGATATAAGTAATTCTAGATTGGCCCGCCCCAACCACTTTAATATAGATCTGCGACTTTCATTATCTTTCCAACTTCTACTGCAGGTTTGTGTTGGGGTTCTCTCATATTACTTGGCCTTTGAGTCAAGCCACCAAGGGAGGAGCGAAAGTAAATTTCTTTCGGTTTGAATCCCAACATAAGGCATTTTCCGATTTGAAGCATCGCCTCTCCTCTCCACCAATGCTCACATTACCAAACCTGCAACAACCATTTGAGATCAATATAGATGTCTCTGACTATGATATTGGTGCAGTTCTTACTCATTAGGGTCATCCAGTGGCATATCATAGTGAGACACTTTCAGACACAGTCCAAAAGTATCCCACCTATGACAAAGAGATGTATTCCATTGTGCAAGTCTTTCGACATTGGAAGCATTACATTATGGGGAAGGAAACAGTCATCCACAAAGACCACCGACCTTTGTATTTCAAACAGACACAAGGGAAGTTGCAGAATGATCATTATCATAAATGGTCCACATACCTACAACAATTCCATTTGAACATTAAGTACAAGAAGGGCAACACCAACAATGTTGCAGACTGCATCAGTCGACCACTGGTCATGGCACTGACCACTATGATCGACTCTTGTGGTCACGAGACTACGGGGTGGCCGCATCTTTAGAAGAGCGATATATAATTCGGAAAGACATACCAAATTCTCTTGGAAGGAAAGCAAGTTCAAAATTTTCACCTCTAGGATGCACCGTTATGCCACCTAGGACACCTTTGTGTTCCTTTAAGCGAGTGTGCCGAGATGATTTGGGAGGCACACTATAGTCGATTTGTTGGACATTTTGCGGTAGAGAAAATAGTGGTAGTGCTACAGACATATGTTTATTCAGTGAACCTTTGATAGGATGTTGGTAAGTACATCAGATCTTGCACTATCTGTGCCATTGCAAGACCGACCATCAAGAATTAAGGCCTATATACTCTTCTTCCTACTCCTACTCGACCTTAGGAATCCATCTCCATCAATTACATGTTCGGCCTTCCTTATACTAAGCACAGAAATGACTACGTTTTCATGGTTGTCAACAGATTCTCTAAGATGGCCATTCTAGCAGCCTATAAGAAGGGTATCAAAGTAGAAGCCATTGCTAAGATCTTCTTTGAATGAGCGTGGGTACATTTTGGGATCCCACAATCCATTATCTCAGATCAAGACAATAGGTTCCTAAGTATAT
This sequence comes from Pinus tabuliformis, assembly GCA_031772625.1. Classification (NCBI taxonomy): domain Eukaryota; kingdom Viridiplantae; phylum Streptophyta; class Pinopsida; order Pinales; family Pinaceae; genus Pinus; species Pinus tabuliformis. Next base: position 1,120,713,574 of record CM062819.1, on the reverse strand, counting down.
TTTGATCAAGTCTCTGGTTGATGTTGGATACCAAGCTCACTAAGTCCACGACTTTCCACCCCCAAATTGATGGCCAAACAGAGGTCGTCAATAGGATGATCGCACACATTTTGTGTATGTACAACTTGACTCATCCACGCACATGTGATGAAATCTTCCCCTATGTCCAACACAACTACAACATATCTCTCCATAGCTCAACTGGCCACAACCCCTTTCAAGTGGGGTTGGGATTCCAGCTACTATGTCCCATTGATGTGGCCATACCATTTGCAACTACCAAGGTATATTTAGCTCATGTCCAGTCTGAAGCTGACAGGGCTAAAAACTTCATTGAGCGCATTCAACACATTCGCTAGCATGTCCATGAGATATTGGACAGAGCCAATTCTAAGTACAAGCAGCGTCATGATCAGCATTGGGTTCCAGACAAGTTCCAGGTGGGCATCCAATTTGGTTACATTTGTAGAAGGAGCACCTCGCTGGGCCCCATTGCAAGCTTCTCCTGCTCTGATATGGACCTTACACCATCACTAAGGATATAGGGGACAATTCTTTCGAGCTCATTATTCCACCATTCCTTAGCCTGCACCCCGTGTTCAATGTGGACTGTCTTCGACCATACTTTCCACCATTACTAGACACATCATACATTGCAGAACAAATCACACCAACAGATTTAAACCTAGATTGCATGGAGCAGGCCACAATTGATCGAATCATGGACATGGATATTAAGAGCACTTGCCAGTAAAAGGTCAAACTGTATTGGGTTGTCAAAGCTGGCCAACTCCTGCACCAAGTAAAGTGGCTCATGAGGGACCAAGTTCAATAGAAGTTTCTTGTTACAGATCCATTTGGCACATCACTCCCATCATCCAGATCAGTGTTTTAAGGCTCATCAAACCCTAATTTCAGTTGCTACATGCCCTAAACAAGTCACCCTTTTGAATGCTTCCTTCCCAGACAGTTTCATGACATGAAGACATTTTGAAATGACCTCTAGAGGGACCAACATAGGTAGGTCCATGTAAGGGGGCACTGCAGAGCAGTTAAGTCCATGCCAGGGTGCTTTGTAGAGCACTTAGGCTTCCTTTCACCTGCGCTAGGTGAGTTTGAGCAAAATTCACATAGGGTTTGGGGAATATTCTTATCTTTTGGAGTTATCTAGAAGGTTCCATCACTTATCAACTCCTATGAGCTCGAAAATGGATGAGGAATGAGTTAAGGTGCATCCTATCCTCTCATCCCTTCCTCCATGGAACTAATTCTCAGTATGGAAGGCCATTCAATACCACCATTTATGACAAAACCTCCTTCATCTCCCTATAAATTGACCACTCATCTAAGTGATCAGGGGGCTAGACTTTGATGATTATAAGGAGATAATGTTAGTTTGAGAATTGAGACTATTGTAAGTGTTGTTATGCTGTTGTATTGTCATGCTTATGATGTGATGTGGATGGAACCAAAGCTGGAGGAGTGACTTCGAATTAGACTTGATGGTTGTAATTCCTTCTTCTATTCAATAAAGAATTTGAACCTTTTTCCATATGCTTATCTTGTTATATGATGCTTATATGTGTGAATGTATCTGATTCCATTTACTTGTATTCAATAGATCTTTTGCTTTGATCGGTTCTTTGTCTTCTGTTGATGTTTACATGTACTTCTCAAGCATGTTAAGTATGGGAAGGAGTGACATGATCAATACAAAGGAGACAAGAGGAAAGAGGAACTACAAGTAGGTCTTCTTATCTTCTTTGTATTATCTATTGCTTATAGGAAAAGGCTAAATTGCTTTAAATTGTTGTTCTAGATATGGCTACTTATCTAGAGAATTAGTATTTATCTGTAGATGCCGGATTCTACAAAACAAATTGGAAACCATACTGTGGATGATCATTGTTCCAGGTAGCTTATCCACATCCTAGGAAACTCTAGAAGACCTTACTTCCTTTCATTGATTGTATTTCAGCCTTGTTGAAGTGTTATTTGGTAAAAAATTGAGGTTAGATGATTCTTGAGTGGCCTCTCAGGAATCAGAACAGGCTTGGTTAGGGGACAGTGCTCTGTAGAGTACCCTTGAGTGAGTGACAGTGCTCTGCAGCGTAGTTAGGCCCTCTTTGACCTGCGCTGATCCACCTCAGGGAAAATTTTCACCTTTGGATTGGGTTTTTTCTCCAAATTTCCTTCTGTTTATACTTACTGAAAGATCAATGATTGTAGTATGTCTCTGAATCAACTTGTATTTCCTCTTTCCAACCCTACTTTGAATTGAATGACTAATGCTTCTTAAATGATTTCTTTGTCATTATTGATTCATCGTCAAAGTTATATTATAGTCGATTAATCTTTGTTCGAAAGAAAGTGTGTTGGCTTGATGGGGCCTAACCTAGGTTCAGAGTTTTTTAGCCAAACAAATCCCAAAACTACCGGCCCTTTCGGCAACAGCCCGTGGAGCACGAACTGAGGTCTCACTCGAGTTAGTATGGGAGGGTGTTGGAACTAGGTTTTCACACCCTAGGGATGTCTTGATGAGGTCTGGAAAGTTCGCGAACCGATCCTTCGTGCTGCACTACTTCGTGCAGCCGACTGTTTAGTGAAACTACCCTCGCACGGCTAAGATGATGAGAGCGAATGTTCTTTACCCTTTCTGTGCTTAGTATTATTATAAATTTTGAATTAAATTAAGTACGCACAATACTTTCAGTTATCATTTAACATAAACAGACATGCACACAATCATAAACCATAAATAGATGCATAGGCCAGAATATAGAATAGATATGCAATATTCCAAAACCAACTTATCTTTATTAATGCCTTTTCTAGTTACAATCCACTTCCTACCCTATGCACATAGCTGCACGGGTCTGTGCACATAACTACGGACTCTACTAGGCCTCTGCGCACACAGCTGCAAAGCCTCTTCTACTACTATGACCTGCGACTCAGACTCACAGACTTAGATCGAATATTACTTTCAGAAACCCATACACTTCTGAACATCATCAAAGCTACCTCCTACACTTAGAGCCTCGCTCTTATTTATACATTCCCAGGGTTCGGGAACCATGGGTAGGTCGACACATTCTAGATTAAATTACAATATTTTAGGGCGGACTACCCTCTGACTTGACTCATTAAAACTCATGCTCCACGCACTTCGCGGAGCCGTTACAATACCAATACCCAAAATTGTGGGCTTTAAGCCCCAAAACAGTTACACAGGGGATCCCCTACCCAACAGGCCCCCAACATAAACATTGTGACTTGTCTCGAGTCACTCGGCTGGTGCGGTGATCTTTGCGCGAAGTTCATCCAATAATCTCTGCGCTTCACTTACGTTTGCCACACATTCCTCCATTGTCTGCTGTATCAATTGTGCACGACTCTACAATGCATCATTGTCAGAGGCCTCCTCTTGCCTTTTCACATATGTGTCCTGCATCTGGGCCAGCTTCTTCTTGATCGTGGCAGTGACCGTGAACGCTTCTTCGTTCCAAGGATGGATGCATTCTTTAAGCCCTGTTGCTTTCTATTGTGCGACATCCACCTGCTCTTTCAGAGCTTGGGCCTCCCTCATCTGAGCCAATCACTGGGTAAGGACGACTGTCTGTGCGGTCCCCCAAACATTGTGATAGGCCTGTTGTAAGTCCCGCGCTTCTATTTCTAACTACTGTAGCATTGGGTCCTCCTGTAATGAAGTGAGGGTGATGAGTGATTGGTCCAACAACCCTATGCAGTCCTGGACATCATGCTCTATTTCTTCCAACCCTGATTGAATGGCGCGGTGAGGCTATTCTCTGACTTCTAGGTGTGTAGAGGATGACACCTTCATTCGCAGCTCCGTGATCCGCAAGGTCAGCTCCAACTGAACCTTCGTGGCCTCCTCCTAGGTCCTGTGGACTCCTGCTGCTAGTTGATGAATTTTTTCCATGGTGGGGAGTGCCGCTGGCATGGACAGCTCTAGGATGCTACTACAGGCCTCTTCCACTACCTGTTCTAATCCCTGGTTTTGGGTGACCATGCAGTCGCACTACAGGCTGAGCTATTCTAACTTGTCCTTCTACTCAATTAAGATTTGGAAAGTGCGACCTTCCTTGGCGTGAAGCTCTGCAGTTACCCCATCATGTAGCTAGTATAGGGTTTTTGTGGGAAGGGCAGCCAAATTCAATCCCTAGCCCCTCATGTCTCCTTCAACTTCTGCGAAGACGACGCCTTCTGGTAACACCAAAGTGTTCATTTTGTGGGTGTGCACCATCTGCTCAGCTTCGGCTATACCTTCCACAAGGTGCGGTGTCATCTCTCCTGCAGGTTGCACCTGTAATGCCTGCAACTGTGCCCTGAGCACCCCCAACACAATGGTCTGCTCCATCATCAACTCCTCCAGAGCATCCTTAGTGACTTCACAAACTGGTTCGCTAATGTCAATGAGGTTTCCCTCCGCAGTCTTCGTTGTCTTTGTCTTTTTGCGCATGGGTGGCTGCTCCTGGATGCGCGACCTCTTGATTTGGGTCAATTTTGTTGTAAGGTCTATGCATTCTGGTGTCTCCTCCTCCCCTTGTATGTCCTGCTCCATGGACATTTCCTAACCTTCCTTGGTTTCCTCAGTGGGCGTGGATGTGGTTTGTACTATATGCTCTATTGTTGTTGCCTCAACCATCTTCTTCTACGTGGCCGCGTCTTGTTCCTGACGCTTTCTCTCTGCCAGCTTCGTGATGCACAAATTGGTCTCCTTCTTCCTCTGCTGTGCAGCGATCGTTTCCAATTAAGCCAAGTCTAGGGTGCGCCACTCTAGGAACCATGACGCCATGACTTCAAAGATCACATCATCTGTGGCAATGAACGACAGTTTCACCCATTCTCAGTCTGGATCCTTACGTGCCCGGATAGACAAGTTATGCATATCTGCCTTGAATTCTGCTGCACTTTGTAAACTGTTATATACTGTTGGGGACAAGCGTGGCCTACGGTGGATCCATGTCCATAAAATTACCTCTATGAATGCCCAAAACACTTTTATCTCTCGAATCTACACCGCATATTTCTTTGCCTAGAGCTAGGTGTACCTCACGACCTCGGTAGGTTGTTGTCAATGGTGGGAAATTGGCTGGTTGATGGTAGCTCCTCGGCAACCAAAAAGATGGATAACAACAACCACACATAGTGGAAGGTCTTACCCTAGTGCTGGGCTTCCTTGCAATTTGTCAAAAACTCCTCGCAGAGAAACTGCGCCCAGTTGAACTGGACCCCTTCTGCACACTACTCTCCCAATGCAATTACAGATGCTGGCACTTCGTCTGCGTGGTATTTCCTCATGAGATTTTTGGCCAGTAGCTGGGTGGCAATGCACACCCCTCAATCCTTGATGCTTGCTATTACATATCCTTGCTTCCTCTTCTCTAGCTTATATTTTGCCTTCATAGCTTCTGCAAGGGCCAAGTCACTGCTCTTTCCTGCGATGTCTGCGAGATTGCTTCCTTTAATAGGCAGTCATGATATTCGGTGAATTAAGTCGATCATGATGGGAATCAGCTCCTCTAGCCACAAATACCCACATGTACTGGACATAGTAGCTGCCGGATTATAAAAATTGTGATGGGCGCGCGGTGGTAGTGGGACATCCACCGCAGATGGAGTAACCCAGCCATCTCCACACCACGCAACCATTTCTGCTGCAGTAATTTCTCCGTGGCCAATTGTGGGAACTTCTCATTATCCGCGAGGTCCCAGTCTTCAAATTTGATATTCGGTACCCGTCCGAGTGGCGGACCATCAAACCTTATCTCATCCAGAAGAAGCGGGGTCTGGAGCGCACTCTTCGTGGCCTCCAGGTCCTTCGGTATTTTGGCTGTCCCTTTCCACAGGGGAATGTAGGGGGGTAACTCTATCGCTGACAATGCTTGGGAGACATTCTCCACCTCATCGTCTTGTGCCTCAATTTGGGCTATTAGGGCTTGCAAATATTCCTCCTCCTCCTCTGTTTCAGTGGTGACAGCTTTGCCTTTCTCTATCATTGACAATTTACTAACTCTTGGGTTGCGTGGTGATACCTGGACTGGCCCCATTAGTTGTTTCGTTTTCTGTGGTCGCAGAGGGTGTGGGGATTTCGGTACCTCTAGTGCACTTGCTACCTCTCCAGGCTCTCCTGGGTCACCCAGGGTTCTGGGTTAACTTTCGTGAATCGCACTCTGGTTCTGGACATTGTGTCTATAGTGGGTTCGTTCGGTCACGTACTTATAGGTGGCGAGGTAGCTTGGTGCTCGCCGTTCTGTACTGGCTCAAATCTCAAACCACCAAGTGTCATTCTGCAACTACCCCATGGAATTTTATGGTAACTTTTGAATTAGAAATCGGTCGTTCCCTCCATATCTGAGTCAACAGTACCTACTTGGCGGCAGATCATCCCAAATCTAGCTCTTAATTCCTATCTTAATGGCCTGCCACCCGCTCCTTTTTTCCTTAAATTAGACCTCTTTTCATGAACAGTGACATCAACAATCACTTCCCAGCCTACCTGTGCAGCAGTGCAAATTATTAGGCAGGACTGCGATCCTTGTGACAGACTGACCCTGCACGGAACCTCCTTTCTACACAACTATTCTGCAGACTTGTTTATAGTCCCGTGCATTCTTTCAACTATGTGGGGCATTGAGACTGTGCTTCCTACAAATAGTCAGGTGGTCGCACCATTGGTGCGACACTTCGATTTTCTTGCTAGCCCGGGCTGCGGGCACCCTTCAAATACCCTTATATCCGGTGGTGTGCCATGCTCTTCTTTATGTGGTATGTTCCCTTATTCAGTAAGGTGCGGTTGTAGCCATGATAGTAGGGTCACTACTTTTTCTACTGCAGTAGTAGGGCTGGCTAGCCTTGATTCCAGCATGCTTAGTTTCTCACGACCTGCTTGTGCGACTTCGGTGTTCATGTTGTGGGGAAAAGTATCCGACTCGGAATGACCCTATCCCTACTCTAAGGGTGATAGTTCCTTAGCAACAACTGAAAGTAAAGCTTTGATATTTTTCCTTTATGAAAGTACAGAGAAGGAAGAAAAGATTGACCAACCGATGTCTTTCGCTTTTGTCGATCCTGTCTTCTCTCTTTGCCTCTTGTTCCCAGCTCCTTGCTCCTTTTGCCGGCCCAGCTACACAAAGATCCTGCAAAAACAAGAGAAGGAAACTACAAGAAACATGTACTCATAACTGATGCATGGATTAGAATGGATCAAATATACAGATAAAAACAATACATCATTGCAATACAAGTATATAGGAGAACATCAAAAGCTTTATTGATAGAAGATAAAGGTTCTGAGAAGGTTACAACCATAAATGGCTCCAATCCAGCAGCACCTCCCCAGCAGCAAGAAATCTCCTCTTCTCCTCTATAAAAGCAATCACCCAATAACTCTAACTGTAAACCAACAACACTTCCTTACTTTGCACAAAATTCCAGCCTCCTTAGACCTCATAGAAGAGCTCTATATATAGGAGATTTGGAGAAAGGATGAGTCAGCTTGAGGCTGGCATAAAGCTGACTAGTGTCCTCTCCCACTTTAGTTAATCTTCAGTCCTTGAGTCCACTTGGAGAATCTTGCTTCCACTTGGAGATCAAGACCTTCTTACTCATCATAGGGCGAATCCCCTGAACCAAGTGTCAGTTTGGAAGCTTCCTGGGCAGTTGACACCTTGCAGAATGACTGTGCCACTTGGCCAATCTCGCCCAGTGCAGGTAGCCTTCATTAGTTTTGACTTTCAGCGCAGGTACAAGGAGGAGCAGTTGACATTCAGCGCAGATGCTCAGTGGAGCAGCTGACATGATCCAAAAATAGCCTGTTTTTGAGTGTTTTCAGGTGGAGAACTGATAGGAAGTGCTGTGGTTTGCTGACCTTGTTCCTCTAGGGGTAAGAACAACATGTTTAGGGACTTTGGATCCCTGTAATTATCGACATTTCATGCTCCATGCTGCGAGGCACAAAAATGTCTATAACAGTTGCCCCCTAAAGTATGAGGCCGTTTATCGGGTGAAATGCTTTATCCAGAGGGTCCGAAGTTCATTCAAGTGCTGAGAGGTGCCCTGTAATACAATACAATACAATACATTATTTTTCATTCTGTTTTCATGATCTAGCTGAGGCGGGCATTCCCATGCTCAGCTTTATAAATACATTTTGGTACATAGAACAGACGATCGTCTGATGGTAGACTGATAATTCTCTGCTGAAATTATCATCCTTTGAGTAGGATGATCATCTGCTGCAATGATGTACATGACAAATGCTTTTATATTTCCTGAATATGTATCGCAGCCCGGATGGATGAAACTAGATCCTGGGTCTTCAAACTCGTTCGATCTTCACTCTAAGTACAAGTCGATCCATGTGAGAATTTCGCTGAAGTCGAACATGGAAAGACATCGCTTGATTACCGGTCAATGATGAAAACCGTTAACAAGCGCGAGAGGAATCACCGATAATGATAATGACCCTCAAGGTACTGCAGTACAATTCACGTGGCGTGAATAAAGGAGTTGGCGTCGAACGCCACGCAAAATCTTCTGGTCGAAGGTCATTGATGTATACCTGTCGCCGGAAGTGAGAAACTTGCCATTGAGGCATGCAAGCTTCAAAGTACTGATGGGGTTGTTCCTAGATCAACTTCTTGGATAATGAGCTGAAGTCGACAAGAAGCGATCCGTCAAAGGAGGGCCTTAATGAATCCCACATCAATGACACGGAACGGAGCTAATGATTTTAGTGGAGGTGAAAACAAACTGTGACATATGATTCAGGGTGGCGATCATGAATGGATGAAGGATAATGTATGGCAGTGGATGGGACACGGTTGACACTTTCAGAATGACCTCTCTTGAACATATAACGACACTGATGCGATGGATCGGTAGCATTACCCCAAAATGTGGATGGTTTGGCGAAGACCATGGTGATGAGACCGGTGAATGAAACAACCCAACCCGATGTGGTACGGAAGAAAAGTGTCATGTTCAAGAGCGACTTGCTACCATTAAGCTTCGATGTTCTCCCAATTTTTCCCCAGTCATTTCTGACCAGTACCTCTTTATTTTTGTCAAGCTTGAGGAGGATAACATATGCTTGTTCTATAACCTGCCCTTCGGGCAAGCCCATCGCTATGATTTAACGAGCTTAGCGATAGGGAAACTCGTTCTCGTCTAAAGACAAGTTTGTCGCTATTTAATCATTTTAACGAGTCTAACGACAGGGAAAACTCGGTCCTTTTCATTTTTAGAGAGTCTGAAAAGGTACAGAAAGTTAACTCCATAATTCCTTTTTCGTCATCTAATCCCTTAAGTTCGAAAAAGTATAAAACAATACAGAAGGGATGGGTGTTCGGTACTTTTAACGAGCCGAACAAGACAAGCGCTCGATCTTTTTGCGTAATAATCCCTCAGGTCCAAAAAGATTAAAGTCTAAATGAGGGATAGCTCTTCCGGTCCCCTTAACGAGCTGGAAGGCCAAAACTCGGCAAACTTTTCATATTTTACGAGTCTGAAAAGAGCTCAAAGAGGACTAGTCTTTTGAGGAACGAGTGATAAACAGGGATAGCAACTGATTCCAGGTACAAGTTGGAATTTTCCAATCACGGCAGTGTCACAAGGATGGCTAGGTGAAATCACTCTTCGCAGCTGTTCCTCAAAATGGGTAAACACACAAATGGAAGTGAATGATCGGCCAAATGACGGTGGAGGTGACGGTGCACAAACACGACCAAGGCTTTTATGGCTGATGAATTTACGATCTCAAAAGGGTATTTACCGGTTCATTTTTTCTGAATGAGCTTGAACTCTAAAGGAAAGCCTGCTCATAAACTTATGTTTATTTTTTAACGAGCATGAACTATGCGCTAAAACTACTCGAATCTTGCGTTTATTTTTTAACGAGCATGAACTATGTGCTAAAACCGCTCGATATGCTCCCAGCATAATAATGCAACCGAGGCACATGCCCTCTAGTCTTTATAGGGTGATTTAATTTTTTAACAAGGTTGACACGGTAAAGAACTATCCTTATTTCATTTTTTAACGAGGTTGACCTGAGACAGGAACTATCCTCGAAACTTTAGATCCATTAGAAACAGAAAGTTTCATACTCCACTGTAGCCATTTCTGCCAGATTACTTGGAGGCGGTAAGGCGAAAGTACCCATCAATGGAGGGCTCTTTAGGAAGATGAATCCGATATTTTGGAGAGAACAATTGTTCCCATGGATTATTGGAATGCTTCCCATAATGCGAGGTTGCACAACTTCTGCCGAAGTTGTCGTCGAACTGCTTGGTTGATCTTTTCCTTTGCTGTTCGATGACTGCGGATCTCTGCAATCTTTTCTTCTTGTCGAAATCGAAGCATCGTCTTGTTGCTTAGAAGTCGACAACATTAGTACTTCGCATCTAGAAGCATCCCTACTATCAACCAGATTTTGACATGGATTTGGAAACGGATCATTTAAAACAGCTGGGGTTTGCGAATTCTTTACGAATCTTTTAAGCTCAGCTTTGAATGGACAATCTCTCGTCCAATGATCCTCTTCACATATCTGACACCCTGACGGGGGTGGTTTCCTCTTTCCGGGAGATCCTGAAGAAGTTTTCTGAGGGGATGACTCACCCTGTTTCTTCTTCTTCCCTTTGTTTTGTTTCTTCTTGCTTCCTGGTTGATTGGAGTTTCTGTCTTTATCCGTAGATACAGCATTTACCTCCGAAGCAAGAATATCTTGATTTGCTTTTTGATTCGAAGTCTTATGGGCTTTCTTATTTGAATCCCTTGTCGACTTAGCGTTTGCAGTTCCAATCACGCCATCACCGGCATGAGAGTCATTATTCGATCCGGGAGGAGGAGGGATTGAAAATTCTGGTCTGGGGGCGTCAGGTATCTTATCATAGAGCGTGCCCGACTGAGTATATACTAAGTCCAAATATTGAGCACGAGCAATAACCTGCTCCTCTGTTACGACGCCTCCCTTGGCCACATCTTCTGTTATAGCAGGAAGAAGCGACTTTATAAACCACTCAGCTAATAGCTGATCTGGAACATAGGTCTTTACCATTCTGCGACGACGACGCCACTCATGTATATGATCTGATATATGTGTGGCCGTTGTCTGCTTGAAATTGGTTAAGATCTCCGTTCCAGTTTCGTACCTTATAGGTAACTGAAAGTGTGTTAAGAAAGTCGTGGCTAGGGAACTAAAATTGTCGAAAGAGGCTCTAGGTAATTCAATATACCATTTAGCCGCCGGACCAGTCAATGTCCTCTGGAAAAGGCGAAGCCTTATCGAATCATCATTCAAGGTATTCGACGAACACCACAGATGGAATGTCATCACATGATTCGACGGGTCTTCGCCAGGATTTCCATTGAATTTAGGAATGTCCGAAGGAAGTTTGTGAGGAATCGCTGGCCACCAATGGGCATAGGCGATTGGATCGTTCGTCAATCGATGTAAATCTGGTAATTCTAGAGTTGCCACGAATGGCAACTGCTGATTCAGGTTTGGCGAGGCGTACCCAGGATACGATGGAATCGCCTGAGTAGTAGGCCTTTGCATACCAGCATAATGCAACTGATGTTGATATGACTGATATGGCTGGTGGGCTTGGCCACTGTAAAGTGGTTGATTTAACCCGTTCTGAATATAGGGTTGCCCACTATTCGCAAAGATCTGTTGTTCAGATCCCTGGTACACCTGTTGAAACTGAGGTTGTTGGTATTGCACCATCCATGGTTGCGAAGCCATGTTTTGCTGTGCGATACTAACCGACGGACCAAGATGCGGGGTTATGGTTCCCGTTTGTGTCTGTGTCGTCCCGGCAGTTGGCGATTGTGGTTGTGTTGCAGGTTCAATGGGCTGTTGCATTCCAACTTGGGGTTGACATACAACAGGCATCGATTGAACTTGCGACACGGTTACAATTACTGGCGTCGTCGGGATACTAGACATAGGTACACACTGTTGCATGGAATATACAACTCTTGGTTGTTGGGGTAACATAGGTACCCAACTACTCGTCGTTACTTCAGTCAAACCTGAATGTTGTTGAAAACTGCCGTATGGGTATCCCCCTGGAAGGGGAAGTGAAAGGGCATATTGCCCCCCATATGGTAACAATCCGGAACTCAAGGGTATAGATTGCCTTTGAGGACTGGATGGCCCAAACTGATTTCCAAAGGGATCAATTTGTCTAGTTTCAACATAAGAATTACCGGGTATTATACCGGAAGAACAAACTGGAACAGACCAAGTTGTCGTAATAGTCCCTGGGTGGACTCCTTCTAGCTGATGAGAGCTAGTCGGGACAGCTGGTATGCCGACAAACATCGTGGGAGTGACAGCAGGAGCTTCTGCTGTCGCTGTGTCATTTGGCACAGTCCTAGATGTCGACGGTTGCTCAGACATTTTAAGTCTATCCAATAAACCGCCTAACGATTCTACAGGAACTTCGAGTGGCGATGGACAAACTTCTGATGCAGAAGGAAAAAGAGTGGCGCCTACTCCAAAATGAGTTGGAGTATTTGCTTGCTGGTCCTCTACGATTTCCTCTATTGCAATCAGACCAGGAGGAAGAGGAAGACTGTCAGGTCCATAAAAGATTTCTGGTGCCGAAGAAGGGGTTGTTTCGACAGCGACAGTTGTTTGAGCAACAAGACTCTGTGGACCGGTTTCAGATGGAACTGGTTCAGTTATGCAAGTACTTGTCCTCAGACTGGGATCAGTACAACTGTCCCTCTGTTGCTGTTGAACTTCTTCAATAGGGGCAGGGATTCCAGAAATATTAGGAGTGACCAGAATCTCAGATGTTGTCGGAACTGTTGTTCTAACTTTAATGGGAGATTTTGACCTGGTCAAGCGAGTTCGCTTCGTCCGTACTACTCTCGATTCCGGAGACAAAGACGGTTGACTCGCGAGTCTCCCCGAGCGATGGAGTTTTAATTGACTTTCCTCCACGGTTGCGGATTACTTGATCAACTAAAATACACAAAGGGGAATTATGTTTCCGTATTGAATGAATTTTATTAGACGCTTTTAGACACAACTTTGCTTTTTCATGTTTTAAGAGTCGAGAAAAAGCTAAAGATGACTCTAGTCGCCTTCGATGTATTAACGAGCCCGAAGTGACAAATGCTCGGTTGGAATTTTTCAGTTATAGAGTTTGAAAAAGGCCAAAAGAAACTGCTCTGGAGATCTAGGCAGAGGGTGTGCCAAACCTTTCGCGAAACCACAGAATACGTTTTACGGTACGGGTGGTCAATCTTCGTGAATGCTGTGTTCACTGCATCGCGATCAATAGGGCGGCCGACACGGCTTCCTAAGGATAAAGGATAAATGCCTATAGGGGTCTCCCAATATACGCGACGGTACGCGGGAGCACAAGTCCGTATTAGTGCTATCGTCCCTCAGGAGGAATCACCCACCTTCGTAGAGATCGACAGTCACTACGTTTAACGACGCCGGAACACGTCTCTACCTAGACCTCTATTGTGAGCGTTATGTTACAAAGCGTTTTTAGATTCATTCAATATATTTTAAGTTGATCTTGTTTAGCAGTTTATCTTTCAGGATCACCACGAGATGTATTGGTACAAATTCCTAAATGCAGCTAAAATGATAAGCAAGCTTTACAATCTTTTTAGCTTTGAAAATCCTAACTACTGAGGGGAGAGAAGAACATAATCTTTCCACATAGAGCACAAAGCACAAACTAATGCACTTTCTCCTAGATCAATCACGCAAACTTATCAAAAAATGCAAATGCAAGATGCATGTATTTCTTTTCTTTTCCCTTAATGTTGATGTAAGACAAAAGGAAACTGTTGTATAATTTTCGAATTCAATTTGAAGCGTAAACAAACAAGTTTTGTCTAAAATCAAAAGACACCTTACAGGTACTTGTTTCGACACTAAAAATGTATGAATTCAAACCATAAAATGAAAAACAAACAAACTCAAACAGCCATGAACAGTAACAAAACTAGCTCTTAAGATCACAAAGACACTTTTACAGTTCAGGATCCAAGAGGCCACAGCTATACTGGTTTGCTTTTCACAATGGGAAACTGTAACTGAAACAAGAAATACTGAAAGAACAATCACAGTTTCATCACACAACTGAGGTGGAATAATGTCAAGGAAAGTTGGTTTACAGCAAGCACAAATGACAAGCAATCAGCAGCAAAATAACAGTGAAAACAGGGCTAAGACTCAGTGGGAAACCTCAGGAAGACATAGCCTAACTGGTTCAGCGCAGGCTCTGGTCTGTCAAACTGACTCTCAGCGCAGTTCCCGAAGGGAGTACCTGCGCTGAAATGCAGACTGCCTTTGGACATCCTGCACTGAGACACGAGAGTTGCGTTTACAAGGATTTCCGGGTCATAAAAAGCTCAAAAATTCACTGTTTTTGCTGAAATAAAAAGCTATAGGTCAAGTACAAGCTAAGGGATGATCAAGAGGATGAAAAGCTATCACAAAGAGCACAAGAGTCTTTTGTAGATCAGCTCTTCAAATCATGAATCTGCTCAGAAAATGAGCAAGAGTAGCAGCCCCTCTACTTCGCTTTTGATATAGTCAAAAGCTTTTCGATTTGGTACTCTTTTCTTCAGGAAATGAATAGCAAAGATACTACAAATACAATCAAACGGATACGATCCCCAGTGGAGTCGCCAGTTTGTTGTGGGGAAAAGTATCCGACTCGGAATGACCCTATCCCTACTCTAAGGGTGATAGTTCCTTAGCAACAACTGAAAGTAAAGCTTTGATATTTTTCCTTTATGAAAGTACAGAGAAGGAAGAAAGGATTGACCAACCGATGTCTTTCGCTTTTGTCGATCCTGTCTTCTCTCTTTGCCTCTTGTTCCCAGCTCCTTGCTCCTTTTGCCGGCCCAGCTACACAAAGATCCTGCAAAAACAAGAGAAGGAAACTACAAGAAACATGTACTCATAACTGATGCATGGATTAGAATGGATCAAATATACAGATAAAAACAATACATCATTGCAATACAAGTATATAGGAGAACATCAAAAGCTTTATTGATAGAAGATAAAGGTTCTGAGAAGGTTACAACCATAAATGGCTCCAATCCAGCAGCACCTCCCCAGCAGCAAGAAATCTCCTCTTCTCCTCTATAAAAGCAATCACCCAATAACTCTAACTGTAAACCAACAGCACTTCCTTACTTTGCACAAAATTCCAGCCTCCTTAGACCTCATAGAAGAGCTCTATATATAGGAGATTTGGAGAAAGGATGAGTCAGCTTGAGGCTGGCATAAAGCTGACTAGTGTCCTCTCCCACTTTAGTTAATCTTCAGTCCTTGAGTCCACTTGGAGAATCTTGCTTCCACTTGGAGATCAAGACCTTCTTACTCATCATAGGGCGAATCCCCTGAACCAAGTGTCAGTTTGGAAGCTTCCTGGGCAGTTGACACCTTGCAGAATGACTGTGCCACTTGGCCAATCTCGCCCAGCGCAGGTAGCCTTCATTAGTTTTGACTTTCAGCTCAGGTACAAGGAGGAGCAGTTGACATTCAGCGCAGATGCTCAGTGGAGCAGCTGACATGATCCAAAAATAGCCTGTTTTTGAGTGTTTTCAGGTGGAGAACTGATAGGAAGTGCTATGGTTTGCTGACCTTGTTCCTCTAGGGGTAAGAACAACATGTTTAGGGACTTTGGATCCCTGTAATTATCGACATTTCATGCTCCATGCTGCGAGGCACAAAAATGTCTATAACAGTTCAGTTTGCCGATTTCTTCATTCATTGTCACACTTCTCTTCCTTAGTCGTGCCCACTCGTCATCGAGTTCACAAAGTCTCATGATCCCTCTCCGAAGGTCTTCTTGCAACTGTCTAATTCCTTTACCTAAGTCCTCACGTCCTGTCCCTACTATGGTTTGGGGCCTCTTCTCTGGCTTCCTAGTTTCCTTTGTTCTTGATATTGTTGTGCTCCAGTTTTTGCTTATGGTCCTATAGGCCCATCGAATTGCTGGTACGTGCAGGTTCCAATCCATTCATCTCGCCTGGTAAACTTTATTCATTATTCCATGTAGCCTTGTGAATGCTTCGTTGTGGGGTATTTGTGGTGTGTGTCGCTTTTCCTGCTGCTGTGTCAAGTTGATCCTTAGCCTGTGATGTGCTTGCCCAACACTTTTCTGTACCCATCGACACAGGTGGTCATGCAAACTGCTTTTCCCTGGCTACCTACTTGATTTTGATTTCGGGGACTTCCAAATCATAAGTGCATCTATCTCCTGCATTCATGCTAGTTCCCAATATTTTTCTAGTGTGTCTGCCACCATTGTACCGGTGTCTCACTCAACGCCCATTCCATTGCACCATACCTCTGTTGTTTTGGTACTGACCATTCAAATTTGTCTAGGAATTCATCCATGCCTGTCTCCCCATTATATGTTGGTAGTTCCCTTGCTTCGGACCTCACACACCGCAGTGATATAACCATCATGTTGCAACTTAGTGTTGTTACTTTGTGCAACCGGTTCTGCTAGCGTTCTATTTCTTCGTCCGAATCCGAAGTACATGAACTGTCACGATCCCATGAGATTCTTCCATCTTTAGTCGGGTTCACCCAATCCTAGTCTTGCACTGTTATCTGATAGATGCAATCCAGCTCATTGTCGTTGTCATCCTCGTGCACAGGTTCTGTGTAGTGTGCCCCTTTGGCTGGATCCAACGGAACTGCTACACGTAGGGACTTTTTCTCGAAAATCATTTTCCGCTTCTTCAGGTTGATGACTCCATTCATATCCATGGCCCAGTCTATCCCTAATAGCGTGGGGTAAGGGTTAATATCATCCACAATATCTATTACTTCAAAGTCAGTCTGCGTGCTAGCACCTTCGATATCCACGGTTAACCCTTACAATCTGCCCATGGGCACGATATTTTGTTGGTTCACCATCCGTAATTGAATAGGAGACCACTGTAACGTGAGCTTGCCCATGCGTTCCCATGTCTGCTTTGGTAACACATTCACGTCCGAGCCTAGGTCTAGGTGACCTGATCCATCTCATATTCACCAATTTACGTCGTCAATCGCATTTCCCTTCTGGTGCACAAGGCATGCTTCCCAAACTTCTGAAGTACGCGTGATTCCCCTGACCCTGCGCACCTAATGATCAACTCTTGTAGTCCCTTAATCACCTTATTGTCGCGTAGCAGCTTCATGCATGTCTCTAAAAAGGTAGTAAGCATAGAAGGATCCATTCTCGGCTTTGGTTGATCCTTACTACCTGAAGTAGAGGCCTCCGTGAAGCTCTTCCTAGCTTCCATAAATGTGTCCTTTGCGCGCTTCATGCCAAACTTAGGTTCCTTCATAGGAGCCTTACGAAACCATGTATCACCCTCGGGTTGCTTTCCCTTATCATCCCTTGTGGTCGCCCCACTTTTGAGTACCATGTTCACATTAGGGTCTCCTTCGCGTGGTTCTGACGTCATCATTTGGATATTCTGTGTCAGAGGAGGCTATAGTACCCCTTTCTCGTGCATCTGTGCGATCAACATTGGGCAATCTTCTGCTTCATGGTCAAACTGATAACAATATAGACAACATGTTCTAGTCGGATCCCATTCCTCCTCATCCTCGTCTGCGCACTTGGAATCCACCGCGTGCTACGGCTGTGGCTGGACCCTGACCTCGTGCGTCGATCTGCATCCTGTAGGTAGGTGTCTGATCCATCAATATTTCATAGCTCCAACAATTTCACTCATCGTGGCCTACTGATCTATAGAAGTTACAAAATAGCTGCTGTGGAGTCTGAGTATACTTTTGCAACAGGTGACAGTTGTCCGTAGTGTGCTTTCGTCCCACCTGACAAATCGTGCAGCAGAGCACGAGTGCCAAACTTGGCCCCACCTGAGCCTATGGTCTCAATGGCATTGGTCCCCCTCCTGCCAAATAGTTCGCAAATATTGGATAGTGATCCTTATTGTGACCCTGGCCTTTACATTTTATGCACCACACTTTTTCGCGTGCTTCCAGCTAGGGTGCCCTACCCTGCTTCAAACTCTGCATCTCCAAGCATAGGTTCTGTAGCTGTGCGTGGATTTATTGGACTCCCAACCCTAGATCCTGTATCGGTGTCTCATGCAACCTCATCGTCATTTCCAATGATTTTTCTTGGGTTGAGAGCTTCTGTTGTGATAGTGCTGTCCTCAGATGTGGTGTCAAAGATGCCACAAACCACGCACGGTGTTGTGCATTTGTTAGTGTCATATTAGCCTCGTGGATCATACTCTTCAGCCTCTGATCCAAATCCCAGGGGGTTTCGCCTAGAAGCATTGTGATCTCATTAAATCTGATGATCGAATGTGTTTCGGATTTCGGCCGGCTAAATTCTCTATTCAACGCGATCTGGATCTCCACTATTCCTGCATTTGGGTGATCATTCGAGTGCTTGATATACCAAGTCAGCACGCGATCCTGTAACACGCTTACCAATGTGGCCTTCTTAATGTTATCATCTATAACCCTGTGTTCTTCCCATACTGCTCTTACTACAAACCAAAACTGATCTGGATCTTTGTTCCCTACTCCTCTGAATATTGATAGCTTGATCACACTCGCCATGCTGAACTATTGGTTTGGTGGAGATGGTGTGGGCGAAGATAGAGGTGAATGAGGTGACGTGGGTGGTAGCATATGTGGGGATGGTAACTGTGGAATGCGTTTCCTTATCAAACTGACTGTGCTCCTCGAAGAAACCCATGCACACTCTTCCTCGTTCGCTCGCGGGGGTGAAATTAAAGGACTATTTCCTAACCCTTCAATACCTTTGTAGACCTTTCTTCTCCACATCGTTCCACTCATTAATGTATTCACATCACCCGTTTTTCACATAACAACATCTTAATCCAGGTATTCAAAGATTTGATGTACTTACCTCGCGGTCCCTTGAGAAAACGCCTTTCTGCTTTGTTGTAGCTTACAGTCATGTCTATCACAAATTCGGTGATAAACCCTCCTATTATTCAATCCAACCAATGGTCTACAACCTGCGTGATCTTATCTTCAACTGTCTCTAGCTTGCGCACCAACTCTAGAGTCCACCCTATCAGTTGATCAAGCTTGCACCTTCCCTAGCTATCTGCTAGCCTTGCGATCCAATCATACAACTCTAAAGAGAATGACGTAAAGAATATCTCGTGGATTTCCGTATATACGTAGCGATTCAGCCACCTCTTCTCAGATATCTTCAAGGTTTTGTTTTCCTATACCAAGAACACATGAAGCTTCTGATCCAACCAATATTCAATTTCCTTCTTCGTAGGGTTCCAGTGTTCTGACATCAGACATCCCTTAGGGAGATCCCAGTGCTGGCAATGGAGCCACTTGTTGGCTTGATGGGGCCTGACCCAGGTTCAAAGTGTTTTAGCCAAACAAATCCCGAAACTACCGGCCCTTTCGGCAACAGTCTGCAAAGCGCGGACTGAGGTCTCACCCGAGATAGTATGGGAGGGTGCTGGAACCAGGTTTTCACACCCTAGGGATGTCTTGATGAGGTCTGGAAAGTTTGCGAACCGATCCTTCGCACTGCGCTACTTCCGCAGCTGACTGTTTAGTGCAACTACCTTCGCGTGACTAAGATGACAAGAGCGAATGTTCTTTACCCTTTCTGTGCTTAGTATTATTATAGATCTTGAATTAAACTAAGTAGGCACAATACTTTTAGTTATCATTTAACATAAACAAACACGCGTACAATCATAAACCATAAATAGATGTATAGGCCAAAATATAAAATAGATACGCAATATTCCAAAACCAACTTATCTTTATTAATGCCTTTTCCAGTTACAATCCACTTTCTACCATGCGCACACAGTTGCGGACTCTACTAGGCTTCTGCACACACAGCCGCAAAGCCTCTTCTACTACTATGACCCGTGACTCAAAATCACAGACTTATATTGAATATTACTTTCAGAAACCCATACACTTTTGAACATCATCAAAGCTACCTCCTACACTTAGAGCCTCGCTCTTATTTATACATTCCCAAGGTCTGCGGACCATGGGTAGGCCGACACATTCTAGATTAAATTACAATATTTTAGGGTGGACTACCCTTTTAATTGACTCATTAAAGCTCACGCTCCGTGTACTTCATGGAGCATTTACAATACCAATACCCAAAATTGTGGGCTTTAAGCCCCAAAACCGTTACACGGGGGATTCGCTACCCAACAAAGTGTCGTAAAAGTATTATTTTCCTTCAAAATTGAACTGTCGTAAAGTCTTCGTTCTTATAAAAAGATTGATTGATTGTATGTGCATTAGTTTCCTTTTTGTTCATCATAACATTAAGGAAATAAAAAATAAATACATGCATGTTGCATTGAAAAAATTTGTGTGTGCTCATAGGAATAGTTTAGGTAAATTGCATTACATTGTGCTCTTTGCTCTTTGTCAAAGATTCGATTGCTCCATCCCTACTAGCTAAGGTTTTCATTTTTCAATTGAATGAGAAGAATGCTTATCATATTAGTTGCATTTTAGGAATTGCAAACATATGTCATGCGGTGAACGTTGAAAGGAAAATTCTAAAGAAGATCAAATTAAAATTTATCTGAATTAACCTAATGGAGCATTATCACTTAACAAAAAACATTTAGAGGTCTAGGCTAGAGACGTGTTCCGGCGTCGTAAAACATAGCACCTGTCGCTAACTTGTCTACAATACATCCCGAGTGTGATATCTCATTCCACGTATGTGAGTATATCGTAGCTCGTCCACGTACCTTTGGGTATATAGGTTGGTGTCACAATACATAAAGTATATGGGAATGTTCTCACTGTGCGGTTTTTCATTAGACAACGCTAATATGGATTGGGCCTCCACGTACTTTCGGGTATATATGGGAGGACAACACTAGGTTTCTATCCATCCTTAGGTAATTGAGTCGGCTGCCTTTAGACTGTGATACTTTGAACATAACATTCGATGAGAGTGCCTACCCGTACTTCTTGGTTCGTCGGGAGGTATTCTGCAGTTCATAGTTTCTTGGTAAACCTTTTTCCTAGATTATCCCTCTTTTGTTTTGTTATGTTACTTTGATTAAAATAAAATTAATTGACCGCGGATAACATCCTCCACATTCACTCCTTAGTTGGTCTTAGGTTGAAACATATGGCGACAAATTCAGAGTCCACCAATCAAGGAATTCCTTTTGATGGGAATCCTAATCCTTTTCCTCCTTCTCGAAATATTGGTGCTCCATATATGGCTACATTGTCCCTTCCGAGATTTACCATTGGCTTACCAGTATGGTTGTTTTCAACATCCTTCATTCAAAATGTCGTGATTTCTCCACAATCGAGTAGACCTGCAACTGGACAAAATCAACCTCCAGTTGATCCTAAAGTTGACCATTTGCCTTCTTCCTTGGTTGTTTCTTCCTCCCCTTCTTCCTCTTTTCCTGGTGAAAGTATTTGTACTAGTAACTAGGTGGCTAAGAAGAAGAAGAAAGGGAAGAAGAAGAAGAATAAGCAAATTTAGTAGAGGGGCAACCAAGTAACCATTGCTTTGAATGAAACATCTGATGACATCCATGAAAAATTTGTGCGGGAGACCATCTTCTTCGAAATTGTTCTGGTATTCTTCAGATCTTAGAATAATGGTCTTCCTGTTCACATCATCCTATGTCATCAACTTCTGGAGATCATGTTGGTGACACACCATCAACTAGTGGTAGTAAAGTTCACGAAAAGAAGGGTAAAGTTAAGTTTCCCTGTAGGTTATGTGAAGGGAATCACCCCATTTCACCTTTGTCCCTATCTGGATGAAGCCAAAAAAGTGTTGGATAACCGTCCTTCTTCACCACAACGAATTCCATCTGTTTATAGGAGACTGTCCCTTAATCCTTCACTAGTTGATGAATTGACTGACTCAAATCAACTGTTGGTCAAACCCACTCTCTCTGAAAATGAATCCTATGAGTCTATACCTGACCCAAATCAACAAATTGAGGAAACCGTTGACCCAATTTCACCTTCAGTTAATCGTACCTTTCCCGAAGAGAGTGAATATGATACCACTCAGGTTCTTTTCGTTTCTTCAGATTCTAATGAGCTTGGGGGTAGTCCTCCTGTTCCATCAAAGGTAGGAGGAAAATCCTCCAGCACTTGTAACTCAAGGGGTTAATTCTCCCGTTTCTACGGTACCCCCCCAAGTATTCTAGTCACTTCCTTTGATTGGAATCGATTGGTAGGATGTCATCTGCCTTCTTATGTGCCTTTCCAGATCATAGTACAAGTTTGCAATATGATTGTATCTGGCACTATTATAGATGAAGGTGCATCTGTGAGTATCCTTTCCTCTACTACTTGGCAAGCGCTCGGTTCACCGCCACTTGTGCCAGTTACCCAGAATCTGTTGGCTTTTAATAGAGGAACCAATCAACCATGAGGGATCCTTCCTTAGTTGCTCATTACTTTGGGAGGAAAAATAATTTATCTGAATGTGATGGTAGTCCCAGGCCCTTTAGATTACAATTTACTTCTTGGGGGTGACTATGTTTATGACATGGGAGTTATTATTTCAACACTCTTTCGAGTCATGTGTTTCCCACATGAAGGCAAAATTGTCACCATTAACCAGCTTTCATTTCCCGGTCCAAATATGGCTTCCAATCAACCACCTTCCCTAAATGGTATTTTTGTACCAAGGGTATCATCCCTGCCATGGGTTAATTATGTGGCAACCCATTCCATACCTACATCAACTGACGATCAATTCATGATGTTGTACATTATGTACTGGGGTCATTGAAACCAGATCTCTCTAATGGATTCCTTGCTATCGATCCCTTCCAGAGAATTGTTCTCTCATCCTGAGAACCTCTTGAAAGTCATGACCTCTTATAAGTCATGAACAAGGAATATGAGGATATTTCCTTGTCTTGTGTCAACCTCATTAAAAAATGAAACCAAGGATATGAGGATAGTTCTTGGTCTTGTGTCAACCTCATTAAAAAATGAAACAAGGAACACGAGGATAGTTCTTTTATTGTGTCAGCCTCATTAAAAAATGAAACAGATACCATGAGGAGAGTTCCTTGTCTTATGTCAACGTTGTTAAAAAATGAAACAAAGGGTTTGAGCATAGTTCCTTGTCTTGTGTCAAGCTCGTTAAAAAATGAAACAAGGAATACGAGGATAGTTCCTTATCTTGTGTCAACCTCGTTAAAAAATGAAACAAGGAAACTGAGCAGAGTTCCTTGTCTTGTGTCAAGCTCATTAAAAAATGAAACAAGGTCCCCTGGAGCAAAGTTCCAATTCGAGTCTTTGATTAGATCTCGTAAAATCCCAGTTGAGTCTTTCACTTGATCTCATAAACGAACCTTCATTCCATCCACCTGATAGCCACGAGTAGTCCACTTAGGTGAATGTAATGAAGCTTTGGGGGCATGCACCTAGTGGTAAAGTTAAGTTTCCTTATAGGTTGTGTGAAGGGAATCACCCCATTCACCTTTGTCCCTATCAGGACGAAGCCAAAAAGTGTTGGATAACTGTCCTACTTCGCCACAACGACTTCCATCTAGTTACAAGAGACTCTCCCTTTCATCATGCTGGGGGCATGTAAACCAATATCAAGCATAGATCTTCGTTTCAAGCTTGTGTGAAAATGAAACTGAATCCAAGCATAATTTTTTGTTTCAAGATTGTGTAAAAAGTAAACTGAATCCAAGCATAGTTTTTCGTTTCAAGCTTGTGTAAAATGAAACTGAATCCAAGCATAGTTCCCAATGGTTCAAGATTGTGTAAAAATGAACCCATCTTGATTTTTACCCTTTTTCTTGCCATTTTATTAGCCTCTTCTGTCAGATGAGCCTTGGTTTTTTCTCCTTCCATTGTCACTATCTGCTTGGCCAACCATACACTTTCACTTGGTTGTTTTACCCTTTTTGAGGAACAGTTGCAATGAGTGGCCTTATTAGCCAGCCTCTTCAAATAAATCAACATGTTTTGAGAAGTTCCAACATCACCAAAACCAGTTGCTATCCTAGACACCACTCGTTCCTCAAAGTGGAGTCCTCTTTAAGCTCTTTTCAGACTCTCAAAATATGAAAAGATTGCCGAGCACTTGTCCTTTTCAGCTCGTCAACGGATTCGAATGACATCTACTCAGTATAATTTTAACCCTTTTCCGAACTGAGATAGATTATTTAGGAAAAATGAATACGTTGATCGAACATGGTCAATAAGTTCTCTCTCGTATTGTTTTATGCTTTTTTGGGCTTGAGAGACAAATCAACGAAAAAGAACCTATGGAGTTTTTTTTTTGTCCCTTTTCAAACTCTCTAAACATGAAAAGGAGTGAGTTATCTTTTTCGTTAAACTCGTTAAAAATCAAATGGCGACAAACTTGTCCATCTAGACAAGACCGAGTTTCACCTTCGCTAGACTCATTAAAACATCAAATAGCGACGGATTCACCCGAAGGGTGGAATTATACAATAAGCATATGTTATCCTCCTCAATATTGATAAAAATAAAGAGGTACTGGTTAGCAATGACTAGGAAAAATGGGAAAAAGGGGAAACCACTTTATGGTAGCAGGTTGCTCTTGAACATGACACTTTCACTCCATCACCATGACTATTTGGATTAGGTTATCAACTTGATAATTATCATACCATTAGTCTATTATACCATCCATCACTTTGTTTTGGTTCAATGCTACCGATTCATTTCAGTGTCGCCGACATGTTCAAGAGAAGTCATCCAGTCAAAATTCATCCTTTGCAATACCATAAACCTTCATTTTCATGACCGCCATTCTTGAACTTTGTGTCATTAATCAAATTCCATTTCCAAAATCACTACATTCATTTCATGTTGTTGTTGATGTGGGATACATCAAGACCCTCCTGCGACGAGTCTCTTCTTGTTGACATCAACACATTATCCAAGAAGTTTACTTAGAAACACCTTTCTAATACCTTGAGGCTTGCATACATCAATGGCAGGTTTCTCGCTTCTGACAATAGGTTAACATCAATGGCCTTCGAGCGAAAGACTTTATATGGTGTTCGACATCAAAACATTTATTCACACCATGCAGAATGTAGTGTAGTACCTTGAGGATCATTATCATTATCAGTGATTTCTCTCACATCTATTAACAACTTACATCATTGGATGGTAATCAGATGGTGTCTTCCCATGTTCAACTTCAGATCACATATTCACATGGTTAGACTCATGGTTAGACCCCGGATCTAGTTTCATCCATCTAGGTTGCGATTTCAGGAGTACTAAATCATATGTACAATGGGTTTACATTGATGGTCATTTCGATCATGGGTCAATATCTGTAGACAACTGTCTATGTACATGTAATGAAAGTTTATAAGCTAAGCATGGGTATTCCTTCCCTCAACGATTCATGTAAAAATAAAAATATCATGATATATCTATTGTAATTGATGTAGGTTACCTTCCACTTCGAAACCTCCTCGTCACATCGTAAAGAATTTCATTCGACATTGGCATTTTTTCGACTTCGTGCTTTAGGGAGCAGCTGTTACAGATCCATTTGGACACATCACTCCCATCGTCTAGATTAGTGTTTTAGGGCTCATCAAACACTAATTTTAGTTGCTACATGCCCTAAAGAAGTCACCCTTTTGAATGCCTCCTTCCCAGACAGTTACATGACATGAAGACATTCTGAAATGACCTCTAGAGGGACCAGCGCAGGTAGGCCCATGTAAGGGTGCGCTGTAGAGAAGTTAAGTCCATGCTAGGGTGCTCTACAGAGAACTTAGGCTTCCTTTCACTTGCACTGGGCGAGTTTAAGTGAAATTCACATAGGTTTTGGGGAATATTCTTATCTTTTGGACTTATTTAGAAGGTTCCCTCACTTATCAACTCCTATGAGCTCGAAAATGGATGAGGAATGAGCTAATATGCATCCTATCCTCTCATCCCTTCCTCCATGGAACTAATTCTAAGTATGGAAGGCCATTCAATACCACCATTTATGACAAAACCTCCTTCATCTCCCTATAAATTAACCACTCATCTAAGTGATTAGGGGGCTGGACTTTGATGATTATAAGGAGATAATGTTAGTTTGAGAATTGAGACTATTGTAAGTGTCATTATGCTGCCGGATTGTCATTCTTATGATATGATGTGGATGGAACCAAAGCTGGAGGAGTGACTTCAAATCAGACTTGATGGTTGTAATTCCTTCTTCTATTCCATGAAGTATTTGAACCTTTTTCCCTATGCTTATCTTGTTATATGATGCTTATATGTGTGAATGTATCTGATTCCATTTACTTGTATTCAATAGATCTTTTGCTTTGATCGGTTCTTTGTCTTCTGTTGATGTTTACAGGTACTTCTCAAGCATGTTAAGTATGGGAAGGAGCGACAAGATCGATACAAAGGAGACAAGAGGAAAGCAGAACTACAAGTAGGTCTTCTCATCTTCTTTATCTTATCTATTGCTTATAGGAAAAAGATAAAGTGCTTTAAACTATTCTTCTATATATGGCTACTTATCTAGGGAATTAGTATTTATCTGTAGATACCAAATTCTCTAAAACATTTCCCCATCTCATGGAGGCACTCAATGAAATGAGGACCATTACCTCCTAAGGGGGAAGGACTGATCCTGATGGATATTGGTGGTCACCCGCTTATTCCACTTGGAACCCCATCGTTTTTTCTTTTTAGTTTCCTTGATTGTAGCACAACTTACTATTTTTGGCAGTTTTTAAGGTCCTAAACTTCTGGATCCATTTTGAGGGACTAAAAGATGTTTTTAGGGAAGATCAAGAGATAGAAAATGTCCTAAACTCACTTATTTGTTTTTTTTCGACCTCCTCTTTGAGATCTTCAAATCGGGGTATTATGATAGCCAAACGAAGATCATATGCCAAAGTTACGACTATTGAGCCTCAAAATCGCTCTTTCCCTAGCAACTCTTCTCATCCCTTTTCTTTGTTTTTCCATGAAGAAAATGCATTCTTATCATCAATAACCAGTATATATTGCCTTAAGGAGGACATTTAGTGATTTACATGTTATGATTTTATGTTTTGCTATTTGAATAAATTTTTGTCTTTTAGCTATGGAACGCAACCTATTCCACATCTAATTGGCTGTTCCGTAGCTACCTCCATGCTTTAACAGGTTACAGGTGTCAAATGAGGAAACCGGCCACATGGGCATTTCTGGAATGGTCACGACATGGATTCTATCGTTGTCAACCAGCCCAAATCGACAAAGAAACCAGCTCAAGACCACAATCAAAGGTGGAGTCAAATGAGGAAACCCGGAAGAAATAGGACTCTGTGTCCAATAGGACTCTTATGTCCATTCTTCGTGGCTATTTAATAAATCTGACAGCTTCTCTTGCAGCATTTACTTGAACCAGCCACCAGTGGTAACAGATTCATGCAACTACCTTTTTGACTTAAAGTCACCTGTAGCTCATCAACCTATTCACGCAGAACTGTTGTAATACATGAACCACTTGTAGCTAAATTCTCTCAAACGATAGTTAGGACTTTTCTTTAAATATCAGTTGTAAAGAACTCGGAAGGAGTTTGAATTTCCTCATGTATTAAGCTCAGACTTACTGTTCTGTAATTTGAAACTTATTTTCTTGTTTTTAATATGAAGACTGTACGTTTTATGGGCATATGAAATAGTTTCTTGGAGATTGACTAAGCACGCATAACCTGATCAGTTGTAGAGAGCCCCTACACTGAATGATGTTTTATTTCATTTTGTTTTGTCTTTTCTAGTTAAAATGTAAATTCATCATTTCCTCTCACAGTGTTCATAATCATTTTCGTACTAAACTTGTTTATAATGCAAATTTTATCATTTTCTTACTAATACAGAATAGCTTCTTTTTTCTTAATTTATTTCTATTTTTATCAGTAGTTAGAAGTTGAAATTCAGTAGTATAATTTAGTTTACTTCATTTACTGTTTTACTAGTCTTTCAATTTTCAATTAGAATGATCAGTGCCATTACTGTTCTTGCCATTTTATTCCTAGTTTATTGACTCATGGTGGTAATGAGTGTTGTTGAAGAGCCCTTCTAGTTGATAACTCATCCTAAAACTAAGTGGTTGAATACTTCATTCATGCAATGAGTCTTTTCTGCATTCCTGCATTTATTTTCTCTTAGAATAATGAAGTATAAAATTCCACAAATGTCATTACAAGGAAATTTTCTCCCAAAATTGAGAGGCAGAGTAACTAAGTATTTCATTTAGTTTTGTTTCTGTAATTGATTAGACATTAGTTGCAATTTCACTTTCAGTTTTTAGTTCATGATTTAGAAATAACGATAAAATAGAAATAGAAACTCTGTTTTCATTTCTTGCTTAAACTTTGCCTCCAAGTCTTCCTTAAGCTCTTTTATTTCTCATTTTTAGATTCTTAGCAACCTTTACAGAAGTTAGATTTACGACTTTTATAGTTACATTGTAAATCATTAGGGATTAAAGGAACAAAAACCCACAAAGCAACATAAAACATAAAAACAATGAAGTAAGAAGGGTCATCTAGCACAAACAATGCACTACACTTCATCAGTTTACGATACTCGGATTGATAATTTATGTAGAGCAATTTAGGACACTAAATTGACCAAACATTTTGGCACCGTTGTTGGGGAAGTGAAACTAGGTAGCCTTATCTCTTACATTCGGAAAAATGACATGCATAGAGAAAGAGACTCTAGAGGTAGATTTATAGCTAAGGGCAGAAGTTCGATTCCTACAACACCACCTACTCCACCGAGAGCAAGAAAAGGCACACCTCCATCCCAAATTCATACTCCTAGCCATAGGACTCTTGGAATTCTAGGGGCAGAAATCCAATCAGAAGAATCTCCTACTTCATCTACCAAGACAGTCCTAGGGGAGAAAAATTTCGAATCTCCGACAGCAGGAATAACCTTTTTCACCTCCATAGGAGAGCCCATAGTAGTTGAAGAATTAGGAATACCTGGTGGGGAAGAAGAAGTAGAACCTCTCTCTCATAGTCCATTAATATAAGAAACATAGGAGGAGAAAGTAACCTTGCAGGTTGAATCCTATACTGACTCTGAAGAAACTATAATGGCATAAGAGTAACAAGATGGAGAATTCTCACTGTTTGGAGGAGGGGGTAGAGGGAGAGGTAGAGGAAATAATGGAGGAGGTAGAGGAAATAATGGAGGAGGCAGAGGAAATATGGAAATATATAACTCTTTTGGATTCCCTATAGTGGATGAGGAAACACATGCCACAATGAAAAATATATCACCTTCTGTCCTCCCAAACTTCTATGGGTTGAGAAGTGATGACCCTGAAACATTTTTGTTTGAGCTTGAAGTCTTGTGTAGAACTTATGACTATCTAGAAGACTCTCAAAAACTTAAATTGTTTCCTTCAACACTGAAATGAGCTGCTTTGAAATGGTTCATGGGGTTAGTCACTCAATCCATTATAACATGGAATGACATGAAAAAGGCATTTTTGGATAGGTACTTGGATTATTGCATGCCTACCAATCATAAATATGAGGTGTTTAAAATGATGCAAAGAGAGGATGAAAATTTAGGATATTTGATTGAGAGATTCAATTATAATTTGAAAAGAGAAAAGATGAACAATTTAGATGAAGAAACTTTGAAAGCTCTTTTATTAAAATCCATTAAAGATGAGTGGATATATATTCTTAACATGTTGGGGGAGGGAACTATCTCTCAAATTCCATTGAGTGGTATAGGAGAACTATGTGTTCATCTCTCAAGAGAGAAATCTAAAACAGGGAAAGGACCGAGAGATCATTCTCTTGTTAGAGCAAACAAATCTGCAACTAGATCTGTAAGAAGGGCAGGAATTGGCAATATGCTTGATGAATTTAAAACTGACATTCTAGGGAGCCTTAGTGAGCAACTAGACACCCTCAAAATTCAAAACAAGTAGAAAACAGAGGTTGATGCTTTAGCCATTTTTTGTCCAAAATGCAGAAAAAAACATGCTTTAAGGGAATGCTTTTTAGATGCAAAAATTGAAGAAACTTGTATGATTTGTTTGGAAAGCCATGAGGCCAAGGGTTGTACTTCAATCCCAAGTCTTAAAGCTGTCTTTCAAGAGGAAACAGTCCCAAATTTTGCAGAATCTATTTGTTTTGTTATAAGAAGACCTTGGTTGGGGCCACAAAATCAGGGATTTAACAATAAAATGTATCTTCAACCCCCACCATGTTGAAAATAATACTGAGAGGGGGGTGAATCAGTATTATTAAGTCAAATTCTTTTTTAATTTATACAAAGATTTTTATACACTACTTTAGTTAATGAAAACAACATGTATACGCAACTCTGACTAATGAAATTCACGTATAACTTCCAGACTTCTAATTTAATTTATTCTTCAAATGTTGATCATTAATCTGTATGTCAGAACCATATAACAGTAAACAGGAACCGAAAAGTAGAGCAGTCAGTCACACAAAAGAACACAAGATATAAGGTGGAAACCCAATGTGGGTGAAAACCACTTGCTGCAGTATGTCTCTATCTTCTTTGAATTAGAAACTTCTTTTTACAATGATTCTATACTGGTGCAGTATTATACCAGCACGCAAGATTCTACCTGCAGAAGGCTACAACCTTCTCTCGTTCTCCAGCTTCTCTTGGAAGGGAGCTGCAACCCCCTTAGCTTTTGTACTAGCTGAGGTACTAGTACGTAGGTGCTGACCTACAGAAGGCTTCAACCTTCTCTTTTCTTCCAGGGACCACGTTTCATAAATTTTCATACTGGATCCATGAATATCAATCAAACATCAAGTAGATCTACAACAACCAATCTCCTTTGTACAAATACTGAATCAACCAATAACTTCTCAGAATGTTGTAACCAGAAAGTAGTACCAGTAACCAGACACCAATTCTGAACCTAGAACACTGCAGCAATAAACAGAAGCAGCTAAAACATATTTCAAGAGACGTATGCTACTTCACCAATATAAACCTGCGTACATACGTAGATATGCCAAAGCCAACCAGTGTATACGTAGTCTTCACTTGCTTAACCTGCGTGTATACGCGCCTCTGCCGTGCCGAACCTGCGTACAGATCTATAAAAGATAATTTATCCTTTTACTTAATCAGACGTCAGTTATACCTAGATTATCAGATTTATAGATCTAATCATGCGCCAAATATAATAGATAAAAATCACACAATGATACTACTGTTCAAGCCTTGAGATCTCGACCCATCAATAGATCTTAACCATCGTGTAATGCTCAGGTTCCTCCTTGATTCAGATCTAGCTGTGACTCACCAACCAATCACCAGTATTCCAGATCTTGCCCCTCACAAGATATTCAACACATAAGTCCATACCCTTGCCAAATGATCTCCTTCCCTTTTTATAGTCTTAGGCCTTACTTAAACCATGGTCCAAAACCATTGAGAACTAATACTAGGGACCCAATACTTGGGTTCAACACTTTAAATGCAATACCAAGGACCCAAACCATAGGTTAAAATATGCCGGACTAAATACCATGGACCAACCATAAGTTTTCCCACATGGACGCGCCTTTCTTTGCATGAAAGTGCATGCATACGTATACGCGCCCTCTGATCGGTACACCCATGTGTATATGCGACTTTGTTACGAGGAACCTATGTATACCTCATTTTCTTTCATTCTGAGAGCCTAAACTGTGATCTGCCATTTGAGTGAGTTGCCATCAAGGACAACACTTGTGTCAGAGAGCCAAACCTGTTCCAAACTGTGTCATAATGGCAACAATCTCCCCCTTTGGACTTGATGGCAAACCAAAGTCACTCAAAGTCATTCTCCCCCTTTGACATCAAGGGCAAAGGGTTATGATCCCCCTGAGTCCATGCTGAAATCTCTGCTCTGCTGAGCTATCCAAGCTCCCCCTGACTTGTAGGCAAGGTCTGCAAGAAGATGTTCTATAAAAGAAACATGACTTTATACATCATAAATGACCTTCCTATCACCAAATACTCATACATACATCCATTTCCCATCCAAATGGGAATATACCAATATTGACTCATCCACCCAGCCAAGTGGGGATACATGATAAAATAAGAACATTACATCATTCATCCCAGGCATAGTGGGGAAACCAAAGTAGGCCGTTACATGACCTTGATATAAGAAATATAAGACATAGAGACAAAATATCTACAGCAAGATTGTGACAGTTATCAACAAAAAACATTAGCAGCATTTGTCAATCATTATTCAGACCAGCACCCATGTTCTCCTTCTGCACCTGTTCCACCTGAAATTAAACCAACTGTGAATTTGAACCAAGATCTTCTAAGATAATGACAACAATGCATTATATGCTCCCCCTAAACTTGTGCCAGATGGTCTCTGTCAAACTCATATCAGACTCTTTTCATCTTGAGCCTGGCCCCACTGCTTTTCTTCAAACCAACATATATGTGACTGTACCTTAATAAACCGACGTATGTACGCGGATCCTCCTCATTCAACTCGTGTACAACCACTTTTCTCTAAAACGGACAAGATTCAATAGCAAGATGATGCATCAACTACCCCCAGCTTCTGTTTGAGGTATTCAAATGTCTCCTTGGTCAGTGGTTTGGTGAGGATATCAACAACTTGTTCCTTAGAGGGAACATACTCCAATTTGACCCTTTGTTCAAGCACTTGTTCCCGGAGAAAATGATACTTGATCGGTATGTTCTTAGTCTTTGAATGCATGACAGGATTCTTTGAAATACTGATTGCACTTGTATTATCACAAAAATTGGAGATAGGTGGAGTACAAGTGATTTGAAGGTCTTGCAATGTTTGCATCATCCAAAGGAGTTGTGTGCAGTAAGATGCAACAGCTACATATTCTGCTTCAACTGTAGATAATGCAATAGAACTTTGTTTCTTGCTGAACCAAGATACTAATCTAGGACCCATGAAGAATGCACCACCACTAGTGCTTTTTTTTCATCCACGCTTCCTGCCCAATCTGCATCTGTATATGCATGAAGTGTGAGATCTGTACCTCTAGGATACCATAAGCCATAGTTTTGAGTTCCTTGAAGATACTTGAAAATTCTCTTAACTGCCTGAAGATGAGTTTCCTTTGGATTTGCCTAAAACCTTCCAACTATTCCCACTGCATGCATAATGTCTGGTCAGGTACCTGTTAGATAGAGCAGACTACCAATCATGGATCTATAGGTTGGTTGATGTACTGCTGCTGATTCATCATTTGCGTTGAGGCTACATCCTATTACCATAGGGGTACATACTGGTTTCGAATCCTCCATCCCATATTTCTTCAAGATCTGCTTGAGATACTTGGTTTGTGATAGAAAAATGCCGTCTTTGTTTTGTTGGAGTTGTAAACCAAGAAAATATGTGAGCTCACAAAGCATGGACATTTCAAACTCTTTCTGCATCACCAAGGCAAAATTTTGACTCATGCCTTCTTCAGTGCTACCAAAGATGATATCATCAACATACACAACAAGTATTAACAACTTATCATTGTCAATTTTTATATATAGATTGCTATCAGTTGATCCTTTTATAAAAACTTGTTGATGGAGGTACTTATCCAACCAATAATACCAAGCCCTTGGAGCTCGTTTAAGGCCATAGAGAGCCTTTTCGAGTCCGCATACAAGTTTTCGATCATTTCCAAGAATAAACCCATCTGGTTGTTCAATATATACTTCTTCATCCAAGTCTCCATTTAGGAAGGAAAACTTCACGTCCATTTGAAATACTTTGAACTTCTGAAAGCTAGAAAGAGCAAGGAACATTCTTATGGCCTAAAGTCTAGCAACTGGTGCAAAAGTTTCTTCAAAGTCTATCCCTTCTTGTTGAGCATACCCTTTGTAAACAAGTCTAGCCTTGTTTCTAATCACATCTCCATTTTCATTCAGCTTATTTTTGAATATCCATTTTGTTCCTATGACATTCTTATCTTTTGGTCTAGGAACCAACTCCCAAGTGTTATTCTTTTCAATCTACTCAAGTTCTTCCTCCATGGCCTTGACCTAGCATTCATCTTTGCATGCCTCTCTTACATTTTGTGGTTCAGTGGAGGAGAGCAATGCTAGATAGCTTGAAGCTTCTGAAATGGTTCTTCTTGTTTGTACACCTGCCTCTTTCTGCCCCAAAATTTGAGATTCTGGATGATTCTTCTGAACGTACCTGGATGGAGTCTTTTCTTCTATCCTTATCTGTTCTTTTGGTGCCTCATGGGTTTCTTCTTCATCATGAATCTGATTTGATGTTGATGGATAGTCCTCATTATCTTCGAAATCTTCAGATTTTACTTGCCTAGGAGTGTTTCCTTCTTCATCAACCACTACATCAATACTTTCAACAATTTTTCCAAGTCTTTTATTGTAACACTTGTATGCTTTGCTATGGGGAGAGTAACCAAGGAGAATGCCTTCATTTGCTCTAGGTTCAAACTTGCCAAGATTTTCATCAGTGTTCTTGATGTAGCATTTGCTTCCAAAAATTTTGAAGTATTTTACCGTGGGAGTCTTACCATACCAAAGTTCATGAGGAGTCTGAGTGTTGTTTACTCGGATATTTGTTTTGTTGAGAATAGTAACTGCAGCAAATGCAGCTTCACCCCAAAAGGTTGCGTGAGTTCCAGACTCATCAAGCATAGCACAAGCCATTTTTTGAACCATTCTGTTCATCCTTTCCACTACTCCATTTTGCTGAGGAATTCTAGCAGTAGAGAATTCCCTTCTTATTCCATGTTCTTCACAAAAATCAAAAAACTCATTTGAGGTAAATTCCCCTCCTCGTTCAGACCGGAGGCATTTGATTCTGCGATCTGATTCATTTTCCACCAAGACTTTGAATGACTTGAACTTTTCGAAAGGTTTATCTTTATGCTTCATAAGTCCTATCCAACACATCCTGGAAAAGTCGTCAATGAACAATATAAAGTATTTTTCTCCTTGAGGTGACCTTTTCCTAGATGGACCACATACATCAGTATGGACAAGTTCAAGTGGCCTGCTAGCTGATCCTTCCTTTTCAGGGAAATTAGTTGTGGTTTGCTTACCAAATTGACATGATTTGCATATTGTATTGTCTGGAATTCTGATGTCAGGTAGATCACGAACTGCCTGATCTTTGCATGCTTTCCTTATCTGTGAGAAGCTTAGATGCCCCAATCTTCTGTGCCATAGCCAATGTTCATCATTCTTGCTTAGATAGCATTGTTGTTGTCCCCCCTTGAGTATATATAAATTATTTGGAGTTCTTTTGCCTTTGATCACTGTTTCTCCTGTATCAAGCTCATGAACAATGCATCCATTTGATCGAAATATTACTTCATTTCCTTGATCACACATTTGACTGACACTTAATAAATTATGCTTTAAGCCATCAACATACATAACATTTCTAGCCTTGACCTTTTCTTTCAAAAGAACAGAACCTTTACCTTTTATGAGTGTAGGGGTGTCATTTCCGAATGAGACCTTCCTTTCCTTTTCTAAGGCACTATATGACTGAAGTTTATCTTTATCACCTGTCATGTGTTTTGAGCATCCACTGTCGATGTACCACTGATTCTCCTGTCCTTCCGCATATAAAGCTATCCCACATCTTTCTGGTAGCATTTCTTTCTTTATCCATGTTTTGGGACTTAATGAAGCTTGCTCCTTCTGAGTTATTTGTCGAAACCTACTCCTGCATTCAAAATCTTCATGATCGAAGTTGTTACAAATAGAACATTCTATTTCATTTTCAAGAGAAGAAAAGTTATTGTAGGTCCTTTCCATGATCCCAGTCATACTCCTTTGTTTTTGAGCTTCTCTAGTCATGATGGTCTTGTAGGCAACACATTGAGCAGCTTTGTGACCAAAGTTATGGCAAGAGAAACATTGGCCATTGAAGAAACTCCTGTGATTATCAAATCTACCAACCAAATGATTGTAGTTTCTATTGACATCCATTCTTGAGGCAAATTGAGAATGATTTACCTGTGGTTGGTTGTAGCTTCTGTTCATCCTTGAAAGAGATTGCCCCTGATTTACTTGGTAGTCTTTGTTCATTCTTGAGGTAAATTGTCCCTAATTTACCTGGTGATCTCCATTGGGCCTTTGCTGTCGATTGTCAACCTTCTCACTTTTCCTTGCAGCTTCAAGATAACTTTTGGAGGTAGATGGCTTCTATGCTTGAGATGTTTCTTTGGTATACCCAAGACCTGTCTTGATTAGAGGAGAAAAATGAACTTTGATAATCTCATCTAAAGTTTCAGATCCTTTAGCAAATCTAAGATTAAGAGCTTTCATTTTCTCAATGTCCTTTCTAAGTCCCACAATTTCACATTCTAACTTTTCATTGTGCTTCTCCATTTCAGCAAGTTCGGATGTCAGAGTATCTATAATCATATTTTTCTCCTTTAAGAAAATTTTGAGTTTAGAAATTTCTTCATAAAGACTCTCTTCATGAATAACATCCAAGAAATCATCATCTTCAAAATCCATCAAAAGTCTATAATCATTACCTTGTTCATCTTCATCGCTATTTGAAAGTCCATCACTGTCTTCATGTGTATAATAGCTCTTCTTACTTACATTCTGTTTCCTGTTCCATCTAATTGGTTCCTTACCTTTGTCAAGCTTATCTTTATGAGGACATTTGGCAGCATAATGGCCGACTCTCCCACAAGCAAAGCATTTGAAAGGCAGCTTTCCCCTGAATCTTCCAGTTCCTCGTTGAAGGTTCTTGACAAAATTAGATTCTTCCTCTTCTTCTGACTCTTTGTAATCTCCTTTTCCCAAGGCTATGAATGCAACATCTCTCCTGCCTGACGGTACACCTTTTCTCATTTCGTAAGCAGTTAGGATTTCGTGCAGTTGTGACATGGTACGGCTCTGTAGATTCTGCTTTTCTTCTATGGAAGAAACTTTTGAATCAAACTTAGGAGACAAAGATCTTATAATCTTTTCAACCAAAACAACTTCTTTTATTTCTTCACCCAAGTTTTTCATACAATTAACAATCTCATCTATATGAAGGAAATAGTTAGCCACGCTTTCATCATTGTACATTTTGAAATTTTCATACTGAATTATGAGACTTTGAAGTTTTGCTCGTTTTACCTGATCATCTCCTTCATAGCTCAGAACGATCTTGTCCCATATTTCTTTTGCAGTTTTGAGCTGCATAACCTTGACAAATTTTGATTGAGATAGACTCCCTAATAGGGTATTGACAGCCTTTGCATTTGTTTCATATTGTTTCTTACCAGCCGTATCTGTAGGAGTTGCTGAAGGAAATGTGTATCTTGTTTCCACAATATCCCAAACTTCTGTACCAAGAGATTGAAGATAGGCAGTGATTCTTACCTTCCAACAGACAAAGTTGCTCCCATCAAAAATTGGTGGCCTGATTGATGCTTGCTTTTCGTAGTTGCTCATGATGATAGATCTTCCTTCAAGCGATCAAGCTTCTCTTGAAGGACCTGCTCTGATACCAATTGTTGAAAATAATACTGAGAGGGGGGGTGAATCAATATTATTAAGTCAAATTATTTTTCAATTTATACAAAGATTTGTATACGCTACTTCAGTTAATGAAAACAACGTGTATACACAACTCTGACTAATGAAACTCATGTATAACTTCTAGACTTCTAATTTAATTTATTCTTCAGATGTTGATCATTAATATGTGTGTCAGAACCATATAACAGTAAGCAGGAACAGAAAAGTAGAGCAGACAATCACACAAAAGAACACAAGATATAAGGTGGAAACCAATGTGGGTGAAAACCACCTGCTACAATATGTCTCTATATTCTTTCAATTCGAAACATCTTTTTACAATGATTCTATACTGGTGCAGTCTTATACCAGCACGTAGGCTTCTACCTGCAGAAAGCTACAACCTTCTCTCGTTTTCTAGCTTCTCCTGGAAGGGAGCTACAACCCCCTTAGGCTTTGTACTAGCCGAGGTACTAGTACGTAGGTGCTGACCTACAGAAGGCTTCAACCTTCTCTTTTCTTCCAGGGACCACATTTCATAAATTTTCAGACTGGATCCATGAATATCAATCAAACATCAAGTAGATCTGTAACAACCAATCTCCTTGGTACAAATACTGAATCAACCAATAACTTCTTACAATGTTGTAACCAGAAAGTAGTACCAGTAACCAGACACCAATTCTGAACCCAGAACACTGCAGCAATAAACAGAAGCAGCTAAAACATAATTCAAGAGACGTACGCTACTTAACCAATATAAACCTATGTACATACGCAGATATGCCAAAGCCAACCAACGTATACGTAGTCTTCACTTGCTTAACCTGCGTGTATACGTGCCTCTACCGTGCCGAACCTGCGTACAGATCTATAAAAGATAATTTATCCTTTTACTTAATCAGACATCAGTTATACCCAGATTATTAGATTTATAGATCTAATCATGCGCCAAATATAATAGATCAAAATCACACAATGATACTACTATTCAAGCCTTGAGATCTCGACCCATCAATAGATCTTAACCATAGTGTAATGCTCAGGTTCCTCCTTGATTCAGATCCAACTGTGACTCACCAACCAATCACCAGTATTCTAGATCTTGCCCCTCACAAGATATTCAACACATAAGTCCATACCCTTGCCAAATGATTTCCTTCCCTTTTTATAGTCTTAGGCCTTACTCAAACCATGGTCCAAAACCATTGAGAACTAATACTAGGGACCCAATACTTGGGTTCAACACTTTAAATGCAATACCGAGGACCAAAACCATAGGTTCAAATATGTTATGAAACCAGCTCAAGAAAAGATAGAAAAGATAGATCAACGCCTTAGAATTCAGCCTCTTCGAGGGGGCAACCTCCTTTACATTACATAAATGAGCAATTCTTGGATGATACAAATGAAAAGACCTCCTTTTTATATATAGGAGTCTAAGGGGTCATAACATAATCAGAGTCGACATAACAATAATAATGTAAGGGCACAATAATAACAATAGTGGGCTTCTATGGGGCACAATAGTAACAATATGAGCATTACATGGGTACATCAATATAATAAATGGGTTATACTAATAACAATAAGGGGTTACACTAGTAGTATAGGGGCCTAACATGCCCCTCTCCTTCAAAAAGCGTTGTCCTCAACGCTTGAGTAGTTATTGATGCTTCTGTATAAAATTCTTGTCCTCCCATGTGGAATCTTCAGCGGGTAAGTTCTTCCACTTGATGAGATACTCTGAAATTGATCGATTTTGTAGCTGTCGGGTTCTTGTTTCTGTGACTGCTCCAGGTTTCAATATGATTTTTCCTTCCTCTTCAATTTCTAGAAATATTGTTTGAATTGGGATCTTTTGCAACTTCTGAATAAGTGGCCATACTTATTCGTCCTTCTTCCATTCATCCCTTGTTTCGTTTATCCAATCTGGTTGGATAATATAAATAGCACAAAACAATGCTTCCACATCCTCATCCTTGAAGAGTCTTCCCATTCGGTAAGGTTGCCATTTTTTAAGTGCATGTAGTATTGCCAACGTTTCCTTCTGATAAATAGCTTGCTTTAGATGTAGCAGTAAAAATACCCAGTCACCTACATCAAAACATTTTTCACTATGATGTTGATCTACCTGTTGTTTCATTTGATTTTGCATCGAAGTGGCGTTATCCTTTAAAAGTTGGAGAACTTGTTGTTGATGCTCGATGTGATCTTTCACTGCTTGAACCTTTTTCTTCTTGATATGTCCTTCTATCTTTAGAGTTTGAGGAGTGGTAATTTCTTCCAATCCTTTACAAGATATGGTCGGATTCATTTCTTGACGCTCGATGTGATCTTTCACTTCTTGAACATTTTTCTTCTTGATATGTCCTTCTATCTTGATAGTTTGAGGAGTGGTAATTCCGACCAGTAAATTACAAGATATGGCTGGATTCATTTCTTCTTTCTTGATGTGATCTTTCACTTCTTGCACCTTTTTCTTCTTGATATGTCCTTCTATCTTGAGAGTTTGAGGAGTGGTCATTCGTGCCAATAGTTTACAAGATATGTTCTGATTCATTTCTTCTTTCTTTGGGGTCAGGTCCTGACATATATCCTCTCCTTTTGATGTTTCTTGATCCTTTCCTTCCTCCTCTTCATACTCTATGTAAAATAATTTCTTCTCAGCACACTTATGACCTTTAGTGCATTTGCTGTCACAATTGTAACAAATCCCTTTTTCTCTTTTTTCTTCCAATTGTTGTGGTGTAACCCTTGTAGGTTGTGGAAGGCTAGGAGAAACAACACGTCCATCTTTAAAGTTGTGAGGGGTAGGCTTCTTTGTTGCCATAATTTTACTTTCAAATATGTCACAAAGCCCTTTTACTCTTTCCAATTGTTGTGGTTTTGCTCTAAAGAAGGTGTTGCTCTTTGTATCCTCATAATGTGCTATCATTTCCTCTGTGCGAATTGACCACGTAACAAGTTGTTTACGAGAACAAAGCCCTTTATACCATAAAAATTGATCCGGTTCTAAATATGAAGATGCAATACATACCTTTTGTAATAGTGGTACACCATGTAGATCAAAATATTGCTCCATCTGAAGTATACAATTTACCGGATACTTGCCATCAAACTTCCTCATCTTTCTTTTTCTTGATTTTAGGACCTCGATCTTGAAATGACTGTAACTCTGTACTTGCGGATATTTAAGTTCTGAAATTGCTACCTGTAGTAGCCCTCTATGTTCTCTTTCCAATGCCACTAGTCTGATCCAAATTGGATTCTCCAAAAAAGAGTTATGCACAATCTCCCAAGATGACCTGATTATAGACCTTTCGAGAAGAGCGAACTTGTATGAAGTGCCACATGTCAATCAATTTCTTGACCTTTGGCTCTGAAAAAGATCTACAAGAAACTACAGTCCGTCCTTGTTCTATACCTTCTTATGAAATTTCAATCCAATGCTTAGAGAGAAAGTTATGACTATTTTCCCCAGGTCACCTGTTTGGAATGTAATTCAGGAGTCTACAAAAGACCAACTTCCTCAGATCATATCTCCGCAAATATAGTGAGAAAAGCTTTGAAATTCGGACCCGAGATTCAGCGCGATTTCTTCTCAAATGGGTTTTTTTTGCAACTTCTGAAAAGTTGCAGAAAAAAATTTATTGCAAAAAAGCCACGATGACCTGTTTGGAGCAGCGAAACCCTAGAATCCAAAGCTCTAATACCAAATGTTATGAAACCAGCTCAAGAAAAGATAGAAAAGATAGATCAACGCCTTAGAATTCAACCTCTTCGAGGGGGCAACCTCCTTTACATTACATAAATGAGCAATTCTTGGATGATACAAATGAAAAGACCTCCTTTCTATATATAAGAGTCTAAGGGTTCATAACATAATCAGAGCTGACATAACAATAATAATGTAAGGGCACAATAATAACAGTAGTGGGCTTCTATGGGGCACAATAGTAACAATATGGGCACTACATGGGTACATCAATATAATAAGTGGGTTATATTAATAACAATAAGGGGTTGCACTAGTAGTATAGGGGCCTAACAAAATATGTCGGACTAAATACCATGGACCAACCATAAGTTTTCCCACATGTACGTGCCTTTCTTTGCATGAAAGTGCGTGCATACGTATACGCACCTTTTGATTGGTATACCCACATGTATACGCGACTTCGTTACGAGGAACCTGCATATACCTCATTTTCTTTCATTCTGAGAGCCTGAACTGTGATCTGCCATTTGAGTGAGTTGCCATCAAGGACAACACTTGTTTCAGAGAGCCAAACCTGTTCCAAACCTGTGTCATAATGCCAACACACCAAATTGGAATTCTTGGTATCAACCTTGGCATCAACCTCAACCTCAATCTCAGCCATGGGCACAAGGAGTAAAAAATCCTTATGGGAGATTTTCTCAATATTATCAATATCCTCCATCCTATCAGAATTATCCTAATCAGAAACAAAATCAGCAGCCGCAACTTAAAAATCATAACCCTCAACTTTCATTGCCATTTCCACAACAACCTCCACAACCAAACCCAAATCCTCAACTCTTACCGCCATTTCAACAGAAACCCAATCAGCTACCTGCCCAACCATTACCAAACCCCAACAATAAAAGCCTTCAGAATGCTTACATGGTAGAAGGACAACAATTCCCAACTTACATGATTACTCCTCTAGATCTTAATGATGTTCAACTAAGATCTGGAAGGATATTAGAAAAGGAAATACCTTCTGTAGTTATTCAAGAACAAGACATTTCTGAGGAAGATTCTCTAAAAGTCAATAAAAGTTTTGAGGAAACATCTCTCCAAAACCAAAACATTGAAAAAGGAAAACAAAAAGAATCAGTGAACACAACTCCTATCATTGAGCAACCAACATCTACTTCTACACCTCCTTTTCCCGAAAGACTACAAATTGATAGAGGGGTAGAAAAACAAATCTTGTTGCCCAACTATGATTTTCTAGATGAATTGAAGAATGTCTGTATCAAAATTCCTTTGCTACAAGCCCTTAGAGAAATTCCAATTCTATCCAAAATAATAAAGGAGTTGAGCATAAAAAGACCAGGAAGAAAAGCAAAAGAAACAAAGAGAATTCACCCGGTAGGAAAAATAGCAGACATAATGATGGGAAAAATTGCCTTACAAAAATATGTGGATCCAGGAAGTCCAATTTTCAGGACACATATAAATGGAATTGAAATTCCAAATACATTGATTGACTTAAGGGCAGGAATAAACATCATGAGTAGACAAACTATGGAGCAACTTAAAATTCCTAATATTCTTTACACACCTGCCTTATTGCAACTTGCAGATAGATCAGTAATCAAACCAGATGGTGTATTAGAAGATATTTTAGTATCCTTAGATTCTTGGGAATATCCTATTGATTTCATGATCTTAACTCCCAAGAATATTCTAGGAGGACACCCACTCATATTAGGAAGACCTTGGCTGGTCACAATTGATGCTTTTATTAGCTGTAGATCTGGTGACATGTATATTTCTAATGGAAATTCAACAAAGAAATTTACTCTGTATCCTCCAGCAAAAGCAATCACAAAATTAGATGACAACGGATGGATTGATGATGAAGATGATATTCAACCTCTCTTTACTATGTTAGAAATTAGTGAAGATAGTCAAATTTTGAATACATTGGAAAATTTTGAAACATCTTCAGAATATGATCATGCACAATTTCAAGAAAAATCTAATGTTGAATACTTGTCATCTAGGCAGATGTCTCTCTATTCTATGGAAGAGTTTGGTAGCTCTACAATTGAAATTTTCTCAGGTAGGACATTGAACATAAACAAAAACTTGGAGAAACTACAACAAGAAGAGCTAACCAAAACATTACAAAAACATTCCGCTGCATTTGCAAGGGAAAGGCATTGATCCTGAGACTTGTATCCATCATATCTATATTGAGGA
This sequence comes from Pinus tabuliformis, assembly GCA_031772625.1. Classification (NCBI taxonomy): domain Eukaryota; kingdom Viridiplantae; phylum Streptophyta; class Pinopsida; order Pinales; family Pinaceae; genus Pinus; species Pinus tabuliformis. The sequence goes on along the minus strand of CM062819.1, from coordinate 1,120,670,054 downwards.
AAATAGTAGACCTATCAAACAACCTCAGAGAAGGATGAATCCAAATCTTAGGGAGATTGTAAAAGAAGAGCTCCAAAAATTACTGAATGTAAACTTCATTTACCCAATTTCAGATAGCCAATGGGTTTCTCCTCTGGTAATTATGCCTAAAAAGAATGGTAAATGGAGGGTGTGCATTGATTACCGAGAATTGAATAAAGCAACCCTTAAAGATCATTTTCCTTTGCCCTTTATAGATCAAGTGTTAGATACATTAGCAAGTAAGAAGTATTTCTCATTCTTGGATGGTTTTAGTGGTTATAATCAAATTTAGGTAGCACCTGAGGATCATGATAAAACCACATTTACTTGTCCATGGGGAACTTATGCCTACCGAGTACTTCCTTTGGATTATGTAATGCAAGTGCAACATTCCAAAGAGCAGTACTAGGAATTTTTTCTAATCTGATACATGATTGTGTAGAGGTATATATGGATGATATTACAGCCTATGGAAACACATTTGAAGAGGCATTGGAAAATTTGGAAAAAGTTCTTAAAAGATGTAAAGAAACAAACCTTTCACTAAGCCATGATTTTTTTTTTTTTTTTTTATGATGTTTACAGAAGGTATTGTTTTAGGACATCATATTTCGGGAGATGGGATCAAAGTTGACAAATCTAAAGTTGAGGTCATCTCTAAGTTATCAATTCCAAATTGCCAAAATGATGTTAGAAGTTTTCTAGGATTTATAGGATACTATAGAAGGTTTATAGAAAACTTCACTAAAATAACATCTTCACTCTTCAAATTGCTTAGAAAAGATTTTGAATTCAGTTGGAATCCTGATTGCCAATTATCATTTGAAACCTTGACACCAAAAATTTCTGAAGCACCTTTTTAAGAGGTCCAAATTGGAAACTCTCTTTCCATATTTCCACAGATGCTTCAGATACAGCTATGGGAGCTATATTGGGACAAAAATATTTGATTCCTTATGCCATTTACTATACAAATAAGAATTTGACTCCGACTGAGTTGAATTATACAGTGACTGAAAAGGAATTTTTAGCTGTCATTCATGCAATTAACAAGTTTAGACACTATATAATAGGCTATGAAACATTTGTTCATATAGATCACTCTGCAATTAGATATTTGATGAATAAACCTATTACTAATGGCAGAGTTACAAGATGGCTTTTACTTTTGCAAGAATTAAACATTGTGTGCTAGATAGACCTGGAAAAAAAAACTCAGTTGCTGATTTCTTGTCCAGGATTCAGAATATCAAAGAAGATTCTCTGGTTGAAGATAAGTTTCTTGATGAATATCTTTTTGCAGTAACAACTCAAACTCCTTGGCTTGCATATGTTGCTAATTACTTGGTCACAGGAAAGTTACCCTTACATTTGTTTCCTAGAGAGAAAAGAAAAATTATTCAGGAAAGTGCAAGATATTCATGGATCACTAACGAATTGTATAAAACAGGGCCAGATCTTATGATCAGAAGGTGTGTTAGGGAAGATGAAATGCCTAAGATTCTCAAAGCATGTCATGATGAGTCATGTGGTGGACACTTTGCTGACAAGAGGACAGCCTATAAAATCCTTTCTTTAGGATATTATTGGCCATCCATCTTCAAGGATGCTAAACAATATGTCAGAAGATGTGACAGCTACCAAAGGGTAGGGAAACCTTCTCCCTCAAATGAAATTCCATTACAAACTCAGGTACTTATCGAACCTTTTGAAAAGTGGGCTTTAGACTTTATTGGACCAATTAATCCTCCATCTAAACAAAAAAATTATATATTGGTATGCACTGATTATGTCACCAAATGGGTAGAAGCCAAAGCATTACCTTTTGCTAATGAAAAATCTAAAGTTAATTTTATTTTTGAGGACATCGTCACTCATTTTGGTGTTCCAAGAGAAATTGTGGCAGATCATGGATCTCAATTCACATCCAAGATGGTGGAAAGGCTTGTGGGGGATTACAAGATCAAGCATAGGAAATCTACTCCCTATCATCCACAAGCAAATGGTCAAGTGGAGTCTACAAATAAAGTGATTGAAGTAATCCTCACCAAGACTGTGCATCTACATAGAAGAGATTGGGCAGAAAGGCTTCCTGAAGCCTTATGGGCCTATAGAAATACATGGAGGAACACAACGGGACATACACCCTATGAACTTGTTTATGGGAAACAAGTCCTGTTCCTTATAGAGTTCCAATTCAGAACTTTCAAGATGGCAGTCCAATTGGGATTGGATTTATCAAAGGCTCAAAAGCATATACTGGAGCAATTAAATGAACTTGATGTAATCAAGCAAGAGGTAGTTCAAAGGACTGGTCTAGTCCAACAACAGAGGGCTAAATGGCATGAAAAATATATCAAGGACAAGAGGTTTCAAGAGGGAGATTGGGTGTTGTTATTTAATTCAAAGTTTAAAGATTTTCAAGGAAAGTTTCAAACTTAGTGGCTTGGGCCATATGAGATTGAAAAATTCTTTAGTAATGGAGCAGTGAGGATCAGAACAATAGATGAAAGCCAAAATCCTCTTCTTGTGAATGGTCATAGATTAAAAATATATCAAAAACCAATTTCAAAAGAGGAGTTCATAAAGATCTTCCAGGACAATTCTGAAATGAAGTTAGTGAAGAAGAATCCTTCTTCTCCACCAAATTAGTCTTTATTTTTCCTATCTAATAATAATAATAATAATAATAATAAATTGTATAAGGTTGAAAACCAATCATTGATTGGCATGCTTATACAGAAAATACAGGGTGAAAATCAGAGGTTTCTGACACCCTATATTTTCCATTTCCTTTCTGTAATAAGTGGTGACAAAAAGCCACAGTCACTCTGTATTCTGCAAAATTCATTATCTCATCTCACTTCACTCTATTTTATTTTTACAGTTTCACTTCATTCCATTGCCATATTTCACCAATAAATTTTTCCCTTTCCAGTATTTCTTCCATCTCCATTTTCATTTATCATCTTGTCTTACATCTCATTTTATTTTCACTTACACAGCCATTTCCATTTCATTCATAAGCCATATTTTACTTTCTGTTTCACGTTCTGCAGCTGATTCTGTTCTACAGCTAATCTGATTCTGCAGCTACAATTTGCTTATCAGTTCAGGCACAAGTGTACAGTTCATAATAAAACCATGTGTGTAGGGGATTGAAGAAAAATCAAATTTTTGAAGACCAATCATGTTCAAGGTACCTGCGGATCAACATCAAAAAAATTAGCAAGCGAAAGGTAAAGGTTCCAAAGGTAAATGCAAAAATTTATTTCAAAAAGCAATTTGAAAACATAAGTTTGTATAGTATGTATAATCACATGTCTCCTTAACCAACCATCATTAGATTTGATTACCACGATGTCTCTGCCATATCTTCCATCTTTAATGAAAAACAATCTCAATGATTCTTTCATAACAAATCTCCGCTTCAAACTCCATAACTTGTACTCAAATGGTCCTCCACAACTACACCTGTTAACAGTCAAGACAACTATGTGACCTACCTATCTACGACTCTCTAAACCCTTACTATCTATTTATTGCATGCAAACTCTTAAGTTTTTTTCTCATATTCACGCAGTCATTCCATATACACAATTTTCCTATTTCCATTTACACAGTCATTCCATTTCTTAGACAGTGAGAGTAATTTTGAAGGGTAACTGAAAATAGAGGATATGGAGCTTATTGTCAGAACAGAGCCTGTAGGGGTAAAATATATGGAGGGGTATCCACAGCTTAAAGGGATGCTACAGAAGGCCGGATGGTTAAATTTTATTGAAAAATTTGACAGTTACCACAAGGAAATTACCAAATCTTTTGCAAGATCATTTGATGGCACATAAGTGGAGATAGGGGATATCAAATTTGCAGTCACAGGATCCTTCATAGTAGAAGCAACAGAGCTCCCGAGACTAGGAGAAAGATGGTTTAAAAACAAGGAATTTCATGATGAATCTTGGAAGGTGATCCTTAAAAACCCAAGTATGGATATTACAGTATTTAGAAAGGGGATTCCTATTTCAGCACTCAAGAATAAATGGAGTAACATGTTGTTAATATTGCAAAAATTCATTACATGTGAAGGAAGATTTGGGTCTATGTATGTTTACCATATACGCTTGTTAATGATTTTTAGAGAATGTAACCATTAATCTTCCCTTTTTCCTTCTGAACAGTCTGAGAAGGATGGCAACAAATGTCCAAAAGAAAATTGAATCAATAGAAACAACTCTGTATCATCATGGATTAGTGAAGATTCTAGTTGAATTCCATTTGAAAAGTATAGGGGATACATGGGAAGATTTCTTGGTAAGAAATTTCTTCCAGGATGCTCCAGATTTATCTGAGGGAAGTGATGTTAAGATAAGTAGAAGGAGAAATATGAGCATTAATATTCAAAACTCCTCACAAAAAGATGATGCAGAGACAGCTCCTAAACCAGAGGTTAGGAAGCAGACTAAACAGGAGAGAAAAACGAAAGAAAGGGTTTAAGAAATCAATGAGGACATTCCTGAACCTTCATCACCACAAGAAGAAGAACAACTACTCTCTGAAAGACTGACCAAGATCAAGGAACAAATCAAGAAAAATAAAGAGAAAGGAAAGAGGAAGAAGGACACGAAAGAAGAAACCATAAGCTTCCAAAACTTGAGGAGGATCTCTAAACTCCAAGGTAAAGTGAAGAGGGTGACATCAAACGAAGCCTAATTCATAAACTTAGAAGAAGAAACCCTAGTTCAATCTCCTGATAGTATCCCATCTGAACACAATCCACAAAACTCTCCTCCACAGAATTTTGAAGGCAGCCCAAGTAGAGCTTCTCCTGGCATAGATCCAATACAACAACAAATCTATGAGTACATAAATTCATTAGAGAAAAATAATACCTCAATAGATCCAGGAACTTCACTAATCCAGAGCAGTCTGTCACCCCACAAGAAACTCTAACTAGCTCTCTCAAACAAGAAATCTTTGAGCTAGAAATTCTGAACAAGCACATTCAAAAAGAAAATGGAACCTTGAGGGAACAAAACAAGATGGATAGAGCTATTCATGACAACACAATGCTACACTTGGGATTATGGTACAAGAAAAACAGGAAGGTGAAAAGAAAAAATAAGAAGCTGAGCAGAACACTTATTAACCTCAAATACAGACTTCTTATGAAGAAGCCAGGGATGGCAGTTAGTGTAAAGAAAAGTAAGAAGAGGAGTTTGAATGTGTTGGTAGAAGTGTCAGAACAAATGCAATAGGAGGAAGAAGTTCACATTTTTGATTGCATGGGGACATGCAATGATTTTGCAAGTGGGGGTATGTTGAGTCTCAAAATCACTCTTTCCCTAGCAACTCTTCTCATCCCTTTTCTTTGTTTTTCCATGAAGAAAATGCATTCTTATCATCAATAACCAGTATATATTGCCTTAAGGAGGACATTTAGTGATTTACAAGTTATGATTTTATGTTTTTCAATTTTAATAAATTTTTTTCTTTTAGCCACGGAATGCAGCCTATTCTATAGCTAATCGACTGTTCTGCAGCTACCTCCATGCTTTAACAGGTTACAGGTGTCAAACGAGGAAACTAGCCACATGGGCATTTCTATAATGGTCACGACATGGATCCTATCCTAGTCAACCAGCCCAAATCGACAAAGAAACCAGCTCAAGACCACAGTCAAAGGTGGAGTCAAATGAGGAAACCCGGAAGCAATAGGACTGTGTCTAATAGGACTCTATGTCCATTCTTCGTGGCTATTTAATAAATCTGACAACTTCTATTGCAACATTTACTTGAACCAGCCACTGGTGATAACATATTCACGCAACTACCTTCACATGTAGCTTATCAACCCATTCACGCAGAACTATTGTAATACGTGGACCACCTGTAGCTAAATTCTCTCAAATGATAGTTAGGATTTTTCTTTAAATATCAGTTGTAAAGAACTCGAAAGGAGTTCAAATTTCCTCATGTATTAAGCTTAGACTTACTATTATGTAATTTGAAACTTATTTCCCTATTTTTACTATGAAGGCCTATGTTTTATGGGCATATGAAAGAGTTTCTTGGAGATTGATTAATCACGCATAACCTGATCAGTTGCAGAGGGCCCCTGTGCTGAATGAGGTTTTATTTCATTTGCTTTTGTCTTTTCTAGTTAAACTATAAATTCATTATTTCCTCTCACAGTGTTCATAATCATTTTCGTACTAACCTTGTTTATAATGCAACTTTTATCATTTTCTTACTAATGCAGAATAGCTTCTTTTTGCTTAATTTCTTTCTAGTTTTATTAGTAGTTAGAAGTTGAAATTCAGTAGTATAATTTAGTTTACTTCATTTACTGTTTTACTAGTCTTTCAATTTTTAATTAGACTGATCAGTGCCATTACTGTTCTTACCATTTTATTCCTATTTTATTGACTCATGGTGGTAATGAGTGTTTCTGAAGAGCCCTTCTAGTTGATAACTCATCCTAAAACTAAGTGGTTGAATACTTCATTCATGTAATGAGTCTTTTCTGCATTCCTGCATTTATTTTCTCTTAGAATAATGAAGTATAAAATTCCTCAAATTCCATCACAAGGAGATTCTCTCCCAAAATTGAGAGGCAAAGTAACTAAGTATTTCATTTAGTTTTGTTTCTGTAATTGATTAGACATTAGTTGCAATTTCACTTTCAGTTTTTAGTTCATGATTTAGAAACAATGATAAAATAGAAATAGAAACTTTGTTTTCATTTCTTGCTTAAACTTTGCTTCCAAGTCTTCCTTAAGTTCTTTTATTTCTCATTTTTAGATTCTTAGCAGCCTTTACAGAAGTTAGATTTAATATTTTGATAGTTACATTGTAAATCATTAGGAATTAAAGGACCAAAAAGCCACAAAACAACATAAAACATAAAAACAACGAAGTAAGAAGGGTCATCTAGCACAAACAGTGCACTACACTTCATCAGTTTATGATACCCGTATTGATAATTTATGTAGAGCAATTTAGGACACTAAATTGACCAAACAACGACCCCAAGAAGTTGATGTACCAATTTACCCTAATGGGGCCCACATTTTTGGCACTTCATCTCCTAGGGTTAGGTTTTTGGATTTTTAAGGTTTTCCATTGTTCTCAATAATAAATAGGCCTTGAGTCTCATTGTAACATAGTTCAGAGGATTGTAGACGCCACGTCTCTTCTCAGAGATAAGCGACCATCGCCCGGGATAGTTTATTTCCATTTCTGTATGTAAGCATAATTTAGTTCTTTGACATTAATGAAATGAAGTTTTATTTCTGTTGCATCTTTGTGTTTATGTGTATATCTGTATTTTTTTGGGTTACTACATAAGTCTATATGTTAACTGTACTTGGGGAGTTGAATTATATCATAGTAACTCTTTCTCACATGTTTACCCTGGTAGACGATTAGCTCTGGTAAATGTGGGAGAAGGATGTTATAGAGTGGTATCAGAGCATGGTTTCATTCTCGTTGGGTGATGTCTGGTTTCCCTTTTATCTTTCGATGCATATGTTGTCATGCATACATGTCAGTTGCATATATGTTAATTATTCTTGTGGTATATGTGTTTTTTATGTATGCAAGGTAAGGGACATTTTTGCTGTTGTATTTTCATGTAGAAGTTCAAATGCGGTTGTTGTTGGGATGTGTTCACTATGAATGCATGTCAATGTTTATATGTATTGTTTATGCATGCATGTTTTCCATATGTTTGTTATGCATGGTACCTAGTCGATGTTATACTTATGGCATTGTGCATGGTAACTGGGATAATGTTTGAGATGATATTTATATATTATTATGATTATGATTATACATGTATTGCATTAATTTGGTTGATCTTGTAGACGAGATATTGTCCCCTGAACTATATTGAGGTACGTTGGTTGTTTATAATGTTCTTTAGCTGGCATGATATACTTTGTAGGAAGAGAAGATCAAATATGACTAGCAAGATGGTAGACTACAAGTAAGGAAGAAATTTGGTGGGAAGATGTAAAGAATGTTAGAGGTATTCATGAAGAAGAGTTTCCTTGGAGTGTGTTCAAGAGATTTTTCAAGAAGAAGTGTCTATTGGAGAGAATATGATGACAAGGAAAACGATTTCTATGAGATGAAGACAGGATCCATGATCAATCAGGAGTACACTAGAAGATTCTTGGTGTTATTGAGGTATGCGCTTTATCTTAAGGAAGATAAAGTGAAGATTCAGAGATTCATCAGTGGGTTGTCGATAGCATTCAAGGACATGATTGAGTTTGATGATTCTAGATTGTTAGAGGAACCCATCAAGAAGCTAAATAATTGTTATGAGGAATCAAAGACAAGATTTGAGACTAAGAAGGATTGGAAAGGTAATGAGAGGAATAAGGGAAAATGGGAGATGAAGCGAACAAGACCTCAAAACATAGGTAAAAGAGAGAATGTAGCATTGCCTAAGAAGTTCAATGCATCTAATAGAGGATAGGTATTTCGGTTTGAGGAGCAGAACAAGGGTGATGGTAGGAATCCCTTGTAGTGTTGGAATTGTGGAGGAGAGCATTATTGGTGAGATTGTCCATAATGGCACGATGATAGACTGCAGATCTATAGTGCTCAGGAGGCACAAACGGTGGGGGATGTTGGATAGAGTATTTCTCGGACTTATTCAGTGTTGCGTAAGAGGCATGCATATCACTAGGCATCTATTATCAAGATGGAAGGTAAGCTTTGTGATCAAGTTGTTTCTATTTTGATTGACCCTAGATCTAATTATAGTTATGTTAATCCTGACCTAGTGGATAAGTGTAGTTTGAATAAAGAAGTGCATGTAGAATATTTGTCAATGCAGTTGACTACAGGTACAAAGAAAAGAGTTCATCATTCGGTAAGAGCTTGTGCATTTGAATTGAATGGTATGCCTACATCAATGCATTTGAATGTGCTTCCATTGGGATCATACAATATGTTGTTGGGTATGGATTGGCTATACCTTCACAGGACCAAGGTAGATGAAAAGACTATTGAGTGCTTGGATGACAATGCAAAACAAAGGATATTGTAGGGTAAGAAGATAGAAACATCAGTTAGAATGGTGACGACTATGCAGGAAAAGCACATTCGAACGAAAGGGTGTGTGTTATTTATAGTACATACTTCCAATGATAAAGGTAAGGATGTTGAGGATGCAGAAGTTTTGAAGAGGTATCATGAGTCTCTTACAAAAATGGGCATCAGGAGCATCTGAGGATGAGTCCGTTTGAGGCACTCTATTGGCGGAGTTGTAATGCTCCCATTAGTTGGAGTGATCTAGTGAACAGGGTATTGATTGGACCATACATGTTGGCAGAAATGGAACAAGAAATGTAGGCAATCAAGAAGAATCTAAAGGAAACACATGATATATAGAAGATTTATGCAAATTAGAACAGTAAGTTTAAGGAGTTTTAGGTTGGAGAACAAGTTTACTTACACATCAATCCCAAGAAGATCTCGAGGATTGGATCATGTGCCAAGTTGGCACCTCATTATTATGGACCTTTCAAGATTCTTGAGAGGATTGGACCAGTAGCCTACTGACTTACACTACCTCCAATAGTGAAATTCCATGATGTTTTCCATGTGTCATTTCTTAAGAAGTATGTTAAAGATGTTGATCATGTGATTTTCTGGTCTTTATTGTAGGTGGATCTAAAAGGAGAATTCCAACTGAAACCTCAGTGAATTTTGTAGAGAAATATGCTCATGCTTCGGAATCGAGCAATCAAGTAGGTTAAAGTGTAGTGGAAGCACTTTGGCCTCGATGAAGCTACATGGGGGATGGCTGATCAGATACAAGCTATGTATCCTTCATTGTTTGTTGATTAAGGCAAAGCAGTTTTGGTATATTTATATAAGTACATGGATGTAAAACCACCATGAGCTATCTTATAAAGCTCCAATAAGCAACATAGTTTTCATGTTGTTATGTTTGTCATGATGGTTTGCTTTTTAGTAGGGTGTTCATTGTGAACACTGCAACGATCTAAGTTATAAAGTTCCATGGATAGTATGCTTTTCTTTTCAATGGTCTTGTTGGATGTAGGTGTCCATGTAATAAAGTTAATAAAGGAAAATACTAAACAAGGTCATGGGACATGTATTCCAAGCTGAATGTTGGGAAAAAACATAGTGATGGGGATCAATTGTGATTAATTAATGGCAATGCAAGTTGGAAAAGGAAATGGAAAAGGCTTTGAAAAGGAAAAGAGGAATTAATTTGCATTTATTTATGAAAATAATGTAAAATATGAAAAAAGGAAGGTGAAAGGTCACAAGTTGCATGTGAAGGGGAAATTGAAGGAAAAAATAAGGAAAATGAAGAAAATAGAGTCCTAAATGATAAAAAGACTTATGAGAATCAGTTCATAGCTTTTATCAATTCAATCATTGGCACTCTCATTCTATTATCTCTCTCTATCATACTCTTCAACACTTAGATATTTCTTGGAGCACTCTTGGAGGAGTGTCGCATACTTGGGATTTGGAGCAAGAAGGTAAAGGAGGAGCTGGGAAAACACAAGGAGAAAACGGGATCAACAACTACAATGGGTTTTTCTTGCAGGCACCGAGTTATGTGTATGGTTTCCTTGCTAGATTTGGCATGTGTGGAATATGCCTGTTGTTTCTTAGTTATGATTTTTCATTGGCATGGAGGATTGCCTGGATTGACAGTGGTTTTGCCTAGCCTTTACATTTCCCAAATAGCCATGATGTTGTGGGTTTTTCCTCTTGTTTTCTGGTTGGTGCTCATGTTCCTTATGGTTGTGGGTTGAGTTATTATTTCTTAGAGCTTTGGTTGGAAAAATGCTTTGGAAGCCCTGTAACAACTTGGGTTGAGTTATTAGTCCGGGAATCTTTGGTTGGAAAAATGATCGGGAGCCGTTGGTGGTTTGAGTTATTGGTCCTGAAAGCCCTGGTTGTACAAACACCCTAAATCCTGACAGTAACTGTGGATTGATTTACTAATCCTGGAAGCCTTGGTTGGAATAAATGCTCAGGAGCCCTGGACAACTTCAGTAGAGACCGATCTAGTGATTGTTAGTGATGTATGACTATGAGGTGGAATCACTAGTTGAGGTTTGAGGTAGTTTTGCCTTTGGAAGCCTTGGTTTTGTGTTCTTGGTTTATTCCATGAGATCCCACATTCATGCTCGGAATATGGTGCGTGGGTGATTGGACGAAAGAGATATTTGGTTCAGCCCAATCTATGGTCGGGTGGTACGTGGAAGTCCCTGACTTAGTTGGATTTGTATATGTTAATATAAGCCCATTTTCCTTTGGTATTATATGAGTTGTTGGCTTGTATGGGCCTGGCCCAGGTTCAAAGGTGATTTAGCCAAGAAAATCCTAGTACTACTGGGCCTTTTACCAATAGTCCACGAAGCGTGGACTGAGGTCTCACCCAAAGTAGTATTGGTGGGTGATAGAACTAGGTTTCCGCACCGTGGGGATTTCTGATGAGCTTCTGGAGGTCCGCGGTTTGACTTGTTGCTACGCGCACTTACTATCCCTTCGCAACTTGCGGTGCTTCCGCAGTCCTATTTGAGGCGCAACCTATATAATACCCAATTTCCTTGCTATTATCTGATTACCTAGCTTGTTTATGTAAGACTAATGATTATTACAACATATTCAGCAATCATATCAGCGCACACGATAAATAAAAAAGTATAAACGTAAAGAAGGAAATGCACAAGAGATACACAGAAATAGGAATCAACTTCTCTTTATTAATCTTCAATCCAAATTACAGACTCGACACTGCCTTGCGCACTCAGTTGCAGGGGTCTGCACACTTAGCAGTGGACTCTACTAGGCCTTTGCGCACTCAGTTGCAGAGCCTCTTCCTACTACTATGACCCAATGCACTTAGACTCCTACTCTAAGCTCAAACCATTCGTCTTCTTCTCTCTTCTTCCCTTCGATATCTTTACAACTTAGAGCCTCACTCTATTTGTACAATCCCATGGTCTGCGGACCATGGGTAGGCCGACCTGACTTTACATTACATTACATTACTATAGGGCGAACAACCCTATGACTTAACCTATACTTTGTGCTCTGCGCCCGCAAATCGCGAAGTCTTACAAAACCTTTGACTAAAACTTGGGCTTTGAGCCCCAAAACATGCCGTGGGGGGATTCCGTGCCCAACATGAGTAAATGTGCTTGTCATTATGTGGCTTGAATGGTTGTCTAATCATTAATATTTCTCTGGCTACTTTCTGGATATAAGCATGTTTTATGACAGACTTGAGTTATGCCTCTCATCATGTTTTGATTAGTAGATGAAATGTTGATGAATGCATGACCTAATAGATTATCTTGAAACTATCATGAGGAGGCATCAATCCTTCTTGAAGATTTTCAGATAACTATGAGGTCCCTATGTTCATATCTATTGTTATGACTCGCATATTGCATGTTCATCATATGTTTAACGAAATTCCTGTCATGCTTGGTAGGGGTCAGGTCAAGTCCTTGTTCAATTTTGTGTATTAGTAGCCTTGTATCAATGTTATTTATCATTAATTTCTAGAAGTTTCATGAAGTTTTGGGTAGAGGCTTGATTCCTAACCCATAAGAAGTGGCTCAAAATTTGGGGTCACTAGCAAAAAACTTCCTAAAAAAGGTCATAGTTGCATGGATTCCTTGTTGTGAGAGCGATTGGGGGTCTAGTTCAGCAAAAAATCGAGTTCTCTCAAGGGTTGGGAACTTGGAAGGGTTGGTTGTCTCCTAAAGGTTTTGTAGCTCCCGAAGAAGGTCAGATCGGTACTGTCTTGTCAGTTCAAATTCCTTAACTGTACATGGGGATTTCAATCATATCATAGTAACTCTTCATCACATGTTTACCTCGGTGGACCGACTAGCTTGGGTAAACGTGGGAGGAGGGTGTTACACCAACTAGAGTGTGACATGGAAATATAAATGGCTATTAACATGTCACTAGCGATGTGGCATTTTGGATAGGATTTGGTGTCATGGAATGTTGTCATGGTCTGTTGATGTGGCATGCTGACAAGGAATTCAAAATTTCATAGATTTAACTAATTTATAGTAGCAAAATCTAGAAGATATGAGAAGACTCAGTTGGAAGAAAAATAAAACCATGCATCTAGATGGATTCAAAAATTTTGGAAATCCTAGATCTGAAAAAGTGGAAATTTGGAAGATCAGATATCTATAAATTTTATAAAATCATTTTATAGAAAATTTGTGATATGAATGGATCAAATAGGATGACATTTATAACTCAAGATGTGGCCTTATGAGGAGGCAACATGTGGGAAGGTAAGTTTCCACATGTCAACTGATATGGCATTGTATGGTGCTGATATAGGGCCAAAGGGATACCATGTGGATCCGGATAGTGATAGGCACGTGCTGAAAGTGTGGAATCCATAGCAAATGAAGTAATCCCGCCTTCTCCACACTGCACAACCATTTTCGCGGCTCTAGTGTTGTGACTGACCCCTCCTTACTTTGCTTCATGAGGCTCTCCATCTCCAAGTGTTGGAACTTCTCATTGTCCATGAGGTCCCAATCCTCAAACTTAATTATGGGTATGCGATCCAGGTGCAAGCCCTCAAACATAATTCCATTGGGGAGGAGCGGGCTCTGGAGTGCGCTTTTAGTGGCATCCAAGTCCTTGGGTATCTTAGCTTTCCCTTTTCAAGGAGGAATGTACTCGGGCAATTTCGCTGAAGCGTACATCGGCTGGATGTCCTCTTCCATGTATTCTGCTGCCTCTATCTCATCGACGAGACCTGTAGGTGCTCCTCCTCATCATCTGTCTCAATGGTGACAAACTTGCCCTTTTCTTCCATGGAAAGTTTACTGAACCTCGGATTCCTTGGGGACATGCGCATTGGTCCCGCCGCCTGCTTATCTTTCTTGGGCCTCGGTGGCTGAGGCAATTTCAGGATTTCCAGTGCAACCCCAGTGTATCCAGGAACATCATGTACCATGGCGTTTTGAGCAGCCTTGCGGTGGTTCCTTCTGTAGAGCCCAAACCTCTCCCGGTAGTTTTCATCTTTCTTGAGCGATCTGTGGTTGTTCGCGAACTTTGGAGCTCAAATGTTGCTCAGCCCTCAACACTCTATGCTCTAACGAACTACTCAAATCTCAAATGAACAAGTGTTGTCTTGTGGTTAGACCTTGGAGTTTTATAGTGCATTTTGAATTCAAATTTGACCGCTCCCCCCAATTCTGGGCCATCAATGCTTTCTTGGCGGTAGATTGCCCCAAATCTAGTCCTTAATTCATGTCTTAAATGCTCATCGCCTTCTCCCTTTTGTCTTAAATTGGACATCTCATCATGAACAGTGACACCAACGGTTACTTCCTATCTTACCCACATGGCAGCGCAACCCCCCGTGCGCGGGCGCAACCCTTGTGTCATGTTGATTCTGCGTGCACCTCCCTCATCACGCAGCCCTCAAACAGACTCTTTTAGAGTCCCATGCTCTCTTTCAACTATCTGGAGTGCTGAGACTGTGCTCCCTACGGCTAGTCAGGTGGTTGCACCACTTGTGCAAGACTTCAACTTGCCTTTCAGCATAGTTCGCGAAAACTCCTCAATTTTCTACGCGACCACCAGTGCCGCGCATTCTACTGTATGCAGTGCGCTTCCCTAGTTACGGCGTTTGGTGAGGTGTGGTTGTAGCCATGGCAATAGAGTCATAAAATCTTGGCGACAATCTTCTATTGCAGTGGTATGGTCATCCGTATTTTGCTTTGTCATCCTTGGTTTATCGACGAGACATGCTTGTATGATCTCGTTTTCCAGCCTTTTGATTTCAACGTTCATCCAAATGATTTTCTTCCTCAATCATACCCGGTCCTGTTCGAGTTCGTGAAGTCTAATGTTCCCTCGCCGGATGGCTTCCTGAATCCTTAGATGTTCGTCCTTGCGTAGATGTGTGATTTCTTCCTCTTGGCCATCGCGCACTGTCACAATTGCGGAAGCTATTATGTACGTACTCCTTTTTGTATTCTCTTCATAAATTACAGTTTTTACTCTGTTCCGCATCTTTGGAATTGTCTCCACGTTCCATGTTTTGCACATGGTCCTATAGGCCCATTGAACTACAGGTAGATGCAAGTCCCAATCAGTTCGTTTTTCTTGGTGAACCTTGTTTAGTACTCCGCACACCTTATCGAATGCCTCGTTGTGGAGAATTGGTAGCGCGCGTCGCCTTTCCTGCTGTTGTGGTTTGTTCTGATTCTCTGGTCTGGGGGTGGTGTGTGCTTGTGTGGACTGTACAACATATGTCTCTACCCATCGGGAAAGGTGGGTGTGCAAGTTGTTCCGCCCTTGCTAATTGGCTTTTGTTCGGAGCTGGGGTTTTCCAAAACGTAGGCACATAATCCTTCTGCATTTGCGCCAGTCCTCAAAATTTCCTTGATGTGTACCCCACCATCATGTGGGTGTTGTGTGCAATGCCCACTTCAACGCATCGAACTGTTGCTGTTCTAGTACTGTGCTTTCAAATTTGCTCAGAAATTCATCCACCGCTGTTAATCCATCATATGTCAGCAACTCCCTTGCCTCTATTGTCACGCAACGCAATGATCTAATCATCATGTTGCAATTAAGAGTTGTTACTTTGTGCAAACGATTTTGCCATCGCTCTATCTCTTCATCTGAATCCGAAGTGTAGGAGCTTTCATGCTCCCATGAAATCCTTCCATTTGCAGTCGGATTCACCCAATCTTCTTCTCACGCAGTTATATTGTAAATACAATCGAGATTGTCATCATTATCATCGTCGCGCACCGGTTCAGTGTATCACGCTCCCTCAAATGGATCTAGTGGTACTACTGTGCGTAGTGACTTTTTCTCAAAGATCATTTTGTGCTTCTTCAGATTTATGATTCGATTCATATTGGTGGCCCAGTATATTCCTAGTAGCGTGGGATAGGATTGCTGTCATCGACAATCTCTATCACTTCAAAATCCGCCTGCATGCTTGCACCTTTAATATTGATTGTTACCCCTTGCAATCTTCCCATGGGAAAATTCTTTTGTTCACCATTCGTAACTGAATAGGGGACCACTGTAACGTGGGTATGCCCATGCGTTCCCATGTTTTCTTTGGTAGTACATTCGCATCTGAACCTAGATCCAGGATTACCTGATCCATTTTGTATTCACCTATTTGCGCAGTCAACATCATTTCCCTTCTTGTGCACAATGCATGCTTTCCAAGTTTCTGGACCACACACGGTTCTCCTAACCGTGTGCACCTAATGATAAGTTCTTGTAGTTCTTTGAACACCTTCTTGTCACGCAACAGTTTCATGCATGTCTCCAGAAAAGTAGTGAGCATTGAAGGATCCATCCCTGGTTCTAGTTGATCCTTACTACCTGAAGTGGTGGCCTCCATGAAGCTCTTCTTAGCTTCCATGAATGTCTCCTTCGCGCGTTCTAAATCAAACTCGGGTTCCTTTGTAGGAGCCTTGCAAACCCACGTGCTTTTTTCTGGATGCTTCCCTTTATCATCTCTCATGGTCATACCACTCCTGAGCGTCATGTTTACATTTGGGTCTTCTTCACGTGGCTCAGACCTCATCATTTGTAAATTCTAGGTCGGAGGGGGATAGAGTACCCCATTTTCACACATCCTCGTTATCAGCGAAGGACAATCTTCTACCTCATGATCAAACTGTGTACAGTATCAACATGATATTCTTGTCGAGTTTATACAATCGCAGGCATAATGCCCTGGCTCTTTGCGATTGTAACAAATTAGTTGTCTACGACCCCTTCTTGGTCCCATTCCACCTCGACCCTAACCGCGCCCCTGAAATCCAACGTGCGCCATCCTTGCATTTGGTTCGAGGGCTTGCATTTCGGTCTGCACCTTGTAGGTAGGAGTCTGATTCATCATTAATTCGTAGCCTTGGCAGGTACGTTCATCATGGCATACCGACCTGCAGAAATTACAAAATAATTGCTGGGACATCTGCGTATACTTCTGCAACAAATGACAATTATCCGTAGTGTGTTTCTCTCCTATCTGGTCGATCGAGCACCATAGGGCAGACGCCCCACTCAGCCCTACCTATGCCTATGGTCTTAACAACATCGGCCCTCCTCCTGCCAAGTACTTCACGAACATTGGACAGTGGTCCTTGTCGTGCCCTTGGCCTTTGCATTTTATGCACCATACTTCCTCGTGCACCTCCGTCCGAGGTGCCCTTTCCTATTTCACACTTTGCATTTCTAGACACAGATTTTGCAGTTGCGCATGGATTTGTTGTACTCCAAACCCAGGGTCTTGTATAGGGGTCTCATGTAATCTCATTGCTATTTCCAATGCTTCAGCCTGGGCGGAAATTTTTTACTGTGACAACGACGTCCTTAAGTGTGTGTAAGTGAGGCCACAAACCATGCACGATGATGTGCATTTGTTAATGTCATATTGGCTTCGCAGATCGTACTCTTTAGCCTTTGGTCTAGATCCCACGGGGTCTCGCTCGGGAGCATCGCGATCTTCTTAAACTTGATGATTGATTGTGTTTCTGATTTTGGCCTGCTAAATTCCCTGTTCAGCACGGCCTGGATCTCTGCGATCCCTACGTTTGGGTGGTCATTAGAATGCTTGATATACCATGTTAATGCATGATCCTGCAACGCGCTCACCAGCATAGCCTTTTTAATATTATCATCCATGACACCCTGTGCTTCCCATACGACTCTTACCATGAACCAAAATTTCTCCAGATCTTCATTTCCCATTCCTCTGAATACCGGTAGTTTGATTGCACTCGCCATATTGAAGTGTGGTGGTGGCGGAGGTGGGGTGGGTGGAGATGGAGGCGAGGAGGGTGAGAAGGGGGGTGGTGTGGGTGGAGGTGGTAAAAGCAGAATACACTGCCTTATCAGACTGACCGTGCTTCTGGGAGAAAATTTCGCGAGCTCTTCCTCGCTTTCCTACGAGGGTGAAATTAAGGGACTGTTTTCCAACTCTTCACGACTTTTGATTCTATAGATCTTTCCTCTTCATGTAGTTCCAAACATTAATTTATTCGCATAACCCACTTTTCACACAATAGCATCTTAATCCAAGTGTTCAAAGATTTAATATACTTACCTCACGGTCCCTTGAGAAAACGTCGTTTCCCCTCACTGTAGCTAACGGTTGTGTCGATCGTGAACTCAGTCATAAACCCTCCTATTATTCTGTCGAGCCAATGGTCCATATCTTGTGCTATCTTATCTCCTGATGCTTCTAGTCTGTGCACTAATTCCAGAGTTGAAACTATTGGTTTGTTGAGCCTACACCTTCCCTGGCTGTTTGTTAACTTCGCGATCCACTCATACAACTCAGAAGGAAAGTGTTAGTGTCAGTGTCTTCACACTGCCATTAGTGATCAAATTTACTCTTTTTACATTCATGTTAGGTGTCTCATTCAATCAACTGCATTCCATTAGGTCATGGATCAAATGGTAGAGGTTTTATTTCATTTTCCCTCATGTCATATACCTACTGAACTTGTTGACTTGTTGTCATAGTCATTTCAATTTCATTTTTCACTAGTCCTAGGGTTTAGTATCATTAGGTCTTAGGGTTTCATCATGGTCATTCAGAATGAATAAAATGGTCAACAGACACATGAGGAGGGTAAAAAGTTCAAAAAGTCATCATTTTCCTTTTTGTGAACTCAATAAAGCTCTTTAATCTCAAAACTCTGTTTTGAGGAAAAACAGAGCACTTAGACCTGAAGGGTTTCATTCATGTAAATTTATGTAATTTTATTGTTCCTATATGTAATAAGTATCTACAAGCTTCTCCTAGTCACCTGGTGATAATGCCAGCTCTTGCCACTGCAAAAAGTCAATGAAATTAGTATTAGTCCACTTGCAAAAGCCAAAAAAGTCAAATATCAGCAAAACAAAGTATTTCAAAAAGCCATCAAAACATTAGAAAGTGGGTTTTGCTTAATGAAAAATCAAAAGGAGGGAAAGTATAAAAATCACATCCATGTGTTTTATTTCTTCATTACTAAAGGAAACTTGCTAAGGAGAGCCCAAAAACATGATTTCAGCTATCATTGAGCAAAGTGAAGGAAGAAAAACAAAAAATCGGGGTGTTTGCTTGGTGCTATGCACCTATTGCCTGGCACTGCACATTAAAAGGGCGTTGCGCACCTGTTGCCTTTCTTCAATGCATTTTTACACTGGCGCTGCGCAATAAAAGTGTGCTGCACACTTGTTGACCGACGCTACACACCTGTTGACCGGTGCTACGCACCTATTGACCGGTACTACGCACCTGTTGGAGAAGGCCAAAACACTTCTAAATTGCATCAAAACTCATCAAAAGCTCTTGAATGCCTTTGTCCAAGTAAGTACAGCCATCCTTCTGGCTAAAGATAAATTAGTGCTTGGTTTCTTGGGTTGTGTGGTCTCATTTAAAGCAAACCCTAGGTGTCTTTGAGTTTCCTCTCAAACCCTAATTAGTCACTAAGTAATCCCTCACATGCTAATTAAAAAACCCATTGGTGCTCTCCCTCTTGCCATTTTCATTGTTTCCTGTCCCTCTTACCATTTCATTGCTTTCCTAAATCCCTTCCCCTATCCCTAATTCACTAAACTTATTTCCCAAAATCTAAACCCTAAAACCCCAAAACCTTCACTCCCTCAAGTTGAATCACATCCCCATTCACCTCACTCATTTCTATCTTTTTAAAATCTCTTCATACTCATCTTCTCCCCACCCCATTCCTTCATTCCTCACTAGCAGCTACAGTCACCAAAATCCATGGAGAGTGACACTGATTATGAAAGGGAGGAAGAAACCCTTAGTGACAGTTCTAGGGAAAAGCATGTGCAGAGGAAACCTCACAAAAGGCGAAAAATAATCAGGGAGGAGGCTATAAGTTTGAGAGAATTGCTTGCTTTCCCATTTTCCATATCATGTTTCAGACATCACTCTTGCTTTGATTTCTATGAAATGGTGGAGAGGGTCAAGTTTCACCATGAGCTTGCCAGGTTATTTGTGGCTCATCTGAACAATGGTCAGGTAAACCTTGCTGGTGTTTCATTCACATTATCACCTACTATTATTTCAGAAGCAATAGGTATTCCAAATGTAGGTGAACAGTGGAACAAAGGACAGTATGTTGACAGGGAATACTATGAGCCTTACATTAAGGCCAGATATCATAGCAAAATTAGTAGAGTGTTTCCCTTCAAATTTTTGGAGGACAGGTTTGCTCCACTCATGAAAATTATCATCAAGTATTTTACTTGTGAAGGAAGGTTTTCCCGGTTATATGCATACCACATCAGGTTTTTGATGCACTTCACTAGGGTGAGAATGATGAACCTCCCCTATTTCATATACAGGAACATAGAAAAGATGACACATTTTATTCAAAGAAAACCATACCCTCAACAGTTGAATAATATCTATCACTTCTCTTTGATAAAGATCATTATCTTACATCAGCTGAACTTGATCAACATGCCATGGGAGACCTTCATTTCTCATAAAGTCTTTAAGGACCCTCAGATATCACCATCAGTGCCTCAGGAGGAAGGAGGACCTTCAAGACAGCAAGGGGTTCAAGAGACTGAGACCACAGGAGTGCCAGTATTTGTCACTTATGGGAGAGGCACTAGGAGGCTTTTTGCTACTACCAGGCGAGTATTATCTCCACCAAGGGTGGAAGGGGTCTTGCCTTCTTCTCCAGACCACAGGCAAATGTTATCTCCACTGGGAGTGGAAGGGGCTTTACCTTCTTCTTCAGCTAGACAGGGATAGTTTGACCAGTAGCACAAGGAAAAAGATAAAGGGAAGAGAAAGATGCACGAGAAGGACCCTAGTGAGGGAAAGAGAGAGATTTTGTCTTGGTTGATCATGAGGATGTACAAGGAATGAATGTCACTGACTTGAGTGCTCAAGACTCAAGGATCAAGGACATGATCATCAAAGAGAAAGAGGTTGAGGTACAAGCCTTGTCAATAAATCTAGAGAGGGCCAAATGGATCATTAACTATCTTGAGCAAGAAAACAAACAGTTGACAGACAAGCAAGACCTCATGGTGTTACATATGATCAAAGAAAACTGGCAAAGGGAAAAGAAAGCAAACGTCAAGATGACCTCCATTGAGCAAGAAATTGAGACTGATCGAGAAGCTTAGTTAGAGAGGGTGAACGTTCACCTTGAGAAGCTGCTTGAGAAGGCTAATAAAGAGAATAAAATGCTTCAATACATGGCCTATCACTATTTGACCCGTAACAAGATATGTAACTCAAGGACGAAGAGGCTTAAGGCTAAGCTGAAAAAGGCCTTAAGAAGCAAAAAAGAGCATGATAAACTCAAAATCTTGGCTGAAGTTTCATTAGCTCAGCAAAGAACTTAATTGATATGCCTCTTGCCAATTTTGAAGAAATTTTGAGAACTCTTGGTCCTTTTGCATTTTTGGAAAATTTTACACAAGGATTTTCAATAGGTGGCGCTACGCTTTTGATGGGGACAATATTTTGGAAAATGGCTTGCATATTTGGATTCATCATCAAAAAATAAGCAAATCCAGAAAGTTTGAGAAAATTTGGGGAAAATCTTGGCCACCAAAAGGGCAAAAAACACCCAAAAAATGCCCTCTCTTCCACTTTTTTGACCCATAGGAAGGAGTCTTGGGAAAATCAACTTTTGAAGGGGCAAATGACCTCCAAATCAGGAAATTCAATTTGTTCCAAAAACTAGACAGGAAGGGATTTCCAAAAAGCCATCTTGGGCCTGATTTGGATGAGTGAAAGACCTTCAAAATGACCTCTGAAGTGGCGCTGTGCATTAAATTTTTGGTGCTACGCATTAAATGAATTTTGCCAGTTTTTGCTAGAAAAGCCAAATTTTGCCTAGTTTTCTCTACAGTTGACTTTTTCTTTCTCTCTTGGTGAAATTAGCATGGTAAATGATGTAACTTGATGTAATTATGGATGTAAAACACTTGATAGGGTAGATACATCAAGTCAAAGGTGGTTTTGAGCTGAATGAATTGGTTTCCTTGGTTTTAGAGGCAAGCTGTTCCACTGCCTACTTTTGTGTTCCTAGTTTAGATATGGTTGAAACCACCCCTTTTCTCATGGATTCGACCCCTGATGGATAGCTTAGATGGTTTTGAGGTCTATATAATGTCCTTTTTTTCAGTCATTTTCAGGGGTTGGAATCTTTTGGAAGTGGTGCATTCATTGTATACTTGTATCAGCAGATTGGCAAGGAATAAAACCAGGTTTTACAACTATTTTTGTGGGATTCTTGTGATAATGAGTCTGTGTATTGTTTCTTCTTTGTAATGAGTTTTATTTTTATTTTTTATATGTATCCACATCTCTCTCTCTCTTCTAAACTAAATGAATCAAGGTGAATAGACAAAATACACTAATCTACAGTGCTTTGTCTTGGGAATGCATTTGGTTTTCTGTGTTTTCCAATGAAGAGGATTCATGCTCCTCATGCCCTCCTCAACCCCCCAGCAGTCTAAATCTACCATCTCAATCAATTTCTATTACATAAATCCTTTGTCTACCTTGCCCCACAGAACATGTCTGTTTTCCTGATTTGATTTCCCGGACCCAACCTGCCTCCTCCATTTGATCCAGCAACAAAACCTTAAACATCAACCCAAAATCCTCTGAGCTACTATACCTAGCCTAAAATATACATTCAATTTTAGTCATCTCAAGTCATAATTGCAACCATCTTAATGGAGATTTACAAGGAGAGAGCCCTCTCCCAACCTGATAGGGCTAGCTACCAGGTTAAGCATGGTTTATGGTTATCCTGAGATTGCCTCCCTTTAGCCTGAGGTCGATCTAGGCTCTAACATAGTGGCAACCATACTGGGGAAGAAAAATAAATCACTCTAGTTCCTTGAGAAGTTCTGAAATTTTGGATGATAAGTTTAGAATTCATTAGGATGAACATTGAAAAAATTGTAAAGTTCAATTGAATTTTTGGGAAAGTTGAACACACTGACTTCAAGAAGATAAACCAGGTCCAATCCTGATCCCGATCCTCCTCCTGTATTTGACAATCCCAATTTCATTCCCAAGATAATTAGAAAACAAGAAAGATCACTCAGCGCTAGAACCTTAATCAGATCCAATTCCTGTCTAGTCGAGTGGCTTTTCTTAGAAGATCTGCTAAACATACCTTTTGATGAGTATTTCGAGCTCTCTTTAATTAGAACCTCTTCTGAAACTAAACTCTTGGATCTAGTCTAGGATCCTGTTTTTCTAAGTCAACTTGAAACTCAAAAAGATAAATTGATAAGTAACCGTAAGCTTCAAACCTCTCCTTAGTCATATATCACCACCGATCGAATCCTTGAACACTCTGATTTGGCTTCAACATTGTTTGCCTCATCACCATTTCCTCATATTTCAAAGAATCAATCGACTCCTCCCTTCATACCTTCAATCCCTCAAAAGCCTATCATTATACCTCAAATACCCATCTCTTCCACGACATCAACTCCTCCCATTGTCACAAATCCCTCTGTTATTTCGACATCAGTTTCAAATCCGCCACCAGCCATGTCTGCCAGATATGCATCTCTCGTTCTACCTTAGAATTTGGATGCTATGCCTATTGATTACCAAAGTAAGATACCGTTGTTTGATGCTACTCAAAGTATCACATCGTAGCAGCATGTTGATAGGATGAATGAATTCTATGATCTCCATGAGGTAGATGAAGAAAATGTGACCATGCGATTATTTGTGCAAAGTTTTGGAGGCGAGGTTCGAAAGTGGTTTAGAGCACTACCAGCGGGATCCATCAATACTTTACCGGTTATACACAAACAATTTCTGGATCGATGGGAGGTAAAGAAAAATCCACTCCAAATTCTTTCTGAGTATGAAAATATAAAAAGGAATGTAAGTGAAAGTGTCCAAGATTACTGTGTAAGGTTCAATATTGTCTATAATGCTATTCCAACTGATATCAAGCCACCAATGGGGTTGGCATTGATTAAATTTCCCTATGGCTTTGATGCTGATATGTCATATCAGTTGAGAGAAAGAGATCCTACCACACTGGAGGATATGCAGAAAAACGCAGTAAGTGTAGAGGCAAATTTGCTGGCGAAGAGAGCAAGGATGAAAAAGGAAAAGAAGGTAACTATAAAGGAGGAAGCATCTTTTTCAGATGTTAAGGCAGATCAAATACTCTGGAAAATAGAGAAGATGTTTGATCGGATGACAATTGTAGACAAGCCTGAAAACACGATCAGAAATCCAAACTTCAGAGGACAGCAACAACCTCAGTTCAGGATTAAACAAAGGGAGCAAAAGGCACAAGATCAATCATCACAGTAGCAAGTCAAAACACCTTTGCAGCAAAATTATGTACACGGAATGGAAAGTGATGATGATGATGATCCGGTGGTGGAGGCAAATCATTTCTTTACTGCTGATGGTTTGCCCATTTTTCTCACGGAAGATGAGGAATATTCAGAGGCTTCAAAGGTTCAAACAGATGAAGATTTCATACTGGAAAATGAAGGGGTCTTAGAGGATGAATCAAATGATTATCAGAGAGGATATATGAATGCATTGACAGTGCAACAGAAGCAATATTCATTGAGAAGCAGAGATGTACCAGTCAGCCCGGTTCAAAAGAGAAAAGAGATGCAACCCAAGAACGACTCCTCAAATACTCAGAAGAAAGGAAAGGAGCCTATTGATCCAACTTCCAGCGAAGGACCATCTATAAATGAGAAGACCAATCAGCCAAGTGTAGCAAAGGAAAAGGTCGAAAAGAAGGACTCTTCAGTCAAAGAGGTAGATAAAGTTTCAGCTTTTAGTTTAGAGAATGAGATAGCTAAATTAAAGGTTTCGATTCCTTTGACTGAATTGATGAAGAACAACAGTTATAAAAATCAAGTGTTCAAAATTTTGAATATAGATCCCTTATCTGATATGGTAAATGTAGAAGATGATCACCCGGAGCTTATCTTTGGCCCTGCTTTAGAAGGTCGGTCTGAGGATAGTGAAGTGCCTCCATTTTATATAAGCCTTAGATTGCACGAGTATGTCCTCCATAATGCCATGTTTGATTCCGGAGCCTCCCATAATCTGATGCCAAAAGCTATTATGGAGAAATTAGGCCTTGACATTACTCACAAATATCATGACATTTACTCTTTTGATTTCAGTAGGGTCCGATGTATTGGTCTTATCAAAGACTTGGTGGTGTCTCTAGATCAGATCCGAGCCAAGAATGTTCTCATGGATGTGGTTGTTGTAGACATCCCACCACGGTTTGGTATCTTGTTGTCCAAATCGTGGGGTGCAAAGCTTAAAGGGACTTTATAGCTAGATTTCTCCTATGCCACAATTCCTGTGTTTGGTCAATTGAGAAAATTATGTAGGGAGAATAAAATGAAGTACATGATTACAAGAAAGGAGAAACCAATCAATCATCCAATTAATGATGTACATATAGGTTTAGAATCATTTGTATTATATTCAGATAGTGGTTTGAATGATATTGATAGTCAATTAGTTGAAGTAGAAGATGTGTGAGAGATTACAGAAAATTTCAAAGTTGTCCTTGATCAAGAAAGACAAAAACTTGCAAGCACCTCTGAGTAGTCTACGTTTTGGTAGTAGCAGAAGGTTAATGAGCAATAGAAAATTGAAGAGATCAGTCAAGGTAAGAAAGAAGATGAAACAAAATTTCAACACTTAGAGGAAGAAGCAGGCCTATGTAGTATGTATTTCGACGGAGTTGTGGGTAAAGATGGTGCTGGCATTGGGATTTGGATCCCTACCCTTTTTTCCAACCTAGCAAGGTCCCTAGTAATGTAAGAGTTTGCTCATATAAATTGGCCTTTGATTGTTCTAATAATGAAGCCGAATATGAAGCGTTGATTACAGGATTGAAGATTCTCAAAAAGCTGAAAGCAAAAAGAATATCAGTTTATGGGGATTCATAATTGATAATTAAGCAAGTGAAGGGCGAGTATCAAGCCAAACATCCAAGGATGAGGGCCTATCGTAATGAAGTTTTAGATATCCTAAGGATGTTTCCAGATTATGCCTTGACATGTGTACCACATGCACCAAATGTAATTACAGATTCACTTGCAACTGTTGCCAGTAATTTGAAGATCCCGATGAATTCTAATAACAATTTTGAGATCCATGTCAAACACCATCCAGCTGTTCCAGACAATCTACGGTATTGGCAAGTCTTTTAAGATGATAAGGAGATTAATGATTTCTTACAAAATGAAGGCAACTACAAGGATGCTTCCATAGACCGTGACCTTGATGACGATGAACCGGAAATTCAAGTAAATCAGATGGAAGTATTGTAGCTGAAGGACAATGTCATTCCTAAAGGTCTTATTCCTTTAGAGGTACTCTTCGATTAAGATGATGTGACTAGGAAGCCAAGCTTGGTGCCAACAAATAAGGGTGTTGAAGATGTGAATCTTGGAACAACCGAGAAGCCAGAGTTTGTGAAACTCTCAAAGTCATTATCCCCTGAGGTAAAATCTAAATATGTCAAATTATTTTCTGAATTTGCTGACGTGTTTGCTTGGGATTATTCAGATTTAAAGGTGTATAACAAAGACATAATTCAGCACACAATTTCCATCAAACCAAATCAGAAGCCATTTCGTCAGAAGTTGAGGAGGATTAATCCCAAGTTTCCGCCTTCAATTGAAAAAGAGGTAAATAGAGTATATAAGGCTGGTATAATCGTTCCAATCAGATTCTATGATTGGATCTCTAATCTAGTTCCCGTTAGGAAGAAGATCAGTGAGATCATATTATGCATAGATTTCAGAAATATGAATAAGGTGTCATTAAAGGACAACTATCGGCTGCTAAAGATGGACCACATCCTCTAGAGAGTAGTTGGAGCATCTTGTATGTCGCTGCTCGATGGATATTTAGGCTACAATCAAATTTTGGTCCACGAAGATGACAGGGACAAGACAACATTCACCACTCCTTGGGGAACATTCCATTATGCCAAGATGCCGTTTGGTTTGAAGAATGCCAGTGCTACATTTCATCGTGCCATGGACATTGCATTCGCAAATGAAAAAGATGTGTTTTTAGTAGTATATCTTGATGATTTGACTGTCTTTTCAAATTCTGATGAAGAGCATCTTCACCATTTGAAAATTGTGTTTCAGCAATGTAGAAAATTTGGGATATCACTCAATCCCAAGAAAAGTCTTTTTGCTATGGATGAAGGGAAGTTGCTGGGCCATATCATTTCAAAGGAAGGAATCCGCATCGATCCTGTAAGGGTGGAAGCTATCCAAAAAATAGATTTTCCTCGGAGTAAGAAGGAGATACAAGCATTTAATGGTAAGATAAATTCCTTATGTAGATTTGTGCCTAATATAGTTGAACACTTGAGGGAAATTACTAATATGTTGAAGAAGGATAGTGTGGTGAAGTGGATTGAGGCTGCTATGAAGTCTTTTAACCTGGTAAAGTTTGCTTTATCCACAACCCCGATTTTGATCAGTCCTGATTATACACAAGATTTCATATTATTTTCATTCGCTTCTGAACATACAATGGTAGCAGTTCTAATGCAAAAAAGAGATCAGCTAGAAAAACCTATTGCATTTTTTAGTAGGACCATTAGGGATGCAGCCTTGAAGTAAAACATCATTGAGAAACAAGCTCTTGCCTTGGTTAAACCTTTGAAAGACTTCTAAGTGTATATTCTGCACTCTCATATCCTTGCATACGTCCCTAACGCAAGAGTAAAAGATGTATTGGTACAAACAGATCCGGAAGGAAGGTGGGGAAATGGATTGCATCATTGCTAGAATATGACTTGGAGATAAAGCCTACAAAGCTTATCAAGGGACAAGGTTTGGCAAAATTAATGGCAGAGTCAAATTTGCATGTATTAGACGTAAATCTTATCACAACCATGTCTAAAGAAGAAGAGGATAGTGAGCTGATTCAAGTGTCTGAAATTTTCCTCCAATCTCCATGGTATTCAGATATTGTGTACATGCTTCAACATCTTTCACCACCTCCAGGGATGGCTAAAAACAAAGGTAGAACTCTAAAACTCAAAGCTGCTAAATTTTGTATTTTGAACAATGCACTCTATTGGAAGGATGCAGGAGGCATTTTTCTGAATTGTTTAATTGAAGATGAGGCCCAACAGGTCATGAGTGACTTTCATAAGGGAGACTGTGGTGGTCACTTATTTTGGAAGATGACAGCTAATAAAATTTTGAGAGCAGGTTACTATTGGCCTACATTATTTGCAGATGTCTACAAAATTGTCATGAGCTGTCATGAATGCCAAATTTTTCAAGGAAGAAGAAAGTTGCAGCCACACCCCCTTAAACCAGTCAAAGTTGATGCACTATTTTAGTAGTGGGGTCTAGATTTCATAGAAGAGATTCATCCCACATATTCAGCTCAACACAAATGGATTTTGATGTCGACAGACTATTTCACAAAGTGGATTGAGGCAATCCCCACCCGACAGGCCACAGATTCGGTAATAATTCAATTTCTTGAAACAAATAATTTGTCACATTTTGGCTGTCCTAACAAACTCATTACAAATAACGCAACCGCTTTCAAGTCCAAAAAGATGATTGAATTTTGCAGCAAATATAAGATTACCTTAGGGCATTCTATTACATATTATCCAAAAGGTAACGGGTTGGCCGAATCTTCTAACAAGTCATTGGTCAACATTATCAAAAAGTTGTTGGAAACCAACAAGAAGAGCTAGCACAAAAAATTGGTTAATGCATTATGGGTGGACAGAGTAAGCCAAAAGAAGTCTATTGGTATGTCCCCGTTTGAGATTGTATATGGTATTGACACAGTATTCCCAACATCTCTTGCAGTCCCGATTATGAAACTTTTACAGGAAGTTGACAGCGAGGAAGATCACTTGCAACGAAGAATAAATCAAATGATCCATTTATAGCAGACGAGAGAGGAAGTTTTCCAGAATACCTTTAGGCTGCAGGAGAGGATTAAAAAGATTTATGATCGAAAGGCAAAGGTGGACAAATTTGAGATTGAAGACATAGTGTTATGGCGGGATGCTAGAAATAAGGATAAAGGTAAGCACGGAAAATTCAACAACATGTGGAAGGGACCATACGAAATTGCTGCTTATAGGGGGAAAAATGCATTTCTACTCAAAGAAATGGACGGGCAAGATTGTTCAGGAGGACCAGTAAATGGTAGGTTCCTGAAATGGTACTTTATCTAAGGAGTTTTCTGCTATCAAACTCACCATCGTACATATCATTTTATTCAGTTCATTGCAGAATTTGAGATGTGACTATTCATTTCAGTTTGGGGCCCAAAGTGAAGGCTATAAAGCTGAGTGTCTAGTTTCAGATTTGAGTTAGTCTCAGTTCTTAGTCGGTTCAGTTATGAGTCTTGAGTCAAGTTTCATAAAGTCAGTTTTGATGTTTTTGTTGAAGTTTATTGACTCCATATTGCCCAATGGATAAATCACTGGTCTGCTTTCCCAAAGATCTGCGGTTCTTGGCACCTCCACGAAGCTACCATCCCCATTGGAGCCAATGTTAGTGTCAATGTCTTCACACTGCCATCAGTGATCAAATTTACTCTTTTTGCATTCATGTTAGGTGTCTCATTTAATCAGCTGCATTCCATTAGGTCATGGATCAACTGATGGTAGAGGTTTTATTTCATTTTCCCTCATGTCATATACCTACTGAACTTGTTGACTTGTTGTCATAGTCATTTCAATTTCATTTTTCACCAGTCCTAGGGTTTAGTATCATTAGGTCTTAGGGTTTCATCATGGTCATTTAGAATGAATAAAATGGTCAGCAGACACATGAGGAGGGTAAAAAGTTTAAAAGTCATCATTTTCCTTTCTGTGAACTCAATAAATCTCTTTAATCTCAAAACTTTGTTTTGAGGAAAAATTGAGCACTTAGACCTGAAAAGTTTCATTCATGTAAATTTATGTAATTTTATTGTTCCTATATGTAATAAGTATCTACAAGTTTCTCCTGGTCACTTGGTGATAATGCCAGCTCTTGCCACTGCAAAAAATCAATGAGATTAGTATTAGTCCACCTGCAAAAGCCAAAAAAGTCAAATATCAGCAAAACAGAGTATTTCAAAAAGCCATCAAAACATTAGAAAGTGGGTTTTGCTTAATGAAAAATCAAAAGGAGGGAAAGTATAAAAAGCACATCCATGTGTTTTATTTCTTCATTACTAAAGGAAACTTGCTAAGGAGAGCCCAAAAACATGATTTCAGCTATCATTGAGCAAAGTGAAGGAAGAACAACAAAAAATTAGGGTGTTTTCCTAGCGCTACGCACCTATTGCCTAGCACTGTGCATTAAAAGGGTGTTGTGCACCTGTTGCCTTTCTGTAGTGCATTTTTATGTTGGCGCTGCACATTAAAAGTGCGTTGTGCACTTGTTGACCGGCGCTACGCAACTATTGGAGAAGGGCGAAACACTTCTAAATTGCATCAAAAACCATCAACAACTCTTGAATGCCTTTGTCCAAGTAAGTACAACCATCCTTCTGGCTAAAGAGAAATTAGTGCTTGGTTTCTTGGGTTGTGTGGTCTCATTTAAAGCAAAACCTAGGTGTCTTTGAATTTCCTCTCAAACCCTAATTAGTCACTAAGTAATCCTTCACATGATAATTAAAAAACCCATTGGTTCTCTCCCTCTTGACATTTTCATTGTTTCATGTCCCTCTTACCATTTCATTTCTTTCCTAAATCCCTTCCCCTATCCCTAATTCACTAAACTTATTTCCCAAAATCTAAACCCTAAAACCCCCAAACCTTCACTCCCTCAAGTTGAGTTACATCCCCATTCACCTCACTCATTTCTATCTTTTTAAAATCTCTTCATACTCATCTTCTCCCCACCCCATTCCTTCATTCCCCACTAGCAGCTACAGTCACGAAAATCGATGGAGAGTGACACTGATTATGAAAGGGAGGAAGAAACCCTTAGTGACAGTTCTAGGGAAAAGCATGTGTAGAGGAAACCTCACAAAGGGGGAAAAATAATCAGGGAGGAACCTATCAGTTTGAGAGAATTACTTGTTTTCACATTTTCCATATCATGTTCGGACATCACTCTTGCTTTGATTTCTATGAAATGGTGGAGAGGGT
Organism: Pinus tabuliformis; assembly: GCA_031772625.1. NCBI lineage: Eukaryota > Viridiplantae > Streptophyta > Pinopsida > Pinales > Pinaceae > Pinus > Pinus tabuliformis. The sequence goes on along the minus strand of CM062819.1, from coordinate 1,120,638,831 downwards.
AAAGTTTCACCATGAGCTTGCCAGGTTATTTGTGGCTCATGTAAACAATGGTCAGGTAAACCTTGCTAGTGTTTCATTCACATTATCACCTACTATTATTTCAAAAGCAATAGGTATTCCAAATGTAGGTGAACAGTGGAACAAAGGAAAGTATGTTGACAGGGAATACTATGAGCCTTACATTAAGGCCAGATATCATAGAAAAATCAGTAGAGTGTTTCCCTTCAAATTTTTGGAGGACAGGTTTGCTCCACTCATGAAAATTATCATCAAGTATTTTACTTGTGAAGGAAGGTTTTCCCGGTTATATGCATACCACATCAGGTTTTTGATGCACTTCACTAGGGTGAGAATGATGAGCCTCCCCTATTTCATATACAGGAACATAGAAAAGATGACACATTTTATTCAAAGAAAACCATACCCTCAACAGCTGAACAGTATCTATCACTTCTCTTTGATAAAGGTCATTATCTTACATCAACTGAGCTTGATCAACATGCCATGGGAGACCTTCATTTCTCATAAAGTCTTTAAGGACCCTCAAATATCACCATCAGTGCCTCAGGAGGAAGGAGGACCTTCAGGACAGCAAGGGGTTCAAGAGACTGAGACCACAAGAGTGCCAGTATTTGTCACTCATGGGAGAGGCACTAGGAGGCTTTTTGCTACTGCTAGGTGAGTATTATCTCCACCAGGGGTGGAAGGGGTCTCGCCTTCTTCTCCAGACCACAGGAAAATGTTATCTCCACTGGGAGTGGAAGGGGCTTTGCCTTCTTCTTCAGCTAGACAGGTACAGTTTGACCAGCAGCACAAGGACAAAGATAAAGGGAAGAGAAAGATGCATGAGAAGGACCCTAGTGAAGGGCAAGAGAGAGATTTTGTCTTGGTTGATCATGAGGATGTACAAGGAATGAATGTCATTGACTTGAGTGCTCAAGACTCAAGGATCAAGGACATGATCATCAAAGAGAAAGAGGCTGAGGTACAAGCCTTGTCAATAAATCTAGAGAGGGCCAAATGGATCATTAACTATCTTGAGCAGGAAAACAAATAGTTGACAGACAAGCAAGACCTCATGGAGTTACAGATGATCAAAGAAAACCGGCAAAGGGCAAAGAAAGCAAAGGTCAAGATGACCTCCATTGAGCAAGAAATTGAGAATGACCGAGAAGCTTGGTTAGAGAGGGTGAACATTCACCTTGAGAAGCTGCTTGAGAAGGCTAATAAAGAGAAGAAAATGCTTCACCACATGGCCTATCACTATTTGACCCGTAACAAGATATGTAACTCAAGGATGAAGAGGCTTAAGGCTAAGCTGAAGAAGGAATTAAGAAGGAAAAAAGAGCATGATAAACTCAAAATATTGGATGAAACTTCATTAGCTCAGAAAATCACTTAATGAAGATGCCTCTTGCCAATTTTGAAGAAATTTTGAGAAATTTTGGTCATTTTTCATTTTTGGAAATTTTTACACAGGGATTTCCAATAGGTGTGCAACGCCACCGGTGCTACGCTTTTGATGGGGACAATATTTTGGAAAATGGCTTGCATATTTGGATTTAGTGTTACACAAAAATATCGTCACCATGATTATTTGCAGTCAGTATGGGTTTATCATCACTTGTACTGTCCTCCTAAGCAAGTCTAAGACCTCAGCTCTTCAAATCAAGCTTTGGAAGTGGGAGAAAGACATTAAAAATCAATGTAACTCTGGTTCCGCACTTTCTCTCATGGTCACCTATGGTCCCGCACCTTCTGTGTACAAAAGCTGCGTACCTACCCGCTTTGTTTCTAACGGTGTAGGTGCGGACCCCTGTGAAAGTCAAAAGGCGCAATTTTTATCTTAAAAAACTCACTTTGGGTTAATTCTAGAGTTTTCTAGAAGGAATTTTGACGTGGATTGTTCACTCTGAGGTGGTTCATGCATCCCAAAAGAGAAGGAGCTAATCCCTTGACTAAAGGAGCTATCCATTTGAAGGAGGACCTAGTAACTTCCCTCCATTGCACTATAAATACAGGCATTGGGGTGAGGACTACAGAGGTTAGAAGCTGAACATTTTGAGGGTAAATGCTGGTGAAATTGAGACTCTTTGGTTGAGCTTGAGAGGAGAGATCACATACCTCTTGGTTCCATTGGAGAGTGAGTGAAACTTGTCAAAGTAGAGGAGACATCTTGTTGGACCCTGGGAGGAGCTTGTACAACGTCAAGGCAAAGGTTGTAAGGTTCTTCTTCTTTTGAATTAATACAATCAAACTCATTTTTCTCAACAAGTATCTTATGTTATTTGTTTCATGGACTCCTTGACTTTCATGTTAAATATGTTTTATGCAATTGGTTTTTCAGGTGCTATTTAATGTGTTTGCCTTGTTTATGTTTGCAGATTCGCGAAAAGGAGCTCATTTGGATCAAAGGAGCGAGGGCATCCACAAGCTTGCGTTGGACTAAAGGTAGGCCCTAAAAACCTTTGTTTGCTATTGTTTATTGAAGCATATTTAGAGAAAGATAGTGTCTGGTTGGTCTGCTTGTCGTTAGGTCTTCTTTAGATTCTAGGAAGGTCTATCTTGTCCGCAAGATCGACTCATTCCGCACGACCAAATGGCGACTCCGCTGGGGACTTGATTGTTTTCTTTGTCTATACTTTGACCTGAGAAACTGTTCTTCCTATTTCTGTTTTTGACTTGATGATTGTGGGATTGGGTGAATTTAGTTAATTTTGAGTTAGTTTTCATTTTTCATAGTTTTGGGAGAGGTGCGCACCCTCTGAGTTAGGCACAGTGCGTACCTGTACGCACTTTTCCTTTGTGCACAGAGCATAGACGCACCTGTGTAAACAGGTTGTCTACGTACCCTGTCAAAAATTTGAAAAATTTTAAATTTTCCTCTTTTTTATCAGTTTAGGATTTGTTTATAGGTTTTAGCCATTGCCCAGACCTGCTTGTTCCCTGTCAAAAACTTTCCTTGGTTTGATTTCATTAGCATTAGGGTTTTAGGTGGAATTCCTAGGAATTTTGCTTGTTGGGTTTGTTTTTCGTTTTTGGTTGTGTAGTGGCTCTGAGCTTAGAAGCCCTAGGGACCTTAGATTACCTTGGTGTCTACTGGTCTTCTTGTGAGTCTGACCATTTATGAAATCTCCCCTTTTTGAGGAATTCGCTTTGAGTTTTCTCATTTCGAAATTTCGAAAAGCTTATAGATTGAAAGTTTGGAATTTTCATTTTTACAAAAAGGAAACGAAAGATTGGTTGTTTTTTGACTAATTGTGATTCTTAATAAATTAGTCCTTAGCTCACATTTAGCTAAGTAAAACATCCTCAAAAAGACTTTTAGTAGGCTTTGACTTCAAGTAGCTTTTTATAGTTTGTAGCTCTCAAAGTTAGTCATTTTCATTAGTTTTGAATGTTTTATTTACAAAATATAAAAAAATCTCTTTTGGAAAAGTTTATTTTGTAGTGATTGAGTGCTTTGAAAAGAAAAGGGATATTTGTGTGAAATAGCTAGTTGTCTCATTTTTGAGTGCTTTGGAAAGGGAAAAGCTCTTCTTTTAATTTGTTTAATTGAGAAAGATTTGTGTTTACAAAGTATTTGCATTCTCAAACTCTTTCTTAGTTTAGAAGTTCATCGAAGAGAAAAGATTGTTTAAATCATCTTAGGTGCATCTTTTTAGTGATTTCGAGTCGAGTCTTTACACCACGAGTTTCATCTCCACCACCTCTTGACTTAAACAAAAACCACTAAAATTAACGCTTAAAGTAAAATTCACTTAGTAACATTTTATTTCTAGGGCTCTGATACACCAACTTAGCTTAGGCTAGTGTCTTGGAGTAGGGGAGTAATTAACTCTCCAAGATAGTAAAAACAAACAAGTAGCTGTATCTTGTGGTAGGAAGAAATCCAATTGTTGCATTTATGCTCTGGGAAAGCTCCTCTTAAAGGAGAAGCACGAGATCGTGTCCGAACCAGTGTGGGAATCAATCCTTCCTCATTGGGAACGACGCCAGGTATTCACGTATTAAAAACGGTAAACCTCGGATTAACCATTGTTGAGGAGCCTGGGGTCACTTGTTGGTAAACCTTGGATTATGTCAAGGAGCCTTCAAGGGGATTGAGCTTGCTACTCTGCCCTTGCGTGCGTATCGGATCATAGACTGTTCCCCCAGGTGTATTTGTCTCAGTTGGTAGCCTTAGTGACCATATTCTTTAGGATTCTTCCTAAGGTGACAGTGGTGGGAAGATCCCACTGTACCTGGAGCAGACGTCGGCTAGACTCACTTGGATTTTTTGGGGGGTTCACTTCACTCGAGACGGTTAAGTGGAGGAACTTGGTCCAGTCTATTCATTAAGCAGGTTACCGGGGTAACTGTTCCAACCGCCATTTCTGTACTGAATTCTGCGACGTTGGATTTCATCACCAACTAGTGTTTTCGGTCCGGAAAGTTACTGTTTGTGTGTGTTTGATCTCTAGATTCTTTAGGCGTGTGATTCAAATTTGTTTGGTTCTTTAGAGGCTTTAGGTGTTTTTCATTGAGATTTTACTTTGTTTGCGTGTGAAGTAGTTAAAAGTTTTTAACTGTGGCTGAATTACCCAGACAGTCCTGTAGACTTCGGGGCCAGTCTCCTGAGTTTGTAACCGTGGCTGATTTATTGAGGAAGTCCAGTAGACTTCGGGGCCAACCTCCTGAAGAAGTCTCGAGCCATCTTGAAGGCTTGAAAGTCCTCGTAACTCCTAGTGGCAGTAAAGTTGGGTCACCTGAAGAAGGAGAGTCTTCATTGGTTGTTCATCCTGATTACCAAACTCTAGAAACAGGTTATAATCCTGAAGCTATTTCGGTTTCCGAACTTGCTGGTAGCTTTTCATCTACTAGTGATATAGGCGAAGAACCTGAGATATCTGAACCTGTTACTCCAACATCGGGGTTTGTCTCTCCAACTTCTAGTGCTCCTAATTCACCTAGGGTAGAAAGAGTAATCACCGAAAATCTTCCTTCTGGTTTGATAGCTATTGAAGAACTTACTCCGGAAGAAGAAGTAGGCATCCCTATCCCTGAAAATCAACCTGTTATTGATCTAAGGGAGCGTGAATCAATTTTTTACAGTCCACCTAGAAGTACTAGGTATCTTTCTTTAACTAATTATTTGGAAAACCCAACGTTAAGTTTTTCACCACCTCGTGCTCATTATCATCCTAGGGGTTTTTATACTCCCGTAAATATGTCAGGCCAGTCGTCCATGTTTACTTAATTGCCTGAATCTTTTTTGTACGACGGTCCTTCTGTTCCCTCTGGGTATCAGTCACTTTCTGGTACTTTTTCGGGAGAATCTCCTCAACCCATTGAACAAGGGTTATTCACTGGAAGCAATGGTGCAAAGCCGTTGAGCGTAGAAGACATTCTTATGATGTCAGGTTCTATTCCCAATTCTCAACCTCAAGGTGGCCAGTTACCGCCTGGGGGGTAGCCTCAATTAACGCCTGGGGGGCAACCTCAAGGTACACAATTTTCATCTGGGGGGCAACCTCAAGGACAGTACGTGCCTACGGTACAATACGTTCCTCAAGGTCAATCCCAGACTCAATATGTACCCCAAGGTCAACCCCAGTATCAATTTATACCTCAAGGTCAACCTCAGTATCAGTACGTGCCTTAGGGGTATGTACCCCAAGGTCAGTACTCGAACCAAGGTTTCCAACCACCCCAAGGTCAATCTTATGTTCAAGGGACGGGAAATGTACCTTTCAATTATCAAACCTACCCTCAACCCGGTTATGGTCCTCAATATTCTCAACCTGTTATGGGTCAGTACCCCGGAATGAACATAGTGTGGGATCCATCGCAAATTCAACAGGTGTTGCAGCCAAATGTACAGTTTTCATCTCAAACTAGACAACCCTTAGTTTCTGGTTCACCCCAACAACCTGTCCAGTGTAATATTCAAACTTCTGTACCTTCGGTAGTTTCTCAGTCTGGGCCTACTGCGCCTCGTACTCCATCTCAAATGACTGCTGCAACTGCCGCAACATCTGTTCAATCTACCCCACCTACTTCTGGAGTATCGACAGCTCCGGTTTCTACTGTTCCTGTATCTACTCCTCAGACATCTTTACTACCGTCTGGATCCACGATTCAAACTATGGTTCAGATGCCTGTAGGACAACCTGGTTTAAGTACAGTTGTCACAAGTCAACCACAATTCACTTATCAACCGTACCAGGGACAGTACCAATTCGGTCCTGCTGTCCAGCAGCCAATTTATCAGTATCAATAGTATCCTGGGTACACTTATCAACAACCACAACAACCCCAGTACGGTTCGGTTAATCCTAGTTTTCCAGGAGGATACAATATCCCGAACGCGATTCCTATTCCTAGTTATCCTAGATATCCTCCTCCTGGGGCTGGTCTCATGACCCAGAGTTTTAGGGACCCTAATCGGCAGCTACCGTTTATTGCGACTTTGGACTTACCAGACTTGTCGCGCCTAACGAATGATCCAATTAATTATCTTCCGTTTTGACCGCCAATGACGAATAAGTTGCCCAGTGACATTCTCAAGTTCGAAGGTAAATCTGGAGAGGACCCGTTGAACCATGTGATGACTTACCACCTCTGGTGTGCGTCTAACTCCATCACAGATGATTCAATCCGTCTTAGACTTTTCCAGCGCACTCTAATTGGTCTCGCGGCCAAGTGGTACATTGAGTTACCGCGAGGCACTTTTTATAATTTTAGTCAGTTAGCTACCTCATTTTTAACTCATTTCCAGTTGCCAGTCCAATATGACAATGGCACAGAATTGTTAACTTCGCTAAAACAATCGACATCCACGTACATTTCAGATCATATTCATGAGTGGAGACGTCGACGACGTTTAGTGAAGGTATTTATTCCGGATCAAATCTTGGCTGAGTGGTTTGTAAAATCTTTGTTGCCAAGGATCACTGAAGATGTTGCTAAAGCCAGAGTTGTTACTGAGGAGCAAGTGATTGCTCAAGCATAGTACCTTGACTTGGTCTATACTCAGTCAGGTACGTTACACGAAAAGATGCCCGATCTTCCCAAGTCAAATCAAATCACTGCAGCTCCTTCGGGATCTCATGCTGCTGATGGTATGATTGGTACGGTTAACACTAAAAGTAAGAAGAAGTCTTCCAAGAATTCTTCTCCTATCATAACCTTGCCTAATTCCCCGACAGGAGATTCTTCTGCAGAGGTTCCCGCCGATATTCACGTTGTAGAATCATCTACGACTAAATCAAAATCCGGTGGAAAGAAGAAAGGAAAGAAGAAGAATAAAATGGACAAAAGTTCAAAAGAGAAATCTGAAAAGGCGGAATCCAATGATGAAAAGCGCAAACCTCGTTATCCATGTCTCATTTGTGACGAAGAACATTTTACAAGAGACTGCCCTCATCTAGCAGAGGTTGCGAAGATCGTCAAAGGTTCCCAAACTCCTGCTGTTTTGAAGGATCCATTTCCAAATCAAGATAGCAAGATGATAGGTTCTTCCTCGAGTGCCAATGAAGAACCCATATTGATGATGTCCCATGTAAGGATTGCGACTCGATCGCAAGATTATGGTAGTAAAATTCTTGTTGATGGCAAAGAAGTAGAATCTTCTCATTCTAATCCATCAACCTCAGCTCCCGGTTCCGATCCACTACAGATCGAGAAACCTAATCCAGACTTAGTAATCAAACCGCCCGCCAAGGGTATACTTCGAAAGTCAGCTTTCAATCCACATGCGAGAGCGGCTCAGAATTATAACATTGTTGAGGATTTAGCTGTTTCACCGTCAGCAATGTCCACTTTGGAAGTGCTGCAATCATGCCCAGCATAGCGTAAATTACTCTTGTCGGCTATAGGAGCTGTTGATGTTCAGGACCCGAACCTAATAATCTTTGATCTAGAAAATAGTACACCACGTTTGCCTCATCAAATGGCTTTCCAGATCCCAGTGATAGTAAAAAACAGGCCTATTCATCGGACTGTAATTGATGATCGAGCCTCAACGTGTATTATGTCGATACAGTGTTGGAGATCGCTTGGTTCTCCTTCACTAAATCAATCCCCGACAATTCTTAAGGCCTTTGATGGCCGTGGGTTTCATCCTTTTGGCATTCTATAGGATTTGCCTATAGGGGTTGAAGGAAAAACCGTTAGTCTAGATGTGGAGGTGGTTGATGCCCCTCTAGACTACAACCTTCTCTTGGGTCGAAGTTGGTCTTACGCTATGACAGTGGTCGTTTCATCGGTCTTTAGAGTCATAAAGTTTCCACATAATGGAACGATCGTAACAATAGACCAGCTGGCTTACTTTTCATCTGACCCAGCCTCTTCGGAGAGTATTCAGCATGTCGGTAAAACGACTATCCCATATAAGGATGTTGGAGTAGGATTAGTTAAAGATGCCGGTTTACTGGGAACTTTTCCTTTTCCTCCAATCAACGCATCATCTTCATTTGCAACTATTCATATGATTACATCAGACACCATTTTTTATGACGATCCTTGGATCGTTCCTTCTGAATCTGAAATAGACTCATTTGGTAATTCCATGCCTTTGAGTCCATATGAAATTGCCTATGAAGCTGTGCAGTCTTTTGCCGACCCATGTTCAACCGGAAATGACTTAATGAATGTGGTCCGTGAGGAATCACTTTTCACATCAACCTCGGATTTAACTACGTTTTCTGAACTTGTTCACTCTGATGAGCAAATTCGTGAAATCCTATGTGTAGATGATTTACCATGGGAAGATCTCCATCACAGGTCTTCGTTTTTACCTAAGGATGATCGTTTTGAAAATGATTTCTCATCAATCTTTACGACTAAATATGTCAAGGAACCTCAGAATCCAATGAAACATCCCGATTCAGAGTTAAATTTGGGAAACATCTCTCGAACTATTCCCATTGACATTTCGGTTAAGCCCAGAATTGTTGAGAACATTCATATAGGTGCCTCGTGTACAGATGACGAAATCCAATTATATAAGGTCCTATTTCAAGAATTCCACGACGTGTTTGCCTGGTCCTATGAGGAAATGCCAGGAATTGATCCCGCTATTGTTGTTCATGAGATCAAGACTTACCCGGATGCTAAACCTGTCCGGCAACGTTTGCGTCAGATTCACCCACGAAAAGCTGCTGCAATTAAAGCAGAAGTTGAAAAACTGTTGAAAGCAGGTTTCATTTATCCGATCCCGTTAACGGATTGGGTATCGAATATTGTTCCGGTTAACAAAAAACAGGGAACAATAATAATATGCATCGACTATAGGGACATTAATCGAGCTTGTCCAAAGGACAACTACCCAACTCCTTATATCGATCAAATCATTGATGATTGTGCCGGCAACGAAATATTTTCCTTTATGGACGGTTTTTCCGGATACAATCAAATCAACATTCTACCTGCCGATCAACCGAAAACGGCTTTCATTTGTCCATGGGGGACATTTGCTTATTGCAAATTACCTTTTGGGCTCAAGAATGCCGGAGCAACTTTTCAGAGGGCGATGTCTTATGCGTTTCATGACTTCAAACACATTGTGCAACCGTATCTCGATGATTTGCCTGCTCATTCATTACATCGAGCTGATCACCTTGTCCACTTACGTGCAATCTTCATGAGGTGTAGGCATTATCGTATTCGGTTGAACCCACACAAATGTGCCTTCTGTATAGAAACGGGCCGATTGCTGGGATTTGTAGTTTCGAAAGCCGGCATTCGCGTTGATCCCTCGAAGGTCAAAGCTATTATCAATTTGCCTCCTCCTTCGAGTCTTCGCCAATTCCAAAGTTTGCAGGGGAAAGCAAACTTTTTACGACGATTCATTCCTAACTACGCCAAGGTTACAAAGGGTTTTAAACGGTTGTTGAAACAAAATACTCAATTTTCTTGGGATGAGATAGCTCAGAAATCTTTTGATGCACTCAAACACGCGTTGACCCATGCACCGTTGTTGCATCCTCCCAACTACAACCAGGATTACTTTTTGTATCTCGCCGCCTCCCATTCCACCATTGGAATGGTCTTAGTTCAGGAAGATGAATTCGGAATGGAACATGTGATATATTACCTTAGTCGAACGTTAAATCCAACAGAGCTAAAATACTCACATGTGGAGAAATTGGCATTGGCAGCCGTTCAAGCTGTCCAACGTTTTCGTCACTACATTTTACTACGTAAAACTACAGTCCTTTCGGATTGCAACCCTATGATCTACATTTTGACCAAACAATTTCTAGGGGGCAAGTACTCTAAATGGATCGTTATCCTGCAGGAGTTCGACTTGGAGTTTGAGAAATCTAAGTCTAAGAAATCTTTAGTTTTTGCAGAGTTAATGTGTGACTTCCCGCATGCTGACACGGAAACTGTGGCAGAGGAGCCCATTGCGGACGAATCTTTGTTTCTAATCAGCACTTTAGATCCGTGGTATGGGGATATCATCATCTATCTCTAGACCCAATCCTTTCGGTCAGAAATTTCAAAGTCGGAACGTCGGAAAATTCGCTTCCAGTCCCAACAATTCAAAACTATTGGAGATACCCTTTATCGCCGTGGGGCGGATTCTATTTTTCGACGTTGCTTAACTCACAAAGAGGCTGAAAGGGTTCTAAATGACTGTCACTCTGGAGCATGTGGCGCTCATATGTCTGGGTATGCCACAACCCAAAAGATATTGCGCGCTGGCTACTTCTGGCTGTCTTTATTTAAAGATTGTATTACGGCGGTCCGGAAATGCCACAACTGCCAGATTTTTGATCGTAAGATGCGCGCTCCACCCGCTCCTCTCCACCCTATAATTGCCGTTGGTCCTTTTTCCAAATGGGGTATCGATTTTATTACTTGTAACCCTCACTCGGCCGGGGGGCATGCGTATATCATCCTTGTGGTAGATTATTTTACTAAGTGGGCCTAGGTGATGCCTACATTCGAGGCAGACGGCAAGACAGCTGCAATTTTCGTGTTCAATCATATAATTGCTAGGTTTGGTGTCCCACAAGCGATAATCACTGATCATGGACGTCATTTTCGAAACATTATGATGACCGAACTTACAGGCCAGCTTAGTTTACGTGACGATAGTTCAACTCCTTATTATCCACAAGTGAATGGTCTGGTTGAGTCCATCAACAAAGTTTTAGTTATCATGATCTGAAGAATCATTGGGATTCATCGGTCGAATTGGCACAACATGCTATTTTCAGCGCTTTGGACGTACCGAACTTCAGTAAAAACATCAACAGGGTTCACTCCTTTCCAACTAGTTTATGGTTTGTGTTTGGTCAATTTAGTGTGATCTAAATTGCGATTTAAAATGTCAATCTGGGGTTCGTAAACTGACGAAGTGAAGTGTACTATATGTACTAGATAACCATTTCCTTAATATTTTTTCATTTTTGAGTTTGTTTTTGGATTTATCTTCCTAATGTGTGATGGTGAAAATGAAAGTGAAGTATGGAGTATGGATGGTGATGGTGGTTTCTACAATGATTTTCTCAAACTTGAAAGTGCTCAAGAAGAAAGCTTTAAAACAACTAAACTGAAATCAATTCTTAAGAGAAAGTAAATGCATCAAACAGTGAACTAATGACAATGGCCCAGTATCCTTGCTGCTGAATGAAAAGAAAATAAAAACTGAAGTTAAAGCAACTCAAACCAAAAACAAAGAACCTAATTCACACTACTTAAACTCTTCAGATCCTTTACCCTTCAGCTCAATCTACCTTGTGGGAAGTAATCATGAATAAGTCAAGCAATATGCTATCTAAATGGCAAGAAATTAAATTGTATAAAAGAAACTAGTCACACTACTTTAACTCTTCTGGTCCTTTACCCTTCAGCTCAATCTACCTTGTGGGAAGCAACCATGAATAAGTTTTAAGCAATATGATAACTAAATTGCAAGAAATTAAATTGCAGAAAGGAAACTAATCACACTACTTCAACTCTTCTGATCCTTTACCCTTCAGCTCAATCTACCTTGTGGGAAGCAATCATGAATAAGTTTAAGCAATATGATAACTAAATCACACTACAGTTAGTAATATTCTGATTTCTTGCTAATAGAGTCACTCCACTATAGAAAGAAACCATAAATTGATGAGCAGTATGATATCTAAATAACAAAAAAAATAAGTAAGCAAATCACAACTTGAAAAAGACAGTGCTGAAATTAAACTTCAGAAAATGAAAGTGAGCAGGAAGGACAAGATGATCTCATATGTCAATAGTTATCAAAAAGATGAAAATTTGCCCGGGCTGCCTAAGAAAACCTGCAGAAAAGCACTGATCAGTTGACAGTTATAAGAAAACAGAGGTGAAAATATAAACAGCAGTGAGTTAAGAAACATCAAACAATGTGTTATATACAAGCTAATGATACAATAACATAATAAAATCAACTAAAAACTTTACAAGGCTTCAGCATGCAGGGGCCCTCTGCCACTTCAGCCGGTCAACAAGTAGTCACAAGAATAAACTCAGAAAAATCTTCTCATATATTAAAACAACAACATATATTAACAGTGGGGTGATAACACAACAGTTCAGAATTTACATATCCCAAAAAAACTTCTTTACAGCATTCATCGACGCGTTATTTATAATGACAAAATGCTGAAACTAACTAACTAACTCCTACGCTATTGACTGTGTTGCCAAAGACACGTAGATCCCTTTAGCCGAGATCTAGCGGAACTGTCATCATGTCTATTAAATCTCCGGAGTGGTAGCTGTTAGATTCAGGTTACAGAAATGATCTCCAGGTGTGCTGGTGTCTTCGTGAGCTGAGGACTGTGCCACGTAACGTTCATGTGCTCAAAACAGAGACGTACCACCGCTGAACTCCTTAGTTGGCTCTACCTTTGACCCTCGTTGACCGTGACCTTCTATGGATGATTTGGCTGGTTTGAAGGGACACGTTCCATGTATCCGTCACCTGGAGCTTGCCCATGTGGGTCGTTTCTTCATAGGACACCTGGAGCACAACTTTTAACAAAATAGCTGCGGAAACCTGTGCTGGCTGCGGAAATTGACAAGTTTCCGCAGCTGCATGAACAAAAAAACTAAACCAAACAACAATCATAAGCATAGTCAGAAAACCATATTAAAAGCTTTTTTTAAACTACAATGCAATGATTTAACAGCTGGGTGGATGAAATAAGTGGAAAAGGAAGGCTGAGAGGGTGTATAGGAAGGTGCAGGTTTGAGGCTCAACATACCCCCACTGTGAAGGTGTTGCATGTCCTCATGCAACCAAAATTGAGTTATTTCCCTCTAATCCATATGTTTTGATGCTTCTGCAAGGACATCTAGCCCTCTTTTCTTCTTCCTTAATGCTAACATCATCCTTGGCTTCCTGACTAGGCATTTGAACTTGAGGTTAATCAATGCTCTGCTTAACTTTTTGCACTTCTTCTTCAGTTTTCTGTTTTTCTTTTGCCACAGTCCTAAATGGAGCATGGTATTATCATGGACAATCTTGTCTACTTTACTCTACTCTTTGAGTGCTTCATTTTCCTGTATGATATGCCTATTTAGGACTTCTAACTCAAATATTTCCTGTTTCAAAGACTGAACTTGTGCATCAGGTGGCAGAGAGGTACTTGGTCCTGTAGCTGATTGTTCTAAGGTTTCCAGGTAATTGTATGCCTCTTGCTAATTAGAATCTACCTCAGGTGTATTTCTCGGCCTAAACTCAAAATCTGGTGGAGGAGGACTGCTTTCTCTTTTCGGCCGAAAAGGGATTTCCTCACGTGGAGGACTTGACTCAATGCTTGGCTGAGTTGGAGATTTCTCAAGTGTCTCTTCATCTAAATCAATAAAGTGAGACTGTTTTTCTTTGGTTTTATTCCCCTTCCCTTTCAGCCTAGTGCTCCTTCTTAAGTATGAACTAGTACTCTCCTTGTGTGCACTCTATTTTCCTTTTTGCTTTTTCTTGGCTGTAGCAGCAGTTTGAAGATCTATTAATCTTTCTGAAAGAGGTTGATAATCCTCTTCTATGGATTGCTCAGGGGATGGATAGACTTCTTGGATGGTTCTTTTGCCTTTTTCCTTCTTCTGCTTCTTACTTCTAGCTCTATCTTCTTTTTCTTTTTGGACTGTTTCTTGAATTTTTATTGTAGGGGAGTCTTGGATTGTAATGTTCTTTTCTCTCCTCCTACTTTTCCTTGGAATCTTTGGTGGACTGCTTCCAGAGGCCTCAGACGGCTCTTGGAAGTAGTTTCTTGTCAAGAATTGCCCCCAAGTATCCTTAGTTTTCTTCAACTGTTCCTCAATAAGAATTTTGATGAGCCCATGATGGTAAAGATGAGGTTCAATATTGCCTACATGTTTTTGAACTATAAAACTCATCTTTTTCAAACTTGATAGCAGAAAATGAGGCAAATTAAGAGTGTGACCTTCCATGAAATTCATCATCAGTCTAACATGATACATATACATAGAGCCAAAACGACCTTCACACGTGATAAATTTCTGGATGACTAACAATAGACTAGACCATTCCTATTTTAATACATAAACAGGGATGCCTCTTGTAAATATGGTTGTATCCATACCTTGGTTTTGTAGCATGGTTCTCCATATTTCATCGTCCACACTTCTATTTTTAAACCACCTTTCACCTTCTTGAGGTAGGCACGTGGCATCTGCTATTGTGGCCTCGGTCACTGTGAATTTCAAGTCTCCAACCTCCACTGTTTGTCCATTAAAGGACCTTGCAAAAGCTTTGGTCACCTCCTTGTTATAGCCTTTAAACTTCTGGATAAATCGTAGCCATCTGACTTTCTTCAGCAATTCCTTAACTTGCGGATAACCCTCCAAGTATTTCGGTCCTTCCGGCTCAGCTCTCAGTAATTTTCCCATCCTCTGTTTTAAATTCCACTGAGAGTTCTTCTGTGTGTGAGGGTTAAGGGAAAAAATAGCTCTGTTACAGGGTTTAGGATAAACTGTAATGACTGTAGTCAGGGTTTAGGATGACTGTAGTGACTGCAATTGGGGTTTAGAGCAAATTGTAGTGACTGCAGTCGGAAATAGAGAACAGTGAATGGAAATATCCGAATTACGGGAGGAACAGTGGGTGAGCAGTGGTAAACGAGTTCATAAAATGAAATGCGGACGCATGCAAGGAATATGGTATAAGTGGAGTATGAGTGGAGTGATAAGCGAGTGGAGTAATGGCAGGATTCTTTCGAGTCGGATGACTGTGTATAAGATTTTACACGTCTCAATAGACGGCTGTGGAAATTACGGCTTAGGGAGAGCCGTAACACAATAGGTCACGTCTCAAGAGTACGGATAATAACTAGAAGTGCAGTCATACTTGAGTTCAAACTCAGAGTAATCATGAGACCGTTAGGGAAATGAATGCGAGGTGTGTGGAGTGATATCGCGGAATAAGAGTGATAGTGGGCCAATATATCAAATCATTGCACATAGGAGAACCTGTTATGGTTTAATGACTATACGTAATTATGACTTGAATTGTTATTTGATAAAGATTTTTGATCATACCTTTGGAAACTTTGTCAATTCAATTTCACTTCCCCGGCAATGACGCCAAAATGTTTGGTCAATTTAGTGTGATCTAAATTGCGATTTAAAATGTCAATCCGGGTTCGTAAACTGACGAAGTGAAGTGTACTATATGTACTAGATAACCATTTCCTTAATATTTTGTCGTTTTTGAGTTTTTTTTTTAGTTTGTTTTTGGATTTATCTTTCCCTAATGTGTGATGGTGAAAATGAAAGTGAAGTATGGAGTATGGATGGTGATGGTGGTTTCTACAGTGATTTTCTCAAACTTGAAAGTGCTCAAGAAGAAAGCTTTAAAACAACTAAACTGAAATCAATTCTTAAGATAAAGTAAATGCATCAAACAGTGAACTAATGACAATGGCCCAGTATCCTTGCTGCTGAATGAAAAGAAAATAAAAACTGAAGTTAAAGAAACTCAAACAAAAAACAAAGCAACTAATTCACACTACTTAAACTCTTCAGATCCTTTACCCTTCAGCTCAATCTACCTTGTGGGAAGTAATCATGAATAAGTCAAGCAATATGCTATCTAAATGGCAAGAAATTAAATTGCATAAAAGAAACTAGTCACACTACTTTAACTCTTCTGGTCCTTTACCCTTCAGCTCAATCTACCTTGTGGGAAGCAACCATGAATAAGTTTTAAACAATATGATAACTAAATTGCAATGATACAAGAACATAATAAAATCAACTGAAAACTTTACAAGGCTTCAGTGCGCAGGGGCCCTCTGCCACTTCAGCCGGTCAACAAGTAGTCACACGAATAAACTCAGAAAAGTCTTCTCATATATTAAAACAGCAACATATATAAACAGTGGGGTGATAACACAACAGTTCAGAATTTACATATCCCAAAAAAACTTCTTTACAGCGTTCATCGACGCGTTATTTATAATGACAAAATGCTGAAACTAACTAACTAACTCCTACGCTATTGACTGTGTTGCCAAAGACACGTAGATCCCTTCAGCCGAGATCTAGCGGAACTGTCATCATGTCTATTAAATCTCCGGAGTGGTAGCTGTTAGATTCAGGTTACAGAAATGATCTCCAGGTGTGCTGGTGTCTTCGTGAGCTGAGGACTGTGCCACGTAACATTCACGTGCTCAAAACAGAGACGTGCCACCGCTGAACTCCTTAGTTGGCTCTACCTTTGACCCTCGTTGACCGTGACCTTCTATGGATGATTTGGCTGGTTTGAAGGGACACGTTCCATGTATCCGTCACCTGGAGCTTGCCCATGTGGCTCGTTTCTTCATAGGACACCTGGAGCACAACTTTTAACAAAATAGCTGCGGAAACCTGTGCTGGCTGCAGAAACTGACAAGTTTCCGCAGCTGCATGAACAAAAAAACTAAACCAAACAACAGTCATAAGCATAGTCAGAAAACCATATAAAAAGCTCTTTTAAAACTACAATGCAATGATTTAACAGCTGGGTGGATGAAATAAGTGGAAAAGGAAGGCTGAGAGGGTGTATAGGAAGGTGCAGGTTTGACGCTCAATAGTTTGGAAGCCGTGTTACCCATTGAGTGCGAAATCCCGTCACTGCAAATGGCCATCGAGTTACTTCCAGCTACTTCCGAAGAGGAAAAGCGTTTGTTATACTTAGCTCAATTAGATGAGAATTGACGTGATGCTGCATTGGCGATCGAGATTCACGCAAAACGTATGAAAGCTCAGTATGATCGGAATGTGACCCCTCGAAATTTTTCGGAAGGAGACCTAGTGTTATTATATGATCAAGCTAATGATAAATTAGGTGCTGGAAAATTCGTTCCGATGTGGCATGGGCCCTATATTTTCAAGCGAAAGTTAGCAAAAGGGGCCTATGAGTTGGTAGACTTTGACGGGGACTCTTTAGGTAAACCCAAAAATGGTCTTTACTTGAAGAGGTATTATGCTTAAAAGAATGGGTATGGAGATTTTTAGTTAGGTTAGTTTTTCTTTCTAGCAAGTGTGTTTAGTTGAAAAAGTGTGCTTAGCTTAGATAGTGTTTTTCATCATTATTCCTGCTTATCTTGGTTTTACTCTTGATATTGCAGATGTTGATGCCTCTCCAAACATACATTGGATTTGCTGATGGTGCTTGTCGTAGTATACGGAACATTTCTTCCGCAGCTTGGGTTATCTATTCGCCCTCTGACGAGTTAGTTTCTATGCATGGGGTAAGCCGCGGTCAAACAACAAACAACATTGCAGTGTACAGTGCAATGATTGAGTTATTGTCTGAATCTATTTCATTTGGATTCGGAGTTTGATAGTGAGGTTAGATTATGAACTCGTTGTATTACAGCTTAATAGAATGTATGCCATTAGAAATCCAGTGTTATTAAGATTATTTTTGAGAGTGCGTCTCTTGGAACATGAGTTTGATTACATTGAATATCAGCATATTCCAAGGTCTTTAAATACATTAGTAGATGCAATTGCTTCTCAAATGTTAAATAGACATTTGCAATAATCATACATGTAAATTTAAAACCATTCCATAACATGATTTACACGATAAGCCGGTAAGAGTGATATATATATATATATATATATATATATATATATATATATATATCTATATATATATATATATATTTAGGAGTGTGTCAAGAAATACATTGTCTTCGATCATAGGTTGAAAAACACCTTATGATCGGTAAAAATGATAAGTACAAAAAACAAAATGTCACAGGTGCCCACAAAAGGCGATCATCCTATCACTGGTGATGATCTCTATAAGAAACCACTGCCCGGGCCACCTTGCAAAGGAACCTCCTAAAAGGTCCCGGGACTCCAATCACATAGCGCTGAAGTCAACGAGGAATTTCGTCTATAGTGGTCTCAGGAATATCCCCTGTCAAGCGCTCAAGATGGCCCTCAAACTCGGCCAAAACCTCTGCTGATTCGTCCTGTGGGACTGGCAAGGGTGCAACTGGTTGTTTCCTCTCGAAAGGTCGGAGAGTGGCTGGTCGCTGTGGACCCACATCTGCATTTTAAATTTTTACTATCAGTTTTGAGACGATGCAAAATAAAATAAAATAAATTTAAATAGAAAAGTTGAAAAGGATTTTACCTGACTCGTCCCACTGCTCTCCTGGTGGAAGAGCCATGTCTAGGTCACCACGGAAATCTATCCCAGCGTAAGGGAAGTCCTGAATGGAAAAAACCTGGTTTTCCAACCATTGGTTGGCATTTTGGCACAGGTGTGGCGCTACGGTACAGGTGTTGTCCTTGATGACAACTCTCTTTGAAGACAGATCTCAATCCAGACTACAAGAATGAAGAGAAATTTCTTATACGCAGGTTCATTAAGCCCAAGTTGCGTATACACGCCGGTACTCTATATACTAAGTGACGGATACGCAGGCTCGCTATATACGAAGTCACGTATACACGCAGTTTCATGAACAGAAAAGTGCGTACATGTCGAGAAGCTTTCTTTTGGTCCGTGGTAGTTAGTCCTCGGTACTTGAGCCTATGTTTTTGGACCAATGTATCTCGATAGTCGTGTTGATCCCGAGTTTTGAAGTTGATGGTATTGTGTTACTATGGTTTTGGACCGTGGTATTGTGAAGGGCCTAAGGCTATATAAGGAGAAGAAGATCATTAGGCAATTGTACCGAAAAGTCTTGAATATCTAATGAAGAAAGAGATCTAGTATGCAGGTTCTGGGTTGATGATACATTGCTTGATCTGAGCTAAGGAGAGATCACACCGGTTGATGGAAGACTAGATCTAAGGATAGATCAGGATCAAATTGTTTGAAATGAACTATCTTTATATGGTTGATTATGCGTATTTTTAGATCTGCACACTGACACAATGTTATGTTCTGGGTATGACTGATGTCTGGTACAGCTGCGAAGTTTTAAGAAAATATTTTTAGATCTGTACGCATGTTGGCTTCGGTAAAAGCGCGTGTATACGCGGTTTTGTTTCATTGAAGTAGCGTATATCTTTTGAAGCTTAATTTTTGGGGTTGCAGTTGGGTCTGACTGTTATTGCAGAGTTCGGTAGTCTGCTCTGTGTTCTGGTGACTGGGTGTTGACAAGGTTTCAGTGGTTCAGTGATTCAAAGATTGATGATGCTAGTATTGGTTGTTTTGTGCTTCAATGATTTGTGAATGAATCGTGGTCTTCAGATTGTAATGTTGTGCTTCAGGAGTATCCAGTCTGAAAATTGATGAAAAGTGGTACCTGAAGGAAAGAAGATTGTAGGCCAGCACCTACGTACTAGTATCTTAGCTAGTACAAGAGCAAAGGGGGTTGGAGCTCCCTTCCAGGAGAGTCTGGAAAAACGAGAGAAGGTTGTAGCCTTCTGCAGGTTGTAGCCTGCGTACTGGTATAAGGCTGCACCAGTACAAAAGATTGTAAACTGAAGTTTCTGATTAAAGAAAGATAGAGACGACTTGCAGCAGGTGGTTTTCACCCACATTGGGTTTCCACCTTATATCTTGGTGTTCATGTGTGTGGATTTTGTGTGATGATCTGTTCTGTTATACTGCACCTGTTTACTATTAAAATGGTTAATAATGTTCTGATGCATTTACTGAAGATAAGCTAATTGAATCATAAGATTTCTGGATATACGCTAGTTGCTTTAGACACAGCAGCGTGTACACGCGGGTTCACTTAACTGAAGTAGCGTATATGTTTCTGAGTATGAAATTGAAAAAGTTTTATTGATCTGATAATACTGATTCACCCCCCTCTCAGTATTATTTCCAACAATTGGTATCAGAGCAGGTCCTTTAGAGAAGCTTGATCGCTTGAAGGTAGATCATTCATCATGAGCAACTACGAGAAAGAAGCATCAATCAGGCCACCGGTTTTTGATGGGACAAACTTCAATTATTGGAAGGTAAGAGTTACTGCCTATCTTCAATCTCTTGGTACAGAAGTTTGGGACATCGTAGAGACAGGCTACACTTTTCCTTCAGCTACTCCTACAGATTCGGCCGAGAAAAAGAAATATGAAACAAATGCGAAAGCAGTTAGTACTCTATTGGGATGTATATCCCAATCGGAATTCATGAAGGTAATGCAC
Organism: Pinus tabuliformis; assembly: GCA_031772625.1. NCBI lineage: Eukaryota > Viridiplantae > Streptophyta > Pinopsida > Pinales > Pinaceae > Pinus > Pinus tabuliformis. Next base: position 1,120,618,245 of record CM062819.1, on the reverse strand, counting down.
TATAAATCCGCAAAAGAAATATGGGACAAAATTGTCATGAGCTATGAAGGAGACGAACAGGTAAAGCGTGCTAAACTTCAAACTCTCAGGATTAAGTATGAGACTCTCAGAATGTATAATGATGAAAGTGTGGCTAAGGGATACATTCCTAGGCAAGTTCATCATGAAGACATCGAAGAAGATGAAGGCTACCCTCAAAGACAGAATGATGAAGAAGAAGAACCTCAAGAAGAAGAAGAACCTCAAGAAGAACCAGAGGAGCAGACAAGAATAGAAGAGAAGACTCCATCCAGATATGTTCAGAAGAATCATCCAGAATCTCAGATTGTGGGACAGAAAGAAGCAGGAGTACAAACAAGAAGAACAATTGCAGAAGCTTCAAGCTACTTGGCATTACTCTCTTCCACTGAACCACAAAATGTGAAAGAGGCATGCAAAGATGAATGTTGGATCAAAGCAATGGATGAAGAACTTGGGCAGATCGAAAAGAACAACACTTGGGAATTGGTTCCTAGACCAAAAGATAAGAATGTCATAGGGACAAAATGGGTCTTCAAAAATAAATTGAATGAAAATGGAGAAGTAATTAGAAACAAGGCCAGACTTGTTTGTAAAGGATATGCGCAACAAGAAGGAATATATTTTGAAGAGACCTTTGCTCCTGTTGCAAGACTTGAGGCCATCCGAATGTTCCTTGCTCTCTCAAGCTTTCAAAACTTCAAAGTATTTCAAATGGACGTGAAATCAGCCTTTCTGAATGGAGACTTAGAAGAAGAAGTATATATTGAGCAGCCAGATGGTTTCATTCTTGGGAATGATCCAAACCTTGTATGCAGATTGAAAAAGGCTCTCTATGGTCTCAAACAAGCTCCAAGGGCTTGGTACTATCGGTTGGACAAATATCTTCACCAACAAGGTTTTTCATAAGGATCAGTAGATAGCAATCTCTATATAAAAGTTGAAAATAACAAATTTCTAATACTTGTTGTGTATGTAGATGATATTATCTTTGGCAGCAATGAAGAGGCTATGAGTCAAAACTTTGCCTTGGTTATGCAAAAAGAATTCGAAATGTCATTACTTGGAGAATTGACATACTTTCTTGGATTGCAAATCCAAAAAAATGAAGGAGGTATTTTCTTGTCTCAAACCAAGTACCTCAAGCAGATCTTGAAGAAGTATGGCATGGAAGATTCAAAGCCAGTTTGTACCCCCATGGTTACAGGATGTAGCCTCAGTGCAAATGATGAATCAGCAGTAGTTCACCAACCAACTTATAGATCCATGATTGGGAGTTTGCTTTATTTGACAGGTACCCGACCAGATATTATGCATGCAGTAGGAATTGTTGGAAGATTTCAAGCCAACCCAAAGGAAACTCATCTTCAAGCAGTCAAAAGAATCTTCAAGTATCTTCAAGGGACTCAAAAATATGGCTTATGGTATCCTAGAGATACAGATCTCACTCTTCATGCTTACACAGATGCAGATTGGGCCGGAAGTGTGGATGACAGGAAAAGCACAAGTGGTGGTGCTTTCTTCATGGGTTCCAGATTAGTATCTTGGTTCAGCAAGAAACAGAGTTCGATTGCTTTATCTACAGCTGAAGCAGAATATGTGGCTGCGGCATCTTGTTTCACACAACTTCTTTGGATGATGCAGACCTTGCAGGATTTTCAAATCACTTGCACTCCACCAGTCTCTATCTTATGTGATAATACAAGTGCAATCAGCATTTCAAAGAATCCAGTCATGCATTCAAAGACCAAGCACATACCAATCAAGTATCACTTCCTCCGGGAACAAGTGCTTGAACAAAAGGTCAAGTTGGAGTATGTTTCTTCTAAAGAACAAGTTGCTGATATTCTCACAAAACCACTGCCCAGGGAGACTTTTGAATATCTCAGACAAAAGCTGGGAGTAGTTGATGCTTCATCCTGCTGTTGAAGCTTGTCTGTTCTAAAGAAAAGTTGGTATACGCGAGTTGTGTAAGGGATATCCGCGTACATACGCTGATTTATGCAGGTGAAATCGCATATATGGAGTTCTGAACAGCAAGGGCAGATTCTGGTTGGAGAAGGTCTGAGATGGGTATGCCAGAGTCCTTCAGGCACAGTTTCAGGGGGAGCAGCAGGCACAGTTTCAGGGGGAGCAGCTTAAAGCATTGTTGGAATTTAAATGCTTTTGGTTCTAGTTCACAACTGTTGTTGGTTTCAGGAGAAGGAAATCTTGGTTGTTGATCTAAAAGATGATTATCAGATGCTGTTGGTGACTTTCATAAGTCTTGGTCTAGATTTTTCGTCTCTATGTCATGTATCTCCTTTGTGATATCTCTTCTATGGTGTCAAGGTCATGTAACGGCCTATGTTGGTTTCCCCACTATGCCTGGGATGAATGATGTAATTAATTGGTTGTTATATGTAAATTTCTGATGTATCCCCTCTTGGTTGGGAGTATGGATGTATATATTGAGTCTTTTGGTGATAGGAAGGTCCTTTATGATGTATAAGTCTTGGTTCTTTTTGAAGAACATCTTTTGCAGATCTTGCCTACAGTCAGGGGGAGCATGTTCAGCACAACAGAGCAGAGATATCAGCATGTACTCAGGGGGAGCACAGCCCTTTGCCCTTGATGACAAAGGGGGAGAATGATTCTAAGGATCTTGGGGTTGCCATCAAGTCCAAAGGGGGAGATTGTTGGCATTTTGGCACAGGTGCGGCGCTACGTTACAGGTGTTGTCCTTGATGGCAACTCTCTTTGAAGACAGATCTCAATCCAGACTACAAGAATGAAGAGAAATTTCTTATACGTAGGTTCATTAAGCCCAAGTTGCGTATACACGCCGGTACACTATATACTAAGTCGCGGATACGCAGGCTCGCTATATACGAAGTCGCGTATACACGCAGTTTCATGAACAGAAAAGTGCGTACATGTCGAGAAGCTTTCTTTTGGTCCGTGGTAGTTAGTCCTCGGTACTTGAGCCTATGTTTTTGGACCAAGGTATCTCGACAGTCGTGTTGATCCCGAGTTTTGAAGTTGATGGTATTGTGTTACTATGGTTTTGGACCGTGGTATTGTGAAGGGCCTAAGGCTATATAAGGAGAAGAAGATCATTAGGCAATTGTATCGAAAAGTCTTGAATATCTAATGAAGAAAGAGATCTAGTATGCAGGTTCTGGGTTGATGATACATTGCTTGATCTGAGCTAAGGAGAGATCACACCGGTTGATGGAAGACTAGATCTAAGGATAGATCGGGATCAAATTGTTTGAAATGAACTATCTTTATATGGTTGATTATGCGTATTTTTAGATCTGCACACTGACGCAATGTTATGTTCTGGGTATGACTGATGTCTGGTACAGCTGCGAAGTTTTAAGAAAATATTTTTAGATCTGTACGCATGTTGGCTTCGGTAAAAGCGCGTGTATACGCGGTTTTGTTTCATTGAAGTAGCGTATATCTTTTGAAGCTTAATTTTTGGGGTTGCAGTTGGGTCTGACTATTATTGCAGAGTTCGGTAGTCTGCTCTGTGTTCTGGTGACTGGGTGTTGACAAGGTTTCAGTGGTTCAGTGATTCAAAGATTGATGATGCTAGTATTGGTTGTTTTGTGCTTCAATTATTTGTGAATGAATCGTGGTCTTCAGATTGTAATGTTGTGCTTTAGGAGTATCCAGTCTGAAAATTGATGAAAAGTGGTACCTGAAGGAAAGAAGATTGTAGGCCAGCACCTACGTACTAGTATCTTAGCTAGTACAAGAGCAAAGAGGGTTGGAGCTCCCTTCCAGGAGAGTCTGGAAAAACGAGAGAAGGTTGTAGCCTTCTGTAGGTTGTAGCCTGCGTACTGGTATAAGGCTGCACCAGTACTAAATATTGTAAACTGAAGTTTCTGATTAAAGAAATATAGAGACGACTTGTAGCAGGTGGTTTTCACCCACATTGGGTTTCCACCTTATATCTTGGTGTTCATGTGTGTGGCTTTTGTGTGATGATCTGTTCTGTTATACTGCACCTGTTTACTGTTAAAATGGTTAATAATGTTCTGATGCATTTACTGAAGATAAGCTAACTGAATCATAAGATTTCTGGATATACGCTAGTTGCTTTAGACACAGCAGCGTGTACACGCGGGTTCACTTAACTGAAGTAGCGTATATGTTTTTGAGTATGAAATTGAAAAAGTTTTATTGATCTAATAACACTGATTCACCCCCCCTCTCAGTATTATTTCCAACATTCCAACCATTGGAAATACTCAGGTTTGAACCGAGCAACCTCTGTCCTCTCGTCCGGGTGACGGGCCATGACTACGACCCATCGCATCAGTTTGGGCTCTCGAGGAAGCCCAGCTCCAATAGTAAGATGTTGTGGGATCAGCATAGGAACCCTCTCCAGGCCAAAACTCACGACCAAAGCCCCATAACCAAAGGTCTTTAGCCGTCCGCTCTTGGCCCTGGTCAGTTGGCCTTTCACATTGGCCAGCACAGCATTGCACCAGTTGAACATGGTGCCTTGAAAGCAATCAACTACCATACGCATCTGGGATCCGGTGGCAACATGTAATGCGGCAGCTCCACAAAGTCTGGTGACAGTAAACGCAATCACCATGAGCTTAGGACATGATATTGTTTTTATGTCTATCCCTTTGTCTTTAGCCTGGCTGTTGCAGTACTCTGCCAGAGGCTATCGACAGACTGGCCACCTGGCCTAGTCCCGTATAGATTCAAGTCCTCGCCTCTCTTAGGCAAACCAGTCAAGAAATAAATGTCCTCCGGCTCGATTTCGAGCCGGTGCCCGCCAATGAAGAAACACTGGTCCTGTATGCTCCACCTGTCAACCAACCACTGTAAGAAATCTACCTGAGCCCTCATGCCAAGAATGGTCCAGAACTTGTACAGTCCGCATGCCCTCAAAGCATCAAGTGAAGGCTGATGATTCCATGCGGCGGTATCCACGTCCTCATGCTCCCGTTCGCGCCAATCTAGCATGATATATTCTCTGCATCAAGAATAAAGATTAATTAGATTGCTAGAAAACTTTTTGATTGGTCCATTTTTGAGAAATTTTGGGTTCAAAACCCTTGCGGCGGGGTACGCACCCTCCACGTTAGACACAGTGCGTGGGTCCGCACTTTGTCTACACAGAAGGTGCGGACCCCGAGCTTTTTCCCAATGGAGAAAAAGTCGGGGTCCGCGGGTCCACAATGGTAAACCTGCTGACCCACGCGCGCAGGTTTTGCGCCTAAAAACCCTCTCAAAAAATGAAATGAGGGACTAAATCAAAAAAACTAAACGGTTGAAAATGAGGAGTAAAATGATGTGGATTACCTGGAGAAGACGGCGCTCGATTCCGACGGTTGGATTTTCCACAATCTTCACGGGAAGTTTTCTAAGCAAAAGCACTATTTTCTCACCCAAACTCGAACGGTAAAAATGAATTGTCAAAACCCCTTTTTATAAGTTTTTTGAGTAAATGAATTGCAAATTTGTTTATGTTTCACTTTAAAAAGGTATTTTACAACATTTTTATCCATTTCAAACAGGTATGAGTAATGTTTGTGTCTTTGTGCAGAATACAGGATTGTTCAAGCGAAATCTATTATTTTCAACGGAAAAACAAGTAGAGTCATCTTTAAGCCCTTTTCTGACTCCTAAAACATGAAAAGATTGCCGAGCGTTTCTTTTACACTCGTTAAAACGGAATTAAAAGACGGTCCACTTACAGCTCTTTTCCGACCGTAAAAAACATGAAAAGATTGCCGGATTTTTGTCGTTTCAAATTCGATATTGGTTATAAAACGACGTGTCATTGATCGCTTTTTTACTTTTTCGGATCAGTGACACTAATAACGAAAAGTACTCCTTGGTCGTAAAAGATCAAGCGGTTCTCTCAAGTATTATTTTATACTTTTTCGGGCTTGGGAGACACAAATTTACGAAAAAGGTCAACCCTGGAGTCTTCTTAAGTTTTTTCAAACTCTCTAAAATTGAAAAACATCGAGTTTCTCCTATACTGGACTCGTTAAAATTTCACAGTAAAGGACCTGTTCAATTACAAACAGGAACGAACCACTCCTTCTTAGGGTTCGAATCTAAACTAAGTTGGACTCATCCAAAGGATGAGCTTATAATCAAGCAAATGTTATCCTCCTCAAGCTTGTCAAAAATAAAGAGGTACTTGTCAGAAATGGTGGGGGAAAAGAGAGGAAAATGAGTCTATTTGTCATACTTTGTAACCACTCTTGAACACGACACTTTTATTCACCTGGGTTGGGAAATCCTTTGCCTAACAGTTGATCAAACCACATTGAAAGTCTTCAGCCGGTTTTTGGGTATTAACTTTGGGTCAATTGTCACCAAGCCATCTATTGTGTCGTTATGTGTTCAAGAGGTCACTGCCAATAAGCCATTCATCTGCAAAATATCTGTCATCCATCTTGACCATCACTGAGTCAGTCCTTGCAACTAAATTTCTTCAACTTGATCTATGATTTCGTGTTGTGGGCTTGCCTACGACGGATCGCTTTCTATCAACATCAGCACATTATCTAGAAAGATGATCTAGGAATCATCAGTACCTTGAAATCTACATGCCTCAATGGCAGGTTTCTCACCTTTGACGACAGTTTACATCATTGACTTTCGATCGAAGGATTCCGTGACATGTTCGACATCAACACATCTACTCACATCTCGTGGATTGTACTGGGTACTTTTAGAGCCATTGACATCACTGGTGGTTTCTCTCACACTTGTTAACAGTTTACATCATTGACTGGTAATCTATTGGTTTCTACCATGTTCGACATCAACACATTTATTCGCATGGATATAATCGTACTATTTCGGGATATAGAAATGAAGACCCTGGATCTAGTTTCCACCATCCAGGCTGCGAGGAATTTTGTATTCATTATGTTGTGGACTATTCATAAACAGATGGCTGCGTCCATACTGTGTTCACACGAGTCTATACTTATGATGTTTTACACGATCATTCCTGTATCAGAGCAGTAGATAGGTTTCTAGTTAGTTTTGATTTGAGTATGGGAATTCCTACCTCAGCGATGATATGATCTCATATATATATCTTGCATTGAATGTTTTTACAGGTTCCGAGTGGGCTCTCCACAAGATAATCCTCGAAATGATAAAGTACTTCACTCTTCCTATATGATAAATGAAATCCTCATCTACTACAGACTTCGCACTTTAGGGGGCAATCTGTTATACAAAAATATCGTCACCATGATTATTTGCAGTCAGTATGGGTCTATCATCACTTGTACTGTCCTCCTAAGCAAGTCTAAGACCTCAGCTCTTCAAATCAAGCTTTGGAAGTGGGAGAAAGACATTAAAAATCAATGTAACTCTGGTTCCTTCTCTCATGGTCACCTGCGGTCCCGCACCTTCTGTGTACAAAAGCTGCGTACCTACCCGCTCTGTTTCTAACGGTGTAGGTGCGGACCCTTGTGAAAGTCAAAAGGCGCAATTTTTATCTTAAAAAACTCACTTTGGGTTAATTCTAGAGTTTTCTAGAAGGAATTTTGACGTGGATTGTTCGCTCTGAGGTGGTTCATGCACCCCAAAAGAGAAGGAGCTAATCCCTTGACTAAAGGAGCTATCCCTTTGAAGGAGGGCTTTATCCCTTTGAAGGAGGACCTAGTAACTTCCCTCCATTGCACTATAAATACATGCATTGGGGTGAGGACTAGAGAGGTTAGAAGCTGAACATTTTGAAGGTAAATGCTGGTGAAATTGAGACTCTTTGGTTGAGCTTGAGAGGAGAGATCACATACCTCTTGGTTCCATTGGAGAGTGAGTGAAACTTGTCAAAGTAGAGGAGACATCTTGTTGGACCCTGGGAGGAGCTTGTACAGCGTCAAGGCAAAGGTTGTAAGGTTCTTCTTCTTTTGAATTAATACAATCAAACTCATTTTTCTCAACAAGTATCCTATGTTATTTGTTTCATGGACTCCTTGACTTTCATGTTAAATATGTTTTATGCAATTGGTTTTTCAGGTGCTATTTAATGTGTTTGCCTTGTTTGTGTTTGCAGATTCGCGAAAAGGAGCTCATTTGGATCAAAGGAGCGAGGGCATCCACAAGCTTGCGTTGGACTAAAGGTAGGCCCTAAAAACCTTTGTTTGCTATTGTTTATTGAAGCATATTTAGAGAAAGATAGTGTCTGATTGGTCTGCTTGTCGTTAGGTCTTCTTTAGATTCTAGGAAGGTCTATCTTGTCCGCAAGATCGACTCATTTCGCGCGACATTTAGCATCACAAAATAAGCAAACCCAACAATTTTGAGGAAATTTGGGGAAGATCTTGGCCACCAAAAGGGCAAAAAACACCCAAAAAATGTCCTCTTTGCCACTTTTTTGACCCACAGAAAGAAGTCTTGGCAAAATCAACTTTTTAAGGGGCAAATGACCTCCAAATCAGGAAATTCAAATTGTTCTAGAAACTAGACAGGAAGGGCTTTCCAAAAAGCCATCTTGGGCCTGATTTGGATGAGTGGAAGACCTTCAAAATGACCTTTGAAGTGGTGATGTGCATTAAATTTCTGGCGCTACGCATTAAATGAATTTGGCTAGTTTTTGCTAGAAAATCCAAATTGCGCTTAGTTTTCTCTAAAATTGACTTTTTCTTTCTCTCTTAGTGAAATTAGCATGGTAAATGATGTAACTTGTTGTAATTATGGATGTAAAACACTTGATAGGGTAGATACATCAAGTCAAAGGTGGTTTTGAGTTGAATGAACTGGTTTCCTTGGTTTTAAAGACAAGCTGTTCCACTGCCTACTTTTGTGTTCCTAGTTTAGATATGGTTGAAACCACCCCTTTTCTCATGGATTCGACCCCTAATGGATAGATTAGGTGTTTTTGAGGTCTATATGATGTCTTTTTTTAGTCATTTGCACGGGTTGGACTCTTTTGGAAGTGGTGCACTCATTGTATACTTGTATCAACAGATTGGCAAGGAATAAAACCAAGTTTTACAACTATTTTTGTGGGATTCTTGTGATATTGATTTTATGTATTGTTTCTTATTTGTAATGATTTTTTATGATGTTTTATATGTATCCACATCTCTCTCTCTCTCTCTTTTAAACTAAATGAATCAAGGTGAATAGACAAAATACACTAATCTATAGTTCTTTGTCTTGGAAATGCATTTGGTTTTATGTGTTTTTCAACATTTTGAAGAGGACTCATGCTCCTCATGCCCTCCTCAACCCCCTAGCAGTATAAATCTACCATTTCAATCAATTTCTAGTACATAAATCCTTTGTCTACCTCGCCCCACAGAACATGTCTATTTTCCTGATTTGATTTCCCAGACCCAACTTGCCTGCTCCATTTGATCCAGCAACAATACCTTAAACATGAACCCAAAATTCTCTGAGCTACTATACCTAGCCTAAAATATACATACAATTTCAGTCATCTCAAGTCATAATTGCAACCATCCTAACGTAGATTGACAAGGAGAGAGCCCTCTCCCAACCTGGTAGGGCTAGTTACCAGGTTAAGTGTGGTTTGTGGTTATCCTAAAATTGTCTCCCTTCAGCCTAAGGTTGATCTAGGCTCTAAAAGAAAGGATGCAAAGAAAATTTTGTGGATTTCTGTATACAAGTAGCGCTCCAACCACTGTTCCTTAGGTACTCGCGGATTTATGTTTTCCTGTGCCGCAAACTCGTGAATCTTCTTGTCCATCCACTCTTCAATTTATTTCTTCGTTGGATTCCAGTGGCACAAAATCAGACATCCTTTATGAAAATGCTGGTCCTGGAAACAGAAACATTTGTTGGCTTGTATGGACCTGACCTAGGTTCAGAGGTTATTTAGCCAAGTAAATCCCGGCATTACTGTCCCTTTCAGCAACCGTCCATGGAGCGTGGATTGAGGTCTCACCCGAAGTAGTATGGGAGGGTGATAGAACCAGGTTTCCACTCACTGGGGATGTTTGATGAGCTTCTGGAGGTCCGCAGTTTGACCCATTGCTATGCGCACTTACTCTACCTTCACAACCTACAGCGCTGCTTCTGCGTAGCCCTATTCGGGGCGCAACCTGTATAATACCCAAGTTCCTTGCTATTATCTGATTACTTAGCTTGTTTATGTAAGAATAATGATAACTACAGCATATTCAACAATCATATCTATTAGATTCAATCTTTGCAGCCTTCCTCTAGTGATCAAACACGCTCTTACAAAGTGGTCTTAGGGTGTCAAGGTCAAATTTTGTCATTTCAGTGAGTCTCCAAGTAAAATTTGGTCACTGGTTATTAGCTCTAGGATTTATTTTCACTCCTTCCAAAGTCTTCCAAGTATTGGTTAATGTCACCATTCAGCTTAGTGTACCATCATTCAAAGAGTTGTCATCATCATTTCAGGTTCCAATGGGCCATTTTACACCTTGTTTGTGCTTCAGTTGTACTTAGGTAAGTCTCATTTCCCTCTTCTAGGGTTTTGAAGGTAACTTTTCTTGGATGGAAAAATGATCAAAAAAACTTGTGTCCTAATGATCATATACCTTCCCCTATCCCTAATATACCTTCTTAAACAATTCCCATCACTCATATCCCTCAAATTCATCATTTTCCCACAAACCCTAGTTTATTGATACAATTTAACAATTTTCTAGGCTAGGCCTGTGTTTTGACCTTTTTGACCCCTTACCCTCACTCAATATTTGAAATTACTCTTTCCCCTGATTCCTAACATCCCTCCCTACTTCGTAAAATTTTCTCAAGAATTTAGAAGCCCCTCATCCTCTTCATTTCCCTTCATTTCTACAAATCCCCTGTTCCACATATCAGGATAGGTTTTCTTCAAACTATGTTTCTAAGAAAGAAAAGATGAATTTGAAAAAAGTGAGATAAATTTTTTTCCATCATTGACCCAAGAAGAAAAACCTCTTTCAGTTTTTACACAACTTTCATGGTTTGGGAGACATGTCGAAAACATCATTGGCCTCAGGAGGATTGATGCACTTCTAGAGTGACCTTGGAAAAATCAAGATTTCACCTAGCTAGGATGTTCAAATGACTTTCTTGATGATTTAAGTGATATCTAGATAGAGATATCTTTCCAATGAGATATCATGAGCTCAATTTGGAGTTTAGGAAGACCTTCAAAAGTTTACTACAACAGCACTCTGCATTTAGGCAGCCTCATTTTGCACATTTTGACCAGTATTTGGAGATTTGACTTTTGATAGGGAAAATTAACTCCAAATTGAGAAATTCAAGATGTTTTAGAAAATAGACTCAATAAGCTTTCCAACGAGCTATCATGCACCCAATTTTGACATAGGGAAGGCCTTAAAACGTCATCTGCAAAAAGGTGTTGCGCATGAGGGAGGTGCTGCGCCTCAGAGGGTTGGCGCCGCACATCACATAGTTTTTGCTAGTGTTAAATTACACAGGCGCTGTGCATCATAGAGGCACTGCAAATTGGCCAGTAATGCCTCAAAACCCTCAAATTTCACCTCTAATCACTCTCATTGCTGCATTTCACTCCTACAAGTAAGTTTTCATCGATCTTGAGTTGAAATTAGTCTTCTTCATGTTTTTTTCATCAGTTCCCTAGCTTGCCTTCATACTTTTCATCTTATTTCAAAATTTTCACTACATTACCAAACCAACATCTTTTTCCCCTTTTCCACACTTCATTTCCCTAAATCTACCCATTAATTCCATTTTCCCTTTCTCCTTTTCTTAAAATTAGCCCTTTTATCAAACCCTAAACTCCCTCCATCAAACCCTAGCTCCCATATAAACCCCACTTAACCCCATCACTATTTCCCTTTTATAAATCCTCTTCATACCCATCTTCCCCTAACCTGATTATCCACCACTCATCAAACCATCCCAAGAGAGACAAACATTGAGAGGGACAATGACTATGATTTTTAGGAGGACACCCTAAGTGATAGCTCTAGGGAAAGGATCTTGCAGCAGTTTGGCAAAGGAAAATGAAAGGTTATAGAGGAGGAGCTTGGTGATGATGTTGAGAGGTATTTTCAACTTGAGGAGCATGATGATGATGTGCCAGCTCATCGCACTTAGGTAATTAATCTGGACAACCCATCCTTAGCTCAAAACATGCTTTTGAAAGAGAAAGAGGATCATATTCATATGTTGAAGGATATAGTGGCTAGAGCTAGATATATTATCAACTATCTAGAGCAAGAAAACGAGCATCTTACCGACAAACAAGAACTCATGGAGTTACAAGTCATCAAAGAAAACCGACAAAGGTCCAAGAGGGCAGAGGGCAAGTTGACATCCATTGAACAAGAAAATGACCGGGAATATTTGTTGGAGAAGGTGAATATGCACTCAGAGAGGTTACTGGAGAAGTTAAACAAAAAGAAAAAGATGCTCCGCCACATGGCCTACTACTACCTAACCCGGAACAAAATCTGCAATGCAAAGACAAAGAGGCTAAAAGCTAAATTAAGGAGATCCTTGAGGGTCAAGAAAGAACAAGATAAACTCAAAATATTGGTTGAAGCTTCATTAGCTCAGCAAAACACTTAATATGGTTGCCTCTTGCCAAATTTGAAGAAATTTTGAGAAGTTTTTGTCACTTCACAATTTTGTAATTAAAAACACAAGAATTTTCAGCTGATGCGCAGTGCCAGTGCAATGAGTTGGCTCAATATTTTGCAAAATGTCTTGCATTTTTGGATTCTTCATGGAAAAGAAATGAAACCCTGAAAGTTTCATTAAATTTGGAGGAGATCTTGGTCACCTAAAGGGCAAAAAACACCTAAAAAGTGCCCTCTCTGCCACTTTTTGGACACACATGAACCAATCTTGGGAGAATCCACTATGGAGGGGGCAAATGACCTCCAAATCAGAAAAGTCAAAGTGTTCCAGAAACTAGATAGGCAGGGCTTTCCAACAAGCTATCTTGGGCCTGATTTGGATGAGTGTAAGGTCTCAAAAAGTAGCCTTGAAGTGGAACTACACATCAGGCTCATGGCACTGCGCATCAGGCAAAATTTTGCCAATTTTGCCTAAAAACTCAGAATTTCGCCTAGTTTGCTGCTAGTTTGACTTTTTCTTCTCTCTTGGGTAAATTAATGATGTAATATAATGTAATATGATGTACCATGATGTAAAAATGATGAAAAATGACTTAAGGAGGTAGATACATCAGTTTGAGTTGGTTTGAGGATGAATGAATCAGTTTCCATAGTTTTAGAGGCAAGTTGTTCCACTTCCTATTTTTTAGTTCCTAGTTTAGATCTTGTTGAAAAAACTCCTTGACTCATGGATTCGACCCCTGATGGCTAGCATAGGTGGTTTGATGCCTATATCTTGTACTTTCTTAGTCATTTGTCAAGGTTGGACTCTTGTGGATGCATTAAGCTACTTTGTAAATCAATTTTGCAGTTTGGCAAGGAAATGAACTAGGGTTTTGCAGCATTTCGTGGGATTCTTGTGATAATGTGAAAATGCATTATTTTATCCTCTATTATTTGGTTTATCCTATGTGTATATGTGCCATCATCTATCTTTTTTTGCATAACTAAATGAATCAAGATTAAAGGGTGGAATCAATTGGTGTTCAGTGTTATGCCTTGGGGTTTTATTTAGTTTTAAATGTTTTCTGCTATTTGAAGAGGACTCATGAAACTTGCATGCCCTCTCCAACTCCTCGTCAGTCTTTAGACTCGCCATCACATTCATTTCAAAGTTCTAAAACATTTTCCTACCTCGCCCCATAGAAACCTTTGCAAATCTAAGTTGATTTCCCGAACCCAAAGCTAACTTCCTCATCTGATCCAACAAACGACCATTAAAATCAATAAAATTTCTCTAAACATATACCTAGCCTAAAATTAGTATTCATTTCAGTCATCTCAAGCCTTACTTGCCATATTTTCTTTGAGATTGACAAGGAGAGAGCCCTCTCCTGACCTGGTAGGGCTGGCTACCAGGTTAAACGTTGTTTGATGTTACCCTAGATTTGACTTTCTCAGCCTGAGGTAGATTTAGGCCATAACATAGTGGCAACCATACAGGGGACGTAGTTTTATGTTCCTCAGAAAATGTAATCAATATCAGATTTGATTGTTGATGGTGAAGAACGATCAGACACAGCAAGGCTGAAATCATTCACCTGGCAACTCCAAATCAGTTTCGAGATCAAATCCAAGGACTCCACTGGAGGATGAACCCGACCAATAGAAACATGAAAGGACAATATGGAAAGATTAGGTATTCATGTTGGAATTTCATCCAAGACATTATGTTCTTTATTATAAATTATTTCTCCTCTTTTCTTGAGAATGTCAAGAAGGCGTTACAAAGTATATTGTATTCAAGGAAAGATCCTAGATCTGCATTTGATTCTTTCCCTTTGAATATTGTGGATACAAAATATTTGCATGCCTTTGAGCTTGATGAAGACCCTTCTTATGAATTTTATGATAATCGTCTTCAAACTGATGAGCCTCAAGAGACAAAGACTGATTCTACACCTTCTGTACATATTTCTACACCTTGTAAAATTCCAGATAGATACAAGCCTCTGATTTTACCTCATATATCCCATGCTTTCCCTAAAAATCATGACCTCTATCTACCAAGATTTGATGATGAATGTGACAACATCACTGCTGAGAGACATGTATTGAATTTCGAGTCTTTTCTTGATCTTTTTGAAGTTGATGAAGAGGATGTCAGTATTAGGCTTTTTGCTCTTTCTTTGCAAGGAAAATTCAAGAGTTGGTTCAAAACCCTGCCTGATGCGAGCATCTCAGATTTCCAGCAGTTCTTCAAAGTTTTTGTTATGCTCTTACTCCTGCAAGGCGATACTAGAATACCAAATATGCGAAAAAAGATACCCAAAACATAGAACAAGAGCAATAATAGCAAGTATTTTATTATTTAGAAAGCAAAGTTCACTTGCCTCTTTGAGGGGGCAACCTCCAATAGAGCTGAGCTCGATTACAAAATAAGACACGATGCTCCTCACAGGGAGTCTCTATCCTTTATATAGGATTCATACATGTAATACCATGGGGCAATACCGTGGTTCTTATTAGTACCATCTATCTAATACCATGGCCCATTTGCAACTAACTGTGGTCCTGTCATTAAATGTGGGTTAACCACTTACAATTATTAATATGGGCTTTATTAACTCTTTACTTAACTATAACTATGACGTGATCCTATTACATAAATAAGGGGGTTAGGGTGGGACCCTAACATGCCCTCCCCCATAAGAATAGCCTTGTCCTCAAGGTTGAAGCTGCAGAAACTGCTGAAGAATAGTGGCTGGTTCCTAGGTTTCATCTTCTGGAGAGGTGTGTTTCCACTTGACGAGGACTTCCTTAATCAGGCGGCCATGCAGGTGCCTTTCTCGTGTGTACAGGACCTATTTAGGTCGGAGCTAGATTGACCCTTCTTCATCCAGTTCAAGTAGATTGGTTTGCATTTTTCAGTTGTTCCCAATCACTTTCTTGAGGCATGAGACATGGAAAACTGGATGGATTTTTGTAGTTGGTGGCAAAGATAGCTTGTAGGCCACTTCTCCAATGTGCTAAAGTACTTGATATGGTCCGTAGAATTTTGGAGATAGTTTTTGACAACCCTTGTCTTTGAGTGATGTTTGCTTATATGGTTGCAGCCTCAAAAATACTTGATCCCCTTCTTGAAATTAGTGTTCTGAGCGATGCTGATCTACCTATTGCTTCATGTGGTTTTGAGCTTGATGAATATTCTCTCTAAGATGGGTGAGCATGGTTGTGCGATTCTGTAGGAGTTGATCCACTGCTTGTACCTTTGAGCACCCCTTGATATAAGAAGTAGGGGAAGGAGAGAGTTTACTATAAACTGCTTCATATGGAGTCATTTTGGTGGTGGCATGATAGTTGGTGTTATACCACCATTCAGCTAGAGGTAACCACTGTAATCAGAGATGTTGCTTTTCTGAAGTCAAACGCCAAGGTAGGTTTCCAGACATTTGTTGACTGCTTCAGTTTGACCATCATTTTGTGGATGATAGGAAGTACTGAGTTTTAGTTGGGTACCTTGTAGACGAAAGAGTTCCTGCCAAAAATTATTGGTGAAGACCAGGTCACGATCAGACACAATGGAGGTGGGAATGCCATGCAATTTGAAGATCTGATCCATGAAAGATTGAGCGACAAAATTCAGTGTAAAAGAGTGGGGTAGGGCGCAAAAATGAGCATACTTATAAAGTCTGTCCACAACCACCATGATGACTGACTTGTTTCCTGATTTTTGAAGACCTGCAATGAAATCCATAGAAACCTCAGTCCATATTGATGTCGGGATGGGCAATGGTTGTAATGTGCGTGGTGCTTTGATTGTCTCTCCTTTGTTGCACTGATAGACATCACATTCAGCTACAAAAGTAAGGATGTCCTTTTTCATGCCTGTACAAAAAAATGATCTTCGAGTGTGAGAATATGTCTTTTGAAAGCCTGAATGTCCTGCAGCGGGAGATGAGTGCAACTCCACCAAAATGCGGCTTTTGAGGGTGGATGTTGGTGATATTACTACTCTGTCCTTGTAGCGAAGAATCTCATCCTGCCACGAGTAGCCCTCGGTGGAATTTGGATCCACCTGCAATTGAGTAATGAGTTGGGAGAGCCAAGGATGTGAAAACCATTCCTTTCAAGCCTCTTCAATCCATTTTGGAATGGGAAGGGAAATTGCGAGCATGGTACCTTCCTCCTCAAATTGGCGAGATAGTGCATCTGCTACAATATTTTCGCGCCCTTTCTTGTAAATTATCTCATAATCATATCCCAACATTTTGGCGAGCCATTTATTTTATTGTGGTGAGGATAGGTGTTGCTCCAAAAAATATTTAAGGCTTTGATGGTCTGTGTGGATTTGGTAGTGTCTCCCCAATAAGTAAGGTCACCAGGTATCTACTGCATGTAAGATGGCCATCATCTCCTTCTCATAGTTAGATTGTGCCAGATTCTTTCCACTTAGTTGTTGGCTTGTGAAGGCTAAGGGTCAACCTTCCTGCATTAAGACCGCCCCAATACCCGTACTCGAAGCATCACATTCAATGACACAAGATTTGGTGAAGTCGGGTAATGCTAAGACTGGAGTGGAACACATGGCATTTTTGAGAGCTGTAAAGGCCTGTTGTGCTTCATCATTCCAGAGGAATGAATTTTTCTTGAGGAGTTGAGTGAGGGGCCTCACAATGCGACCATAATTTCGGAAAAATTTGTGATAGTAGCCCGTGAGACCCAAAAATCCTCTCAGGCTCTTCAAGGTCTTAGGTTGAGGCCAATCCTGCATTGCTTGGATCTTTTTGGGGCCCACCTTGACACCTTCACGCCCCACAGTGTGGCCCAAATACTCAACTTCTTCCATGCCAAAAGAACACTTAGACATCTTAACAAACAATTTATGCTCGTGGAGCAGTTGCAAGAGGAGATTTACATGCTGAAGATGTGCGGCCCAAGTGCGACTGTAGATGAGGATGTCATCGAAGAAAACAAGGACAATTTTTTTGAGATATGGTTTGAGCAAGTGGTTCATAAGCCTCTGAAAAGTGGATGGGGCATTACAAAGACCGAATGGCATGAATAGGAACTCATAATGGCCTTCATGATTTTGAAAGCAGTCTTTGGAATGTCGACTTCTTTCATGCGAATTTGGTGGTAGCCTGAGCGAAGATCAAGTTTAGTGAAGAATTGAGCCCCATTTAGTTCATCCAGCAAATCATCAACAACCAGAATGGGAAATTTGTCTTTGACTGTCAACTTATTGAGGGCCCAAAGTCTGGACACATACACCATTCCCCATCTTTCTTGAGCACCATGACCACCGGTGATGAAAAAGGACTAATACTGGGACAAACGACTCCTGCTTCCAAAAATTCCTTGATTATTTTTTCTATTTCATTCTTTTGGGTGAACAGATATCTATATGGTTGCACATTTGGTGGTTGTTCCCCTGGGACCAAAGTGATGCTATGATCATGTTCCCCTCTCGAGGGTGGAAGCTCATGAGGCTTGTCAAAGACTGGCTGAGGGGTATTTAAGATCTTTTGCATCTCAGGATGAATCAGAAGAGAATTGGGTTCGAAGGCTTAGATGGCATTAAATTGAGCTATAACTCCATGATGGCCATTTTTTAACAATTTTTCCATCTGATGTGAGCTAATGATAGAGGGAGCTCCCGCCTGGAGTCTGCGGAGGGTATGTGTGTGGTTGTTCTACTTAAAGCTCATATATAACTCCTAGAAATCCATTGTGATTGGGCCAAGTGTGCGAATCCATTCAGCACCTAGGATAATGTTGCACCCTTCCATGTGTATGGCAAACATGTGGGTCTTTAACTGATAATTCCCCATTTGAAGTTTGACATTTTCACAGCGGCCTTCACATTTCATTGTGCCCTCATCAGCAATTTGGACTTGGAAGTTAAAAACTGCTCATACAAAACAATGCACTGCTTTTGCGACTCTTTGATGGATAAAATTATGTGTACTTCCACTATCAATTAAGACTACTACTGGGTGATGCTTAATAAAACCTCTGATTTTGAGAGTTTGAGGCAAATAAATCCCTGCCAAAGCATGCAGCGAAATAACTGGCTCTTCAGGTACATTGTCCTTCTGGTTGTCCTCTTCTTCCTCCTCTGGTTCCTCAAGTGGTGGAACTTCCTCCGATGAGTTGTGATCAATAGCATCAATTTGAAAAAATTTTGGCTCCTTGCATTTATGCCCGGGGGAGTATTTTTCATCACAGTAGTAACATAATCCTTGCTTTCTTCTTTCCGTCTGTTACAGGGAAAAGTGCCTATGCAGAACTACTAATCCCACTAAGGCTGGTAGCTACCTTAGAAACAAACAAAGTAAAACTACTTTCGTTTTCCTTTATGAAAGATAGATGAGAGAAGAATAAAGGAGACCAACCTCTATCTTGCGCTTGGTTCCTTGCTCAATTCCTCTCTCTTCTGATAGTCTTTTGCTACTTTCTTTCTTGTATACCCAGCTTCACAGAGTACCTGTAGAATCAAAGCAAAATAACACTATACGAGAACATGGATCTATTATCATAAACAATCTAGGATCAGATGTAAATTGACCATACAAATGCATAAAACATAAATCATACAAGAGTATGGAGGAAAACTTGAATAGCTTTATTGATACTCAAGAAAGAGCCAAGAGAGTTACAACCAATCGTTCTGACCCAGCATCATCCTCTCAGAAAGTGAGCCCTTCTTCACCTCATGAAAAGCTTAGATCACCCAACACTATGATGTTGCCTCAAGAAACCAACAACAATTCCTTACAAGATGCAAAATTCCAGCCTCTGGATCTCTGGGATGAGGGATCCATATATAGATGTCTGCAAGGGAGGTGAGTCAGCTTTTGAGATTTGATTAGTGTCTTCCCTCTGATAGTTCTTGCTTCCACTTGGAGATTGATGATCTCTTACTCATCCCTGGTCGAATTTAGAGAGGCAAGTGTCACAGGAGAAGTTTCTGGAAGATTCCATGCTTCTCCACCTCGCGGATTGACACTGCCATTTGTCCCTTCTCGCCCATCGCACCCCATAGAAGGGATTTTTGAAATGCAACGCACCTACTGTGTGTATTTAGGTGAGATGCAACGCACTTTGCCTATGGAGCAGGTGAAATGGTCCCGTTTTGACCAGTTCTGAGCAATTTTTCATGGAAAACTTCTGGGAGAAGCTGTAATCAGTTGACCTTGTTCTTTTAGGGGTTGGAACAACACTTTTAGGGACTTAGGAGCCCTTAGTTTATGGACATTTAGGCTTGGGGTTGCAGTGCCCAAAAATGTCTATAACACTGTCATTTCTATAGGTGACACCTTTTGAATCTTGAGTGTTTGGGTAGTGTTGTGAGCCTATGGGGGGCAACCCTTGGCGGTGAAATTTGGGCGATTGGAATGGGCCGCTAATGCATGTTCTACTTAACGAGCTATCTTGCAAGCCTCCATCTAGGAGGGAGGGTGGTGCAGTCGGACGTGGGCTTGTATGGCCTCTTTAAGACTACTGATAAAACATTCCATGTAGAACTGATCTTGTAGACCTAAAGTGCAGAAAGCTAAGGCTTCAAAGGCTGTAATATATTCATCCATTGTTCCAGTTTGACAGAACTTAGTGAGACAACCCAAAAAAGCAGAGTCATGGTCAAAGCGATCCATAAGAGATTTTTTGCATGTGTCCCAAGTCAAGAGCCTTTCCATAGCAACATTGATGCCATTGCCACCATTGCCATCTTTCATTATCTAAGTACATAATCCCCACACTAAGCTAAGTGTCATTATCTAGGATGTAATTCAGATTGAAATATTGCTCCATTTGTGCTATCCATGCTATCAGGTGAGAGGCATCAAATTTATGCATGTCCAACTTGGGAGGTCGCGGATGGGATTGTTGGTGGGTGCCCTAAAGGTGAAGAGAGTGGCTAGACTCACCCTCACTATGTTCATTGCCAATATATGGCTCCTCACGGGCTTCCGCCTTGCCCATAGAGAGTGCTGTAGTTAATTTTGTCAGCTGATCTTGGATTTCTTTCAAGGGTGCTTCAAGTTTGTCCATCCTTTCATTCGCCATAACTTGATTTCTAGTTTCTACCATGCACCGAGCTGATTTACTTGAAATTCGAGACCGCCCAAATTTTTTTTTTTTGGCACTAACAACTGAATGGTACCACCTTTGTCAGCTCATCGTCCTGATTCTTATGGGCTAAGTCACCAATAAGCGCCCCAGGGGGCCTCAGATTTTTTTTGTTTTGTTTTGTTTTTTTTTTTTTGTTTTTTAACTCCTAATGGAGTTTTACTCCATGCTTAGGAATATTGTAGTCGCCGAATCCCTGAAATGTCAATGCTGCCAAAAGTCCTACGAAAATCACGCCTAGGTATAGGAACCCACACAACTACTCAGATCTGGATGGTGGATTTGATGGTTATCTGAATGGTGGAACTAATTGCTACTGTGGATTTGATGGATCTGAGAGATCTGGATGGCTGATCGAATAGATCTGAACTGCGAAACTGATTGCTGCCGCGACAGTAAAAACCCCACTTGCGAGATCTGATCTGGCAAAGATTATGTATGATCAGGAGAGAGATCATGGAACTATGGTCTCCAGGAGTGTTAGGTGCTACAGATCGCAATATACATAAGGGTTTGATAGTAGTACTCGGCCCAATTTTTCAGGGCACTAACCAAGGAGGATCAACCATACCCTTAGCTGTACAACCTGACTACCCTATCATACGGGCAAGTAATCTCTCCGAGTGCTGCTCTCAGTGTACTGTAGTAGCAAGACGGCCTACGGTTTATCTATGGCGAGGTTTCAAGGGAGCTAGGGGGCTTCCGATATACCCAAAAGGTACTTGGAAGATAGTCCGTGCGCGGTTTTTTCTAATGCGCTACTTCTCGAAGGGGTACCCATAGGGGTTACAAGGGAGTCCAAAAAGCGTGACCACCTCTTGTATTTCCTGCGTGAATTCCTCCCCAAATTCGTAGGTTTATGCGCTCAACAACAGATCCCATGGTTTAAAGACGCCGAAACACATCTCTAGCCAAAAAATTTTTGCTAAAAAATGGAGATCCCACCGGCTCTGGAAAGCGCTCTGATACCACTTGTTATGCTATTACTCCTGCAAGATGATACCAGAATACCAAATATGCGAAAATAGATAACCAGAACATAGAACAAGAGCAATAACAACAATTATTTTCTTATTTAGAAAGCAAAGTTCACTTGCCTCTTCGAGGGGGCAACCTCCAATAGAGCTAAGCTCGATTACAAAATAAGACATGATGCTCCTTGCAGGGAATCTCAATCCTTTATATAGGATTCATACATGCAATACCATGGGGCAATATCATGGTTTTTATTAATACCATCTATCTAATACCAATGCCCATTTGCAACTAACTGTGGTCCCGTCATTAAATGCAGGTTAACCACTTATAATTACTAATATGGGCTTTATTGACTCTTTCCTTAACCATAACTATGACTCCATCCTATTACATAAATAAGGGGGTTATGGTGGGACCCTAACAGTTTTCCTCGACTGGTGGGTGGTCAGACAGAACCATTTCTTGATTATAGAAGAGTATTACCAGCTGGAAAGATAGCCAAGGGAGACAGTACAACAATTTTCTGCCAGGTTTAACCAAGTCTATTTTTCGATGCTAGTTAATATAAGACCTCCTCTTGGATCTGCTCTCTTGCACTACCCGAAAGCCTTTGATCTGGAAATGGAATTTCATCTGAGAGAAAGGAACCTTGCAACACTTGAAGAGATGCAGAACAGTGCAGTAGATGTAGAGGCTAATTTGTTGTTTAGAAGGGCGAAGTTGAAGCAAGAAGAGATGAAGAACATAGATCGAGAGCAATCGACATTTATAGAGGTAAATCTTGACATTTTGGTAAGTGCAGTGGAAGAGATGATGCAGAAGATCACTACAAGGAATGAGTATGATGTTCAAGATCATGGCTCGCTGATTGAAGAAGAACAAGTTGCTGACCCAAAACACCTTCTTTCTTATCCCAGTTGTCATAGATCTGATAATGATTGTTTTGTAGATCATCTTGGAGAAGAGAGATCCATTGATATGACATGTATGCTTGATGATGTATTTTATACTGATGATTTGCCTCAGTTTGATCTGTATGATGACGATTATGTTCTCCAAATAGAAGCTAGTCTTGTAGACAAATCAGCAGCTAGTTTGTGGGAGGAGGAAGTTCACTTTTAGCAGCTTGAAGACAACGATCAGGGGTTGCATATCAGCTATGGAAGTGAGGATGAAAGTGCCCCAAATTTTGAAGTAAGTGAAGGATCTTTGCCTTTTTGTTTTGCTTCATTTCAGTTCATCAGAGGCAACTTTCGTGCTATCATAAATCAACCGTCGATAAGTTTCGATCTGGACCATCTTGAGGGCAATGAAATCCTTGTTCAAGACTTTTCATATCTAGATTTGCAGCCCCCGAATGCCATTGATTTTCAAGTTGCAGATGAAGACTTGGAAGCTGGAACATATGATCAAATGATGCAAGATGATTCTATACCATTCTGTTTCGAATCATTTCAGTTTTTGAAGGGAAATTTGCATAGTATATCTTCAATAAAGGATGAGAAGCCTATAGAAAATCATGCCATCTCATTGGAACCAATCGAAAATGGGTTGCAACAATCTTTTAAAGTTTTTCACGATCCAATAGTTGATGTGTTGGATGATGTCTGCAGTCAAAGTCCTTCTCCACTAGCTAACTGTGATATTGAAACAAGTATTGATACAAACTTGATTTGGCAGCCGATTTATATATCATTTTCAGCAGGAGTCTCGTTACAAAGCTCAGATGAAAGATTTCATTCATGGTATGAGGAGAAGAAAAGTAATCCATTGGATGAGTTAAGTCACAGTGTGCATGAATTTCAAGATCCTTATGCAGTGTTTTTGGAGTCGGATAGAGAATCCATATTATTCAATGGATCTGTTTACAAGTTTTCATGGAAGTTGCCTTTCAGTAGTTCTCTTTTGTTGTTCATAAGAAAGCGCTTGTGGAGAATTCAAACGACAGCTAGAATGCTTACTTGGTTGGATTGGTTGTTTCATTTCACTTGATCAGGTGATGAATGGAACAACTAGAGTAGGTTTTCTTAAATAAGCTGCATTTTGAACATATTTTCTAGTTTTTTAGTTATGTTTTAGTATTGAGTCAGTTTCAAGTCAGTTTGTGTCTTTGAGTTGTCAGTTTTTAGTCATCCATTTCAGTTTGTGTTTTTGACTCCTTGCCCAATGGATAAGGGTACTTGGTCTACAGTGTTCCTGGCACCTCCAAGGAGATACCATCCCCATTGGAGCCAATGTTAGAGTCAGCCTTTGCAGCCTTCCTCTAGTGATCAAACACGCTCTTACATAGTTGTCTTAGGGTGTCAAAGTCAAATTTTGTCATTTCAGTGAGTCTTCAAGTAAAATTTGGTCACTGGGTATTAGGTCTAGGATTTGTTTTCACTCCTTCCAAAGTCTTCCAAGTATTGGTCCATTCCACCATTCCTCTTAGTGTACCATCATTGTAAGAGTTTTCATCATCATTTCAGGTTCCAATGGGTCATTTTACACCTTGTTTGTGCTTCAGTTGTACTTGGGTAAGCCTCATTTCCCTCTTCTAGGGTTTTGAAGGTAATTTTTCTTAGATGGCCAAATGATAAAAAAAACTTGTGTCTTGATGTTCATACACCTTCCCCTATCCCTAATATACCTTTTTAAACAATTCCCATCACTCATATCCCTCAATTCATCATTTTCCCACAAACCCTAGTTTATTGCTACAATTTGACAATTTTCTAGGCTAGGCCTGTGTTTTGACCTTTTGGACCCCTTTCCCCCACTCAATCTTTGAAATTCCACTTTCCCCTTATTCCTAACATCCCTTCCTACTTCCTAAAATTTTCTCAAGAATTTAGAATCCCCTCATCCTCTTTATTTCCCTTCATTTCTACGAATCCTCTGTTCCACATATCGGGATAGGTTTTCTTCAAAATATGTTTCTGAGAAAGAAAATATGAATTTGATAAACGTGAGAGTTTTTTTTTTTCATCATTGCCCCAAGAAGAAAAACCTCTTTCAGTTTTTACACAGCATTCATGGTTTTGGAGAAATGTCGAAAACATAATTGGCCTCAGGAGGATTGATGCACTTCTGGAGTGACCTTGGGAAAATAAAGATTTCACCTAATTGGGATGTTAAAATGACTTTCTTGATAATTTAAGTGATATCTAGCTAGAGAGAGCTTTCCAATGAGATATCATGAGCTCAATTTGGAGTTGAGGAAGACCTTAAAAAGTTGACTGCAACAGCACTCTGCATTTAGGCAGCCTCATTTTGCACATTTTGACCAGTCTTGGGAGATTTGACTTTGACAGGGAAAATGAACTCCAAATTGACAAATTCAAGATGTTTTTGAAAGTAGACTCAATAATATTTCGAATGAGCTATAACACGCCCAATTTGGACACCGAGAAGGCCTTAAAACGTCATCTGCAAAAAGGCGTTGCGCATGAGGGAGGCGCTGCACATTAGGGGGTTGGCGCTGCACATCAGACAATTTTTTCCAGTGTTAAATTACACAGGCGATGTGCATTAGAGAGGCGCTACACATTGGGCAGGTGGCACTCCGCATTGGCCAGTAATGCCTCAAAACCCTCAAATTTCACCTCTAATCACTCTCATTGCTGCATTTCACTCCTACATGTAAGTTTTCATTGATCTTGAGCTGAAATTAGTCTTCTTCATGTTTTGTTCATGAGTTCCATAGCTTGCCTTCATACTTTTCATCTCATAGCAAAATTTTCACTACATTACCAAACCAACATCTTTTTCCCCTTTTCCACACTTCATTTCCCTAAATCTACCCATTAATTCTATTTTCCCTTTCCCCTTTCCCTATTAAAATTAGCCCTTTCACAAAACCCTAAACTCCCTCCATCAAACCCTAGCTCCCATATAAACCCCACTTACCCCCATCACTATTTCCCTTTTATAAATCTCTTCATACCCATGTTCCCCTAACCTGATTATCCACCATTCATCAAACCATCCCAAGAGAGACAAACATGAAGAGGGACAATGACTATGATTTTGAGGAGGACACCCTAAGTGACAGCACTAGGGAAAGGATCTTGCAGAAGATTGGCAAAGGAAAAGGAAATGTTATAGAGGAGGAGCTTGGTGATGATGTTGAGAGGGATTTTCAGCTTGGGGAGCACGATGATGATGTGCCACCTCATCATACTTAGGTAATTAATCTTGATAGCCCATCCTTAGCTCAAAACATGCTTTTGAAAGAGCAAGAGGATCATATTCATATGTTGGATAATATAGTGGCCAGAGCTATATATATTATCAACTATCTAGAGCAAGAAAACAAGTAGCTTATCGACAAACAAGAACTCATGGAGCTGCAAGTCATCAAAGAAAACTGGCAAAGGTCCAAGAGGGCAAAGGGCAAGTTGATATCCATTGAACAAGAAAATGACCCAAAATATTTGCTGGAGAAGTTGAATATGCACTCGGAGAGGTTACTAGAGAAGGCAAACAAAAAGAAAAAGATTCTCTGCCACATGTCCTACTACTACCTAACCCAGAACAAAATCTACAATGCAAGGACAAAGAGGCTAAAAGCTAAATTAAGAAGAGCCTTGACGGTCAAGAAAGAACAAGATAAACTCAAAATCTTGGCTGAAGCTTCATTAGCTCAACAAAGAACTTAATATGGTTGCTTCTTGCCAAATTTGAAGAAATTTTGAGAAGTTTTTGTCATTTCACAATTTGTAATTAAAAACACAGGAATTTTCAGTTGATGCACATCGCTGGTGCATTGAGTTGGCTTAGTATTTTGCAAAACGGCTTGCATTTTTGGATTCCTCATGGAAAAACAATGAAACCCAAAAAGTTTCATGAAATTTGGAGAAGATCTTGGTCACCTAAAGGGCAAAAAAACCTAAAAAGTGTCATCTCTGCCACTTTTTCGACACATAGGAACTAGTCTTGGGAGAATCCACTTTTGTGGGGGAAAATGACCTCCAAATCAGAAAATTCAAAGTGTTCCACAAACTAGACAGGAAGGGTTTTCCAACAAGCTATCTTGGGCCTGATTTGGATGAGTGGAAGGCCTCCAGAAGTACCCTTGAAGTGTCACTACGCATCAGGCTCATGGCGCTGCAGATCAGGCAAAATTTTGCCAATTTTGCCTAAAAACTCAGAATTTCGCCTAGTTTGCTGCTAGTTTGACTCTTTCTTCTCTCTTGGGTAAATTAATGATGTATTATGATGTAATATGATGTACCATGATTTAAAAATGATGAAAAATGACTTAAGGAGGTAGATACATCAGTTTGAGTTGGTTTGAGGATGAATGAATCGGTTTCCATAGTTTTAGAGGCAAGTTGTTCCACTGCCTATTTTTCAGTTCCTAGTTTAGATCTTGTTGAAACAACTCCTTGACTCATGGATTCAGCCCCTGATGGCTAGCATAGGCAGTTTTATGCCTATATCTTGTACTTTCTTAGTCATTTTTCAAGTTTGGACTCTTGTGGATGCATTAAGCCACTTTGTAAATCACTTCTGCAGTTTGGCAAGGAAATGAACTAGAGTTTTGCGGCATTTTGTGGGATTCTTGTGGTAATGTGAATTAGCATTGTTTTCTCCTCTGTTATTTAGTTTATCTTATGTGTATATGTGCCATCATTTATATTTTTCTACATAACTAAATGAATCAAGACTAAAGGGTGGAATACATTGGTGTTCAGTGCTCTACCTTGGGGTTTTATTTAGTTTTAAATGTTTTCTGTTGTTTGAAGAGGACTCATGAAACTTGCATGCCCTCTCCAACTCCTCATCAGTCTTTAGACTCACCATCACATTCATTTCAAAGTGCTAAAACATTTGCCTACCTCGCCCCACAGAAACCTCTGCAAATCTGAGTTGATTTCCTAGACCCAAAGCTGCCTTCCTCATCTGATCCAGTAAACAACCATTAAAATCAATCAAAATCATATATCTAGCCTAAAATTAGTATTCATTTCAGTCATCTCAAGCCCTACTTGCCATATTTTCTTTGAGATTGACAAGGAGAGAGCCCTCTCCCGACCTGGTAGGGCTAGCTACCAGGTTAACCGTGGTTTGATGTTACCCTAGACTTGCCTTTCTCAACTTGAGGTAGATTTAGGCCATAATAATATCAGTGCACACGATAAATAAAACAATATAAACTTAAAGAAGGCAATGCACAATAGATACACAGAAATAGGAATCAACTTCTCTTTATTAATCTTCAATCGAGATTACAAACTTGACACCGCCCTGTGCACTCAGCTGTAGGGGTCTGGACACTCAATTGCGGACTCTACTAGGCCTCTGCGCACTTAGCTACAGAGCCTCTTCTTACTACTACGACGCAATACACTTATACTCCTACTCTAAGCTTAAACCATTCGTCTTCTTCTCTCTTCTTCCCTTCGATATATTTACAACTTAGAGCCTCGCTCTATTTATACAATCCCATGGTCCATAGACCATGGGTAGGCCGACTTGACTTTACATTACATTACATTACTTTAGGGTGGATAGCCCAATGACTTAACCTATACTTCACTCTCTGCGCCTACAAACCGCTGAGTCTTACAAAACCTTTGACTAAAACTTGGGCTTTGAGCCCCAAAACATGCTGTGGGGGGATTCCATGCCCAACATGAGGAAATGTGCTTCTCATTGTGTGGCTTGAATGGTTGTTTCATCATTAATATTTCTCTGGTTAGTTTCTGGATATAATCATGTTTTATGACAGACTTGAGTTATGCCTCTCATCATGTTTTGATTATTAGATGAAATGTTGATGAATGCATGACCTAATAGATTATCTTGAAACTATCATGAGGAGGCATCAATCCTTCTTGAAGATTTTTAGATAACTATGAGGTCCCTATGTTTAGATCTATTATTATGACTTGTCTATTGCATGTTCATGATATGTTTGACGAAATTCCTGTCATGCTTGGTAGGGGTTAGGTCAAGTCCTTGTTCAAGTTTGTGTATTAGTAGCCTTGTATCAATTTTATTTATCATTTCTAGAAGTTTCATGAAGTTTTGGGTAGAGGCTTGATTCCTAGCCCATAAGAAGTGGCTCAGAATTTGGGGTCACTAGCACAAAAGTTCCTCAAAAAGGTCACAGTCGCATGGATTCCTTGTTGTGAGAGCGATTGGGGGTCTAGTTAAGCAAAAAATCAAGTTCTCTTAGGGATTAGGCACTTGGAAGGATTGGTTGTCTTCTGAAGGTTTTGTAGCTCCTGAAGAAGGTTAGATTGGTATTGTCTTGTCGGTTCAACTTCCTTAACTGTACATGGGGATTTTAATCATATCATAGTAACTCTTCATCACATTTTTATCCCAGTGGATCGGTTAGCTTGGGTAAATGTGGGAGGAGGGTGTTACAACAACTAGAGTGTGACATGGAAACATAAGTGGCTATTAACATGTCACTAGTGATGTGGAATTTTGGATAGGATTTGGTGTCATGGCATGTTGTCATGGTCTGTTAATGTGGCATGCTGACATGGAATTCAAAATTTGATAGATTTGACTCATTTATTGTAGAAAAACATATAAGGTATGAGAAGAGTGAGTTGGAAGAAAAATAAAACCATGCATCTAGATGGATTCAAAAATTCTGGAAATCCTAGATCTCAAAAAGTGGAAATTTGGAAGATCGAATATCTATAAATTTTATAAAATGATTTTATAGAAAATTTGTGATATAAATGGATCAAATAAGATGAAATTTATAACTGAAGATGTGGCCTTATGAGGAGGCAACATGTGAGCAGGTAAGTTTCCACATTTCCACTGATATGGCATTGTATGGTGATGATATAAGGCCAAAGGGATACCATGTGGATCCGGACGAGTTTATGGAACTCATCATAACTAATATCAAGATACCATATACCTTCGATACATTTTACAACATGATTTAATGAATAAAGTGAATACATTATTTAATAATAATATCATTTCTTTATGGGGTTTTGATGCAAAAATCATTTAAATTTGGAATAAAGGCATGTTACACATAATGTGAAAATCCCATATCCCACATATTAGATATCTTGTATTTTCCTAGATTTTATGTTATATCTGGGTCTAGATCTCTTAAGGAATAATTTACATGAAAAACTTCCCGATTATGATTATTTCCCTTTTTTATTTAATCCACATCCAATCATATTTTTTAAATAATTCTTAATGTTCTTCAAGATTACTGGATACTAGGTACATTTTTAATCATATATTGCATTTGGACCTATGTCAAAACAAAAATGATTACACTTGCTTTATTCTAGATACCTCTAAGTGCCAGATCTTATTTCTGGTGTTTTGGTTTGCATTTTAATCTTCTTCATTGGAATTTTCTTGATGATGATCACAAAGTAATATTGATGATGATAAACTAACATTATATCACAAAATTGTCAATTTAAAAACAGAAAAACATTATAAAATAAACCCTAATTATGGTTTCCCTAGTTTTTCTCAACATCTATGGTCTTGAAAGATTTGCAATGTAGAAATAAAAAAATCCTTGAAACCAAATGCAATGCAAAACTAAATCATGCACCTGGTAGCCAAGCTCTTGGTGGGATAAATTTGAGAAGTACTTTGATGTGTTTTTTCGCGTATATGAATCCAACCTTAGTTAATCTTTCAAATCCAAATATGCGAATGAAAGTACTTGCAAAAACAAAGGAGGGAGGATAAGTTAGATGCGATAAATAATTAATAAAATAGAAGAAAAGTCAGACCAGTGCCTTATGACCAATTAATATAATAAGGGTTTCTCCTAATTCCCTGCATGAAAAATGACAGTTTATGGTCTTCCACTCAAATAAAAACACAATTTTCAAATAAATACAAATACTACATGATTTTTTTTCATGGAAAAGTTTGTTATTTCTTATAAAAATTTATGTAACTCCCACTCGGCCAATACATACAAGATAAATATCAAACAAATTTTGTTGTCACACCTAAATCCTTACCATTTTGAGCTCTTTTCTTCAGATAGTTATTCCATTTCAACATCTAAATTGAAACTAGTTGTCCTACACATATTCATGAGACCAATAAGGCATACTTAGATTAAATTTGACCAAATATTAAAATTAATTTCTTGAACAAATAATAATTAAAAACACTTGCATGCATGAATACCTAAATGAGCTCCTCTTGGTTTTGAGAATAAATTGTTGGAGTACTTTAATCTTGTAGCAAACCTCCCTCTACTCAACAAAGCATTAGCAAAGTCAACATTGAGTTTGTTGTTGCTCAATTGGATTGAGGGTGTTTTGCTCCAAGATTATCCAAATACTAATTTATTCTCTACTGAACAGAGCCAACCATGTGAAGGTGGAAGATCTCATGGCCCCACCCCCTACCCCTCACATCACTCTCAATTCCCCAGTACCCAATCTATCTAATATATAGGAAATAATTGAAAGCAGGACATTAAATTACATAAAAAAAAAAACAAATAGAAAACATTCATTCATTCATTCATTTGTAAATCCATAAAATATTTCATCTCAATAAATTTTATCATAAAAATTATGTTTACATAATATGAAACAACGTCATTTACAAAAAGAGACATATAGAAATTATTCATTAACATATAACAGTCATTCATCCATTCATTAATCATAGGCACAAAATACTTCATCTCAAAAAAAATTATCATCAAAAATATGTTTTCATAATATGGTACATGATGTTTCTAATGATATAACTATTACAATCATTTCTTTTTATTTTTCTTTATTTTTTTTATGGCATGGTCATGTACTCATGTCATTGTTGAGGTTACCGCAAGGGGGGTGGTCATCAACTGTAACAAAAACGAAATGTCAAATTTATATTTTTTGTTATTATTTATTAATAAAAATAGTATTAGAGTTTTCTTTACCTCGTGCACTAGTTGACACTTCGACTTCCCTGTAATTGTTTATGCAATTCACATTCTCGGTTTCTTCTCTATAATAGTCTTCAAGATTCTCTGCTTCCTCTCCATTTCTTGGCCTTGTAATAGTTTCTCTTACTTCTTGAACGAATGCTTCACTTATCTCCTTCAAATGGTGAAATAGTAGGTTATATATAGTTATTGGTCACTATGGATTTGATCCAACATGAACAATTTGACTTGAACCTGACATGTAGGCTTGTAATAAAGGTCGAATTGATTATCTTCTATTTGGAGGCCAACTTTGAAGGATGAATGGTAATCCTATAGGGAGAAGGAACTAATTTGGTGGATGAGATATTTAGACACAAAAACCATTAGGGAAGTTTTGAGGTCTAAAATTGGCCTCCTAAGGAAATTATAAAATAATAGTTGAAATAATAAAATAATATTAGATTACATCATCAAAGTTTAGAGGGAAAAAAGAAAAACTTTTTTTCAACTTATCTCCCGATGGGATTACCCAAATTTCAAGAGGAAACCCTCGTTGGATGCATAATTTGATTCCTTATCTAAGGAGTACCCATGTTGCATACTTTCGATGGACCCTGCTACATGAAAAATGAAAAATACATGAAAAACGTGATTGCAATCACATTTTTCATGTAGCAGGGTCCATCGAAAGTATGCAACATGGGTATTCTATGGACGAGGAATTAAATTTTGCAGCCAAAGAGCACTCCCACTCGAAATTTGAGTAAAACCTTAGGGAGATAAGTTGAAAATACGAGTTGAAAAAATAGTTTTATTATTTTATTATTTTTTAATATTTTCACTTTTTTACTCCAAAAATGGTGAATCATCCCCCATGGTTGACATCATCATCTTGAATCCTATTGGTTCTTATAAAGTTTATTTTGGTTGTACAATTTTCGCAGGAAGCCCATTTTAGACCTCAAAATTCCCCTAATGATTATTCCTTCTTGACCTTAAGGAGCCCAAGAATGGTGTCTTACAAAAATGACTTCGACTTTGACTCAACAAAATATTGGCTTCACAATGCCCAAAAAATGTATTTGAAGGAAAACATTTAAGCAATTAGATTTCAGAGACCTACCCCTTGCTCATCCACTGTTGTCTTTTCTATAATGGCTATGCAATCAACGAAACATTTTTTGTTAACATAAGATTTCCATGTAAAATGATCCATTTTCGAGATTCAATGACCAAACTTGAAAGAGATGAAAATTATGTTTGTTACCCAAGTATCAACTCCATGTAAATATGTGGAATGAGATATAAGTCGAGAATAATATCCCTTTCAAGACTTTTGGTTACATTGCTTACTTATGGAGAGGTTCCAAAGGAATTCTTTATTAAGCTTGTAATTAATGCTATAGAAAAAATTCAAAATGAACTTAAAGATGAAATAAAATCTTGGAAAGTTGTAAAGAAATATAGAGATTTAGATGACGACCACATATGTCTTAGAATGTTATCATGTGGAATTCCTTTGCATGAATGAATTCTTATTGGATTGACCAGAACCACCCTTGGGGTATTGTGAAGTAATGATCTCAAAATAGGTATTTGGAATAAGCACATGAAACTGGTGACCATATGGCATGATTGCATTAACTGGTGATTATGTGGCATGATGGCATGTCATAATGAAGTGGAACTAGGTATGACTTTGGATTACATGGCATGCTAGTATATTCATTATAGTCAATCAATCAAATCTATGAACTTCCTGATTTTGGTCAATCCAATAAGCATTCATTCATGCAAAGGAATTCCACATGATAACATTCCAAGACATATGTGGTCATCATATAAATCTCTATGTTTCTTTACAACTTTCCAATATTTATTTCATCTTTAAATTCATTCTGATTTTTTTCTATAACATTGATTACAAGCTGAATAAATAAATATTTTGAACCTCTTCATAAGTAAGCAATGTGATCAAACATATTGAAATGGATGTTGTGCTCAACGTACAACTCGCTCCAAATATTTCCAAGGAGTTGACACTTGGCCAACAAACATAATTTTCATCTCTTTCAACTTTTATCATCGACTCTAAAAAATGGATTGTTTTACGTGAAAATATTATGTTAAGAAAAAATGTTCCTTTGATTGCATAGCCATTATAGAAAAGGAAGCATTGAATGATCAAGGGGCAGACCTCTAAAATCTAATTTCTTAAATGATTTCCTTCAAATCCATTTTTTGGGCATTTTGAAGCTAATTTTTTGTTGATTCAAAGTCGAAGTCATTTTTGTAAGGGACCCATCATGGGCTCCTTAAGGTCAAGAAAGGACTAATGTTTTTGTGTCTAAATATCTCCTCCACCAAATTAGTTCCTTATCCCAGAAGGATTACCATTCATCCTTCAAATTTGGCCTCCAAATATAAGATAATCAACTCAACCTTAATTATAAGCCTACAAGTTGGGTTCAAGTCAAATTGTTCATGACGTCTCAAATGCACACTGAAAAATAAATATAAATAGCCTACTATTTCACAATTTTAAGGAGAGAAGTGAATCATTATTTAAATAAGTAAGAGAAACTAGTACAGGACCAAGAAATGGAGAGGAAGCAAGAATAGTAGAAGCCTAATATAGAGAGGAAGCTGAAAATGTGAATTACGGAAACAATTATAGGGATGCCAAAGTTCCTTGTTCCATAGATGATTACAAAAAGGGTTGTCACTATTGTAGAAGGAAGGCCGAGATTTATGAAGCAAGAAGGCTGAGATTTCTAAAGTAGGAGGGCCGAGACTATTGTAGGAGGGTTGAAATTTTGAAGTTGAAATAGAAGGAGCCAAGAATCATGATTGCAAAGATAATTGCAGGAGGAATTGGTTTGGTGGTTGGAGTAAATCTTCATTTATTCAAAGGGTCAAGTGTATCTTAACCTGATTTAATCGACTAGAGAAAGAGTTGACTGGGTTTTCTCCTTCTGTTGTGGTAAATGCACAACCTCCCCATTTTTTACTTGTTCACTTCAAATAATGGGGACCCTTTCTGTAAAATTTTTGGCTAAATACCTTTTTGGATTTTTATTTAGTTGATTGCCCTACGCTTTTGTTAATTTTTCATTTTCTTTAGATTATTGTTTTGATTTCTTTGTTAAAATCAATTTTTTATAAGCTTCCCATTGACGCTTGTTTCGTCTCATTTGGTCAGCTGGTTTGAAAATGGTACTCCTTTGAAGTCTCATAATTTATATAGCCTGGGTTAAAAATGCATAAAATGTACAATATTGCATTTTGTAAATAAATTAGTTCAATAATGCATTCATTTTAAATATTAACCCGTAGTAAGTTTTTACTAACATTTTTCCATTTTTAGTTATGCAGCCAAATCATGAAGCATCGAGATTTTAGTAATTTATTCCAATTTTCAAAATAAATCACTAATCTCGAAAACCCAAACATCCAAGTGGCTGTAGTTTATTTTTATTTATTTTTTATTTATTTTCCAAGTGGCTATAGTTTAGAAACTAAAATTCATAAAATAAAACCAAATAAAAAATTGATTTTTAATATTAAATATTAAATTAATTAAATTAATTATTATTTAAAATATAATTAATTTAATTAAAATAAAATTTTATACATAAAAAATATATAAAAAAAATTCTTAATCGCATCGGGCGATTGGATCGGAGATGGTAATCGCATCGGAACTTTTTAAATGACACATTTTTGAAACCCCCGACACCTCCCGATGCCGATCGCCGATTAACCAAAGGGCAATGGGGCATTAACCAAAGTTTAAAATTCATTTGTTTGAATGAATCGCATCGAGAGTCTTTACTTAATACAAGTCTTATGCCCCCGACACCACACTTCCTTCGATCCGATAAGTCAATGTTTGACTTTCATGCTAATATCTCCATTCGTTGTTTTAAAAAGGCTTATGTGTTAACGTATGGTGATAATAGTGATAATTTGAAATTAGTTTAAATATTTTATATGTTATATTTTAAATTAAATAAATTAATTAATATTTAGAATTTAATTAATTTAATTTAATTAAAATTTAATTATTATTTTGATTAATGTTAATGAGTTTATGAAATAATTAATTATATTAGTTAGTTAGATTAATTTTAATTAATAAATAGTTTGTTTTTTTTCTTCTAAGTAAGATTATTCTATTATTCACATTAAAGGTTTACAATTACAACATGACGAGCAGAAAGATCCAGCTGTCCAAAAGGGAAAGGTAGCAAGAAACTGAAAAATGTCCAGAACTTAGAGATTGGACTAGACCATGTTTTGCAGTCCCGCGCAGGGGATCCAGAGGTTCACAGTTTGGCCTTTCTGAGCTTACCAGTTTTACAAAAAAACACACATGATTGACCTCAACGCAACAGCAAATACAAAAAATTATCAGTGGTGACAAAACGCCCTCGATACTGGGCCGCATAACCTGATAAGAAGCTGCTGAGCTTGGATTAGGCTTCAGGAGTCTCCTCCACGATCCTGCACCAACCACCATCAACCAAGTCCTGAGCTTGGGAATCCTCGTTCGCAGTTGAGCCCGGGGGCACTGGCTCCATCATTGTGTCATTGACGTTGCTTACCGGTGTTTCCATGGCTCGCGAGGAACCTACATTCGGCATCGAAACTATTCCATGGTCCTCCCTAAGAACACTGGATTCGCCCTCTTCTTGGGCTTCCTCGAGGAAGAGCACATATACATGGGTAGTGATTTGAGGACGGTTCAGGGAGCAGTTGAATGTGAAGATTGCAGAACCGAAGGAGGGCGAAGACGGGGACCCTGGAGAGCTGGGATCAAGAAATTGACTGGGCCACAGAATGAGCTCTCTCTCTCGCTGCGAGTGCGAGGGTGCCGACTAGAAGTGGCATCGCCGGAAGAAGGGCGAGAAGGCGCACCCCGAGAGGTGCCTCTGCGGCTGAGCATTCATTGGCGGAGCTGAGGCATGACAGCAGAGACAGAGCCTTTGTGAGTAACAAAACAGACCACCGGAGGGATATGACTAAGACCATACACACAGACTATCTGACGGGCACCCAAAGCTGCAATGGGAGTCGGGGAAATAAAAAGAGGCAACTGCTTCGAGCCAGTTGAGCCAGAGCCCAACCAACATATCACAAGGGACAACAGAGGAAATTGAAGGCGGAGTCTGGTTATCATGCACCTTCCCCTGCTTCGAGACGCTCCCACCATTACTGTTGTATTCGTGGGAGCCGAGAGCCAAAGCATAACAACGCGTGCGGAGGTGAACGGAGTATTAATGTCGCCTGCATACATTCCTTTAAGTCGAGTTAAACCCACCTGCTTGTGACCGTCCAGCCGAGTGAAACCCACTTGCTTGTGACCATCCAGCCACATGGAGCCATCTGCGCTGTACAGGGCTGGCAGGTGGCCACCCTTCTCAGCCCACTCCAGTCCCATCGCAATGAAAGCAGCCTTAAGCACCTGCATTCGGGGATTAATAAATAGTTTGTTAAATGAATATTTTAATTCAAAATTAATAATTAATTTAGAATTAATTATTAATTAGAATTCTAATTTAGGATTAGATTTTTAATTAAAAATTATGATTTTTAGCCCAGCAACAGAATTTCGCTCATAGAATGAGTTTTACTCGGCCAAATGAGGCCCAAGACAGCTCATTGGAAAGATAAAATCAAGGAAAACATTTCTCAGGAGGTTTCATTAACAGATTTGGTCATTTATTGGATCGAGAATCAGGCAGAAGATCAAGCTCTGAATTTCTAAAAACAAAATCAATTTTCTGAGTTATTTTCTGCATTTTCATTTGTCTAAGCCTCTTCTATTTGCAGATCCATTCGTCAATAATATCCTTGGCCAATTAAATCATCCTAGGCATCAAAGAGAAAGCTTATATTTTATTTTCAATTATTTATTTAAATAGAATTTGATTGGATTTGATTTAAATGCCAGCAATGCCATTTTGATTTTATTGTTGTATTTTAATTTATTTTGATTCCTTCTTGCAGAAAAAGAGTAGAAGAGATATGGAGAAAAGGATTTCAATCAATGAAAATGCTCCAACAATTAAAGATTGGAATTTTGATCAAATAAAATTGTATTTGGCAGATTTCTCTTCAAAAAACTCTCCTCTCCAAAATTCCTTTGCAAATAGTATAAATAATAGATTGCAGAATGTACTTAGGGGCTGCTCTTGTCTGCAATTCTAGACTTCTAAAAGAACTATTGTAATAGGAATTTAGAGTTGTAGGAGAGAGGAGAGAAAATCTCAGATCTAGGGATTATTGAGGATTTTTCCTTTGTATCTTGAATTATGTATGAAGGGCAGAGTTTGCACTATTGTGGCTCTAGTTTTGAAGGCATAAGTTCAAGCAATGTAAAGGACTGTTGGAGACCAAGGTCAGAGAAATGGAGGCAATAAATTGGGATTTTTAATACTACTATTTCAAATATCAGTTTCATTTTTATGGTAACAGGAATGTGTCATTTTACTCATGTTTGTGCACTATTGTCAATATGGGTAATTTGTCTCAATGTTGTTATTATGTATCTCTGTTCTTATGGATTAAATTCTGATTTCTGAGTAACTATTTGCTCATAAATCTGGCTTATAAAACTGATTTATTGAATGGTAATGTGTTGTGAACTATTTCCACATATTATTGTTTAATTATTGGATTTACGGATTTGATAATCAATATCATTTTGTGAACTACTTCCTGGAGTGTTGTTGGTTTATTATTTCAGTTAAGAGGTCTCAATAGGATGTGTTTTGGTATCCATAATATCAGTTAATTGAACTACTTCATTAACTTGATATTCATTATAAGCAAGACATATTTAAATCTCAATACTTTAATTATCTTTGCTCTTAGTTGGGTTAGATCTATATCTGCCTAATTAAGATAGGATTAAGATTAGTTTCTTTTTTCTTGCATTTAGAGTAATTTTTACATTCTTTTAAGTCCTCTTATCGAAGAGGAAAAATTTTAGTTGTGGCTTGGCTGAACCCAAATCAGCTTAAGGATCATTCTCTTGCCTAATCAGCAAGAAGAAGTGATCTGATATCCCTGTCTATTAGTAGTTAAAGATACATTATAAACAGATAGCGATAGGGAGAAGGTAATTGGACCTAGTTAAACCAGTCGAAGCTACCACACCAAACGGAAAATGAGCTGCTTTAAGGTTCGAACTAGTTGGTTATCCCCCATTGTTGTTGCAACGATTTTCGAGGCATCAAAAATTTTGGCGCTAGAAGGAGGGCCTGAGATTTTTGTCTATTGGAGTCTTTTCAATTTTAATATTTTAAATCACGATGGCTCCTCTTAAGCTTCCAATTTGGAGTTGTATCCATGGACGTGCATCTTCCAATACTCCACCCGAAGTGGTAAGACTCTTGTCTCAGGTAAAATTTAATGGTAAGACAAATTCTTCTGCTTTTAATCATGTCCTTCAATTTATTCAAAATGTTTCAAATTATGATTTTCAAGGAATTGATGAAAGCATCTTATGCAGAATTTTTACTCTCACGTTTGCGGCAAAAGCCAGAAACTGGTGTACAACTCTTCCAGTCGCCTCAATCCATAGCTGGGATCAATTTGTTACAATTTTCATTTGTAAATTTGATGGCTATGATTATGAACAGGTATGTGATGAAATTGAATATCTACGAAGGTTTGAAAATGAGTGTTAGAGATTTTAATATTCGATTTCATTTGAATTGTTTAAGATTCAAAATCGAAGATAAACGTAGGGAAGAAGAATCACTATATTTGTTTGAATATATTTGTTCTCTTCCTTCCATTTCCAATCCATATGAAATTAGTTCAAGTTTTGTACCATCCCCTTCTAACATAAATGAGAATCCCAATTTGGATGTGCAAATAAATTGTGATGAAATGGTTTCACAAAGCTTAGAAGATATTTCTAATCAAATGCAAGAAGACAACAACAGCAATTTTGAAAAAAGAGCCGCCTTGAAATCTAAAATCTACTCTACAGTGAATTCAAAAAATCAGATTGCAAATCATCAAGTACAAGCAACAATCAAAGTAAATAATAAAATGCAAACTGTTGTGCAAATTTCTGAATTTTTCCATAATGAGAAAATGCCGAAATCAGAACAGCAAAGCAACCTTCTTCAAGAAAGCATGAGCATGCAAAGGAATGATCTGCAATCTGAAATTTACAATGAGCATAATGCACAAGAATTCTCAAATAGAGACACTTTTAAATGCATTGTTTCAGGTTCACATTTTTCCCTTTATCTTGATATTTTTAATGATGGTAATTTTTCCCCTCTTGGTGTTAATGATATTTCAGAAAACACAGAGGTTGATCTAAATGAATTACCATTAAGTTTTTATCAAGATAGAGAAGCAATTAACGATCATTCTTTTGCCATTAATGAACATGAAATTCTTGTTCCTCCTGGTTTTGATATACTGGACGAGAATCTTATGAAGTATAGAGAATCTTGTGAAGTCATTTATGATAATTACTTTGACATTGAAGATGTTGATTTTTCTCCAGAAAATCATCAAAACTTCAAATAACATCTGAGAATGAGAGACATTTTAATTTAGAAATTATTTCAACCAATCCTCATTCTAAAGCAGCAAATTATCTTCATGATTTCACTATTCAAGAGAATATTCCAATTTATGATTCATATCATGATCAAGCTTTCATTCCTATTCATAATCATAATTCCCCTTCTAATTCACAAGTTGGAATTCGAAATTACTCAAATTCCATAATTTTGGCCAATCCTTGTGAAAGAGAAATTGTTTCAAAACGATCCCAATTGTGCTGTAACATTAGTTGTACAAATAGTGATTTCATTTTATTTTTGTTTCCTCACTTATTTTGTATAAAATCAGATTTATTTTTTGATTTTATTTTTCAGATTTTTTATACTTTACGCTGGCATATTGAGCACTCTACTATCAAGCATTCAATTGATGCATTGCCCTGTTGGAAAATTGAAGTTTTATATTATAATCAAGAGCATGAAAAGCTATTTCAATTTCAATTTCAATCAATGCTAATGTTTTATCAAAAGCTTCTATCTTCTCAAGGGCAATATCAACGAAAGAATGTATTTTTACAATCTGGCCAGCAATCCAATTTAATTAATAATTTTCAATTGTATTTAAGAGATTTCTATTAATTTTTCATTGACTCATTTGAAAAATATTTGGAAAGTTTTCCTTCAAGGAAAATTGTTAATGGCTTAACATTTGTACATAACACTAACAATTTTTTCCAGGCCTTTGAATTTAAAAGTTCATATCCACAATCTAGCCTTTCATCTCCTCTTTTAAACATTTCTCAATTATTAATAGAAATCCATCCAGATTTCTATGATTCAATTGGTATTCAATTGGAAAGGAAATTTCAAGAGAAAGAGATTTTAATTAAGTTGCTAAAAATAACTGTACATTCTGATTTAATATTTATTTTCTTTAGTTTAGTTAGATTTGTATTTTTATTACTAACATTTAAACTGTACATATATGCGGGAATAAAAATGAGAGAATGGTTACACTGGAAATATGACTATACCTAGTCATTTTCATATATATGGTTAGAATATGAGTAGAATTAATTTAGTTAGTTTGTTTTACATAGTTAATTTATTTTCTACAGTTCTGTAGATAAAAGTAAAACAAAGCAATCAACCCTTTTCATATCATTTTTAGTGAAAACATTTTCTCCTTATCAGAAAGTTTTAATTTTTTTTTTTTTTTTTCTTACAGTAATACCTCTACTCTACCTATTTTGAATAATCTCTTGATTAAATTCAATTAAGGTTGCACTTGGCATCGATCGCCTTAAAGCCACTTTTCTTTATTTCGAGATTTCCTTCTAAGGTTTTCTTTTGAAATTTATATGGTAAAGATTTGAGGATATAAAAGCTTTATGATCCCATTATCCCATGAAATGTATGAATATCTATGATAAGCTTAATTCTAATTCAATCATTAATAGTCAGTGTAACCTTTCACGGTAATCATATGAAGTTCATATTATCTTCCTTGAAATTTGCTAAGGATGTCCATTCTGTTGTGTGCACACATTCAAATCTGTTTTGATATTTTTCCACAATTAGTGGCTTTATCCCATTCTGATCTTTAGTTTATTATTTGATGCTGCAATACGCATCATATTCATTTACTAAAGGCATTACTGAACAGTCACTATAACAATACAGATTCTTCTTAAGTTATTCAGAATAAGCAGAGGTAATAAATTGTTGTTTCAAATCAAAAGGGAAGACTATTTTCATATTTATTTATGGTAAATTTTATATTTCCTAAACATGAATAAACAGATTTTATTTAGGCTGATTGCACACTTAGATTTAGAATAAATGATGAGATGATTTTGAACAAAGTCAAAATTTTGATAAATCGAAGGAAGAATTTGAAGATTCATAAGGTAAAATCTACAGACAAATTCCTTACAGGTATGCATTTACAAGTTCATTTTCATCTATTATTAGTTTATCTCTTCCTTAGTTTATTATTGATTTTTGTTCTGTTTTATTTGCAGGTTTTCATTTGTTTTCAAAAAACTTGAAGTAAGCAACAAACCCATTTCAAA
This sequence comes from Pinus tabuliformis, assembly GCA_031772625.1. Classification (NCBI taxonomy): domain Eukaryota; kingdom Viridiplantae; phylum Streptophyta; class Pinopsida; order Pinales; family Pinaceae; genus Pinus; species Pinus tabuliformis. The sequence continues at coordinate 1,120,576,106 of CM062819.1, read as the reverse complement.
TTTGCAACAAGTTCAAAGAAATTTTATTTGTGTTTCATTAGAATTTGAGCATTTTCAACTTTGCTTTCTACCATCAGAAAACCCAATTGAAATTTCAAGCAATATCATAGGATTCAACTTGATTTTCATTTTGCTGATACTTCAATAAAAATATTCGCAATACTATCATCCCGCTCATCTTCGTCATTCATTTCATTCTGATATCACATCATCCACTTCACACTATTTGTAGCAAAATATTGCATCGGAGGTAGCTTTTAGAATTTTTTAACAAATTGCTCATAAAAAATCTCCGATTTATTACCTCGCCCATATGTCATATAGCATTTCGCATATCGGAGGTTTGCAGTTAAATATACTTCCATTATCATGAATCACCGATCTCTGATAAATGACTTTACCGATATTACGATGTTCTCATAATTCGGGACCTGATATCAAATTTAAATCCAATTCACAAGAGATATCGCGTCCGTTCAATCGCAATAGTGATGAAAGCATAATTTTAAAGGGCCGATGTCTCAGATCCGATATGTTATCAAATTTTCATCATAAAATTATCGGGTCCACTCTTCATCGCATATCAACATATTGAGAATTGTTACATCGTGCGCTTAAGATTGTCGATCACGATCGCCGATTAGCCACGTCATTCATCGCATATCGGCATCGCAGGAATCATATTGTGTTACATCAGGTGCTTAAGATTGCCAATCGCCGATTAGTTATGTCATCCATCGCATCACCGATATCGCAATCGCTTCCTTGCATTTTTATTTATGGCCATATCATTATTCTGAATCTGCGATGCGTGATGTGCAAAGTACAAATCGCAAGATACGGTGTGCGATGTGCAATTTGCGACATAACTGTCCCCGATCCCTAATATAACATTTCTTTAATAATGCGATCACTTCATTTCATTGCACATGTTCTCATCGCATGTTCTTAATCGGCAATTTGCCATTGCAATCTCCAATGCGATAGCTTCCAATGCATGCCTCTAAGCCATTAACATTTAATTGATATGTGGCATAGCAACAAAGGTGAAGTCTTGCAAATTAAACTTGAAGCATGATGAAGAAACATGTTATGCGAATCATCTGATACAGTAATATGTTATTTTAAAAGCGAGTTTGGGTAACCACTATGGTAAGAAAGCAGTTAATCACCAATTTGCAGCATATTCAAATCATTTTGATTTCTCATATATTTCAATTTTAAATATATAGTTCCATAACTAAAAAAGGAATTCAAGACCTCTCTATCTTCATATTTAAATTTTATTATCTTGGATTTGGTCTTGATTCTGGACAATTTATAAAATCATGGAGTTTATATGAAACTTATAAGAGAAACATTCGTTACTGCAAATTCTCATTCTCATTTTTGATGCATTTCTTTTAATTTCAATTCCCTTGAGCACTAAGCATTCCATTTTTACATTTTACTACTTGCTTTAGTTTAAATAAAATAAATAATGATTTTCGGTTATAGGATTTTGGTTAGTTTGACTTCTTCAAGTTTTTAATGTTAATTAAAATAAGAAGTCAGCTAGTTTGGAGAAACTGATACCTTTCAGGTAAGATCAAAAGCAATTATCCAATGGTAAGATTCATTTACCCAATTTCATTAATTTCCATTTCGTTAATTTACTTTCATTTTTGTTTTCAAATTATGCTGATATATAAATCTGTTTTGCAGCTCTTCATAAAAGTTTCCAATCCTCCCCCAGATCATATTTTCGAAGTCCATACTCTTCTCTTGGCTTTATTTCAAGAAGCAGTGATAATCTTCATCGAAACAGCTACACCAGGAAGTTTCTGAACCTTTAGTTTGTTTGTTTAAGAATTCCTTTTATTAGAAAATGGTTAAGATGATTCTTTGAAACAAGAAGATTGATATCAGACAAAAGATTTTCATTGTGGCTTAATTTTAGCGTCACTGCTATCTAAAAGCCTAAAACACGTACAACCTTGAAAGGTATGATTTTTCTAAATTTCGACATAAGAAGGAATGCTTACACAATTATTTTATTTTTCTTCATATTGTTGAGACATTGGTATAAACATTCTTGTTTGAGTTTATCTTTCGAAACTTGGATTTTCCTTTCCACTTTTAAATTTCTTCATTTTTATTTTTGTTTGCTGATTTCTTTCTCATTTTAGCATAATAATTCTTTTTTCCTTTAGTTTTCAATTTTGATTTTGGTGACTTTGCCATGATTTATATGGAAGGCCTACTTGTTACCTATCAATGGTCAGCATACATGGAGAAAAATTGTTAATAGTCACCTATTAGCTTTTTCTTAAATCTCTTAGTAAAGTTTGATTTTCTTATTATAAAGGTAGACATATTTAAGGAAGAGATTACCATTCAAGAGAAGTTGGAAAAATATCATAAAATCTGGAAAATTTCTTTTTCATCAAAATTGTAGTCATTTTGAAATTTCAAAATTTTGTTAGGATTTTTCAAAGTTCTATTATCTGTCAAGAAAAGTTATTTTTAACCAAGTAAAGACACTTTACAACAAAGCTCCTTTAACTCTGAAATTGTCATTCCTAACTCTTAAGGAGTCAATGGTTCTCCCTGTCCCAGAAAGTCTTATTTTTCTAGAGTGTGATCTAGAAGTATATTTAAACTTAAAAGATAAGAGGTCTCATTATGAGCCTGCTTACCATGACCATAGGGGAAAAATAGGTTGACATTACCAACACTGCAAAACAAACCAGGGTAATGGCTTATGATTGCAAACAATTATAATACAAGGGGTCTCATCACGAGCCAGTTTGTTCGGTATAATTATAACCAGTGAATAGCATTGTCAACTATCTGGCTACCAAACCAGGACAATGACTTTTAAGAACTAAAAAATAAAAATAAAAAAATAAAAAAGAAAATAAACATATAAATGGATTTATCTCTAGATCAATAATTCTTAAATAGATGAGATTTTGAATCATTGATGATTAAAAGGTAACCCTGCCGAGACTATAGATGTTTGTTGGCAGTAGTGGCTCTACCTGTGACAAATGAGTATATTTTAAAAGCTAAGCTGTAAAGTGACCCCTGCTTTATCTCTACAACTAATTAAGGATTGATATAGTGTTTTGAAATATTTTAATTTATGAGAAGTTTTAAGAAAAATTACTATTAGATGATTCTTGTTTTTATTCAGATTAATGAACCTAGTCAAGCATTCCAAAAAATATTTTTCTCTTCTTTAACTATTTTTACTTCAATTTTAGGAAAATCTTATTCATATCAAACAGAGATAACTGGTTCTTCTCCCGTGTGTCGCCATTGTTGTGGTAAAAACACAACCCCCCCCATTTTTGACTTGTTCACTTCAAATAATGGGGACCCTTTCTATAAATTTTTTGGTTAAATACCTTTTTGGATTTTTATTTAGTTGATTGCCCTATCCTTTTGTTAAATTTTCATTTTCTTTGGATTCTTGTTTTGATTGCTTTGTTAAAATCAATTTTTTATAAGCTTCCCATTGACGCTTGTTTCGTCTCATTTGATCAACTGGTTTGAAAATGGTACTCCTTTGAAGTCTCATCATTTATATAGCCTGGGTTAAAAATGCATAAAATGTACAATATTGCATTTTGTAAATAAATTAGTTCAATAATGCATTCATTTTAAATATTAACCCGTAGTGAGTTTTTACTAAATTTTTTTCATTTTTAGTTATGCAGCCAAATCATGAAGCATCGGGATTTTAGTAATTTATCCCAATTTTCAAAATAAATCATTAATCTCGAAAACCCAAACATCCAAGTGGCTGTAGTTTATTTTTATTTATTTTTTATTTATTTTCCAAGTGGCTATAGTTTATTTTTTATTTATTTTCCAGGTGGCTGTAGTTTAGAAACTAAAATTCATAAAATAAAACCAAATAAAAAATTGATCTTTAATATTAAATCTTAAATTAATTAAATTAATTATTATTTAAAATATAATTAATTTAATTAAAATAAAATTTTATACATAAAAAAAATATATAAAAAAATTCTTAATCGCATCAGGTGATCAGATCGGAAATGGTAATCACATCAGAACTTTTTAATTGACACATTTTTGAAACCCCCGACACCTCCCGATGTCGATCGCCGATTAACCAAAAAGCAATGGGGCATTAACCAAAGTTTAAAATTCATTTGTTTGAATGAATCGCATCGGGAGTCTTTACTTAATACAAGTCTTATGCCCCCGACACCACACTTCCTCCGATCCGATAAGTCAATGTTTGACTTTCATGCTAATATCTCCATTCGTTGTTTTAAAAAGGCTTATGTGTTAACGCATGGTGATAATAGTGATAACTTGAAATTAGTTTAAATATTTTATATATTAGATTTTAAATTAAATAAATTAATTAATATTTAGAAGTTAATTAATTTAAGTAAAATTTAATTATTATTTTGATTAATGTTAATGAGTTTATGAAATAATTAATTATATTAGTTAGTTAGATTAATTTTAATTAATAAATAGTTTGTTAAATGAATAGTTTAATTCATAATTAATAATTAATTTAGAATTAATTATTAATTAGAATTCTAATTTAGGATTAGATTTTTAATTAAAAATTATGATTTTTAGCTCAACAACAAAATTTCGCTCATAGAATGAGTTTTACTCGGCCAAATGAGGCCCAAGACAGCTCATTGGAAAGATAAAATCAAGGAGAACATTTCTGAGGAGGTTTCATTAACAGATTTGGTCATTTATTGGGTCAAAAATCAGGCAGAAGATCAAGCTCCGAATTTCTAAAAACAAAATCAATTTTTTGAGTTATTTTCTACATTTTCATTTGTCTAAGCCTCTTCTATTTGCAGATCCATTCGTCAATAATATCCTTGGCCAATTAAATCATCCCAGGCATCAAAGAGAAAACTTATATTTTATTTTCAATTATTTATTTAAATAGAATTTGATTGGATTTGATTTAAATGCCAACAATGCCATTTTGATTTTATTGTAGCATTTTAATTTATTTTGATTTCTTCTTGCAGAAAAATAGTAGAAGAGATATGGAGAAAAGGATTTCAATTAATGAGAATGCTCCAACAATTAAAGATTGGAATTTTGAACAAATAAAATTGTATTTGGAAGATTTCTCTTCAAAAAACTCTCCTTTCCAAAATTCCTTTGCAAATAGTATAAATAATAGATTGCAAAATGTAATTAGGGGCTTCTATCCTCTGCAATTCTAGACTTCTAAAAGCACTACTGTAATAGGAATTTAGAGTTGTAGGAGAGAGAAGAGAAAATCTCAGATCTGGGGATTATTGAGGATTTTTCCTTTGTATCTTGAATTATGTATGAAGGGCAGAGTTTGCACTATTGTGGCTCTAGTTTTGAAGGCAGAAGTTCAAGCAATGTAAAAGACTGTTGGAGACCAAGGTCAGAGAAATGGAGGCAATAAATTGGTATTTTTAATACTACTATTTCAAATATCAGTTTCATTTTTATGGTAACAGGAATGTGTCATTTTATTCATGTTTGTGCACTATTGTCAATATGGGTAATTTTTCTCAATGTTGTTATTATGTATCTCTGTTCTTATGGATTAAATTCTGATTTCTGAGTAACTATTTGCTTATAAATTTGGCTTATAAAACTGATTTATTGAATGGTAATGTGTTGTGAACTATTTCCACATATTATTGTTTAATTATTGGATTTACGGATTTGATAATCAATATCATTTTGTGAACTACTTCCTGGAGTGTTGTTGGTTTATTATTTCAGTTAAGAGGTCTCAATAGGATGTGTTTTGGTATCCATAATATCAGTTAATTGAACTACTTCATTAACTTGATATTCATTATAAGCAAGACATATTTAAATCTCAATACTTTAATTATCTTTGCTCTTAGTTGGTTTAGATCTATATCTGCCTAATTGAGATAGGATTAAGATTAGTTTCTTTTTTCTTGCATTTAGAGTAATTTTTACATTCTTTTAAGTCCTCTTCTCGAAGAGGCAAAATTTTAGTTGTGGCTTGGCTGAACCCAAATCAGCTTAAGGATCATTCTCTTGCCTGATCAGCAAGAAGAAGTGATCTGATATCCCTGTCTATTGGTAGTTAAAGATACATCATAGAAAAATAGCGATAGGGAGAAGGTAACTGGACCTAGTTAAACTAGTCGGAGCCACCACACTAAACGGAAAAGGAGCTTCTTTAAGGTCCAGATCGGGTGGTTATTCCCCATTGTTGTTGTAGCGATTTTCGAGGCATCAACGCCTTCATAGGGCTTTTTACCTAGTTGTGCACTTACATCTTGTGTTCTTGTCTTTGTGATATTCATGTTGGCATTTACTTAATGAAAGGAACACTAACATAATTAACATATAATTTCACAAGTAAATGCCAAGACAAGAGAAGTCATATTGAAGAATCTAAGTCACATAATTCCATAGATTTCTCAACAAAGGAGAGGTATTGGACCTCATTTGAGTCAAAAAGTAATTTAATCTCTTCAAGAAGTCTAAGGAAAATTTGGAGCGAGAAAGAGGTGAAGGAGAGCGAGGAAAGAAAGAAGGTCTATTTGTTTATCTTGTGCATCAATTCTTTGTTTGGCAAGTTCGCATGTATGGGAAGTTATCTGTGACACCCCCTCCCAGGTCTACCCAAAGTAACCATGCCAACTGGGGTAAACATGAGGAGAGGATATTACAATCAGATTCAACCTCCTATGTCACCTTAAGGAAGTGGAATCGGCGGAACATGACATACAGTCATCCAACATCATCAACAAAACACTCAGGAGACAAGTCAACCACTCAAACAACCTTTCCATGGGTTCCACTTCTATTCTGCAGCTCTTAGGCCATATTCGCTCTCATGCTATGGGCAAGGGAGTGGTCAACAACCTAAATTTTCTCTCATAGGCTTACCTGCTAGTGACTGTGGACCATAATTGCCAGTTTTGTGCTAACAACCCCAACTTAAGCCACTTTTCTAGCCCAGAATCTTGGTCTCTGCCCAAAAATTATTATAACTTCCAGAATTCATTAAAAATATAATAACAATGATGATCAATCAAAAAACACCTTCAGGACTAGGCTTGAGCATCCCCAATCACGATTGACATTATGTCAAACAATTGGCATCAATGCAACCTATAGGTCTAGGATACAAGACGGAACATAAATGATCGAAATAACTTATGGAACATAACCAAATGGACCACCTCCTTCTCCATTGAACTAATAAATCATCAATTAGGTATTTCATTCATCTATTTAACAGTTGCAAGTAAATATATGAAATAACCATGACATGAATGGTCATTCAAGCATGCTTATAACCATCATAAAACCATATAAATATCAAAGATATGACAACTATTAAATCCACATATAAATTAGTGAAAAAGTAAGAGAACTTAGCTTTTATTAATCATAGGCAAATCCGATTAGGTTCGGGACTTCCACGTACCACCCGACCATAGACATGGCTGAACCAAATCTCTCTTTCACCCAGTCACCCCCGTGTCATATTCCAAGCATGAATGTGGGATCTCATAGAACAATCAATCCAAGAACAACCAAGGGAATCCAGAGGTTAAACCGCCTCCACCCTCATACAACCATGATCACACCAAAACAGGTGCTACGATCACAACCAAATAGAACTTGGAATTCCATCCAGAATCCATCACTATCCTTGAGGAATTTTCCATCTCCTTGTCTCGAGATTTACTGCAATCCAAACCCGGATCACTAGGCCCTAAACTGAGACTACTCCCTCAGGATTTACCATGTATCCCACTAAAACCAGTCAAGGGATTCCTAGGCCTTTGGAATGAACCTTGAGACCACCTCCTCCCCGGATTCTGAAAACCATTCGATAGTTCCAAAGTTCCAAAATAGAAATAAACATCCCAACATACCATGGCATCCAGAAAAATTCTAGGCTAGGCTGAAATCCACTGTCATAACCCGGAAAAACCATGCCACTGACAGCAAGAGAACCATACACTAACATTCAAAGCCATTCATGTCCAAACCATCTACGAAATCACACATGAAAAATGCTACCTGAATGTATTCATGTTGAAGCTGCTTGAGTCTTGCTATCCTTTCCTTGATCCTTGCTTTATTTTCCTTTCCTTTCCTTGTTTTCCCTTTCCTTTGCTCCAAATGAGAGTGCTCCAAGAAAAATCTAAGTGACCAAGAGAGTGAGAGAGAGAGAGAGAGAGAATAAAGAGCTCCAAAATTGAACTTGACAGAAGCCATGAACTGATCCTCATAAGCCTTTTTATGCATGAGGCCTCTAATTTCTTCATTTCCCATTATTTTCCTTCAATTTCCTCCTTACATGCAACCTGTGACCTTTTACCTTCATTTTCTCCTAATTTCCTTTATTTTCATAAATAAATGTGCCACAATGTTTTTTTTTTTCATTTAATGCATTTGCCTTAGCCTTTATCAATTTTCCTTAGCCAACACACACATCTAGTGATGCCCACTAAGATATCTTTGACCAACATTCAGTTTGGAATAAGTTTCTCTTACCCGTGGTCTTATTTTTCCTTTATTAACTTTTATTACATGAAATTTTCCACAAGGGTTGTTACATTATCTCTATTCAGATTCGAGTTGGAGAAGAGCATCAGACTAAGTTATAGAGAGAAGCATTGGTGTTTGGGTGGTTGGCCTATCACTTGGTGAGTTGTCTTGATCAAAGGTCTTAGAATTATTCCTTGAATCTCTATAAGAAGAGAAGTTTTTGGGTTTTTCCCCCGTGGAGGGGTTTCTCCCTCCACTAGAGCCTATTTTTGGTGTTCTTGTTTACATTGTGATCTTATTTATTTGCATTCTATTGATGATGACCAAAAAATAATAATGATGATGACGAACTAACATTATATCAGAAGAATTGTCAATATAACAAGAAAAAACATTATAAAAGAAACCCTAATTTTGTTTCCCCTAGTTTTTCTCAACATCTATGGTCTTCGAAGATTTGCAATGTAGGAATAAAAAATTGCTTGAAATCAAATGCAGTGAAAAACTAAATCACACACTTGGTAGCCAAGCACTTGGTGGGCTAAATTTGAGGAGTACTTCGATGAGTTTTTTTCACGTATATGACTCCAACCGTAGTTAATCATTCAAATGCAGATATGCGAATGAAAGTAGCTGCAAAACAAAGAAAGGAGGAGAAGTTAGTTGTGATAAATAATTAATAAAATAGAAGAATAATTATACCAGTGGCTTATGCCCAATTAATAGAGTAAGATTTTCTCCTACTGCCTTGCACGAAAGTGTCATTTTATGGTATTTCCCTCAAATAAAAACACAATTGTCAAAGAAAGACAAATACTACATGCATTTTTTCATGGAAAAGTTTGTTATTTCTTATAAAACTTTATGTAACTCCCACTTGGCTAAGACATCCAAGACAAATATAATTTTATTTTTTGTATCACCTAAACCCTTACCATTTGGGATATTTTCTACAGATAGTTATTCCACTTCAACATCTGAATTGAAACTAATTGTCCTACACGTAATCATGAGACTAATGAGGAAAAATTAGATTAAATTTGACCAAAGATTAAATGTAATAGCAACAATAAATAATAATTAAAAATACTTGCATGCATGAATACCTAAATGCGCTCCTCTTGGTTTCGAGAATAAATTGTTGGAGTGGTTTAATCTTGGAGCAAACCTCCCTCCACTCGATGATGCAGCAGTGAAGTCAACATTGACTTTGTTATTGATTTGTTGGATTGAGGGTGTTTTGCTCCAAGATTATCCAAATCCTAATTTATTCTCTACTTAACCAGGTCAACCGTGTGAAGGTGGAAGCTCTCATGGTCCCTACCTCCCCCGCTGCCGCACCCCCTTCCCCACATCACTGTCAATTAACCAATGCCCAATCTATCTACTATATAGGAAATAGTTGAAAGCAAGACATTAAGATACATAAAAAAACAAATAGAAAACATTCATTCATTTTTAAATCCACAAAGTATTTCATCTCAATAAATTTTATCATATAAAATATGTTTACATAATATGAAACAATGTCATGTACATAAGGAGACATATAGTAATTATTCATTAACATATACCATTCATTCATTAATCATAGAAACAAAATATTTCATCTCAAAAATATTTTTTCATATTATGGTATGTGATGTTTCTAATGATATAACTAGTACAATCATTTTTTTTTTATTGGCTTGGTCGTGTACTCATGATGTTGTCGAGGTTCTCACAAGAGGGTGGATCATCAATTGTAACAAGAAAGGTATGTTAAATTGCTATTTTTTGTTATTATTCATTAATAAAATAGCATTAGAGTTATCTTTACCCCGTTCACTATTCGACATTGTTGGAATGGATTCCCTGTGCTCCTCTTTTGGTTGCGCTGTAGTGGTGTTTGTAGGTTGTGGTGTGAACTCTGCCAAAAAATGTTATATAAGAAAGAATTTGTTTTTCTGTTAGACAATGTAAAATTAAAAAGCAAACATTCATACTTGAACTTATTCCATAAAAAAATCACTTTAAAATATGGTTATTACTTGATATCTCTGAAGATGTTGGTTGAACATGTTGATCCTATCTTTAATCTCAAGGCTTTTATTTCTAATTCCAATCAAGCGAGGAAGTTCTTCGTTCATTCTAACCACAAGCTTATTGATTGTTACTATTGGGTTGGGATACATGTACAACTAATCATCATCAAACCAATCAAGATCATTAAACACTTCCTCAGTAGCATCTGTGGGATGCTCTAAGGATGGTGTCTTCCCCTTATCACCCTATGGATCAAATACGTGTAATTTGTAATTTTATTCAATTGTCCTCAACTATAAACATTCAAAGATTTGAATTTGATGAAACATTTTAGATCAATAAAAAATTCAAATTTAATGAGTTAGCTCAATTGGATTGGGAATATTTTGGCTGATAAACATAATGAGGTGATTGAACAATGGGCTATCATATTTTTATTAATTGAATTGACTTGGACTAGTTTTATATTAGGAGGCCTAGTTAGTAGGACTAAGTGATTCAACGGTATATTTCAATGAGAAGCCTATCTTTTGTTGATAATGATTTTTTCAAATGGATAGTTGAGTTAATTATCACGTGAGTTGAAACCATTATGTAATTGAAACCCTTAAATATTCATTTGGAAGGTTGATTGAGGCATCAAAACTAAGGGAGTAGTTCAGGGAGAAGAGAAGAAAGGTATTATTCAAGGAAAGGAAAGCATCAACTCTTTTATTATCAAGAATGTTAGAATTATTGTAACGCATATGGTTACATGAGTAAATTCTCTATCTCATGAGCATGACCAAAACAAAAACGGTCTCCTCCTTTGGAAATATGCATGAAGGTATGGTTCACATATTGACTGGATGAAATAAACATAAAATGTCCTCATATGGAATATGTGGTGGTTGAAAAAAATGAAGGAACTATGACTAGAAGTTCTTGAGAACAATATGCGAAGAAAAATAATTCAACTATAGTCACAACAAGAGAAGATAAGTAGTCAACATCTGATGATTTAAAAGAATTGTCTAGGATATCTCCATGAGGAAAGGTATGAATACCTTGATAAAATAAGAAGACCCTTAACATTGAAATTCTTGGAGATGTGAATGTGCAGGATGTTGATAGTGCAAGAAGTAGATGTCATGATGAAAGGCCATCATAAAAGGTAACTTTGATTTGATGTTCATTTTTATTTTTGAATAACATCTGGTTGGGTTGATACAGGGCTACCGAAAGAGAGTTGTAGATGTCACCTACAACCAAGAATGGATGGAAGATCCTGAAAGTAACATGTCTTGGAAAAGGTAGCTGGAAAACACATCAATTGAAGAACTTACTAACTAATATTTTGTTGAGAAATTCCTCAACTTGATAAAGAGAAATGTCCTTTCCTACCACAAGAGAAATACTATTCCCATGGGATTTGATGAGCCTTGTACTATACCAATGACTATTGTGGCTTGGTTTTGGAACAAGTAATGAGCCCATTTTTTCTTAGGTTTATCACCCATTTGTGTGCTCTAGGGTTGTGACAAGGTCAAAGTCAAGGTCATGATGTAAATTCCAATGAAGGGCTCTTGAATTGATTTAAAAGAAATATTTTAAATGTAAAATTAAGATCTAGAAGCTACCAAGTGACGGGTTATCTAGCCCATCAATTCGACCCCACAAGAGGCCCATAGAACTCATAAAAATACTATATAGAGGAGAGGTATTCGACCTCATTGGAGATAGATAAGCAATTCACACTCTTCAATAAGTCTGAGAAAAATTCAGAGTGAGAAAGAAGAGAAGGATAGCGAGGAAAGGAAGAAAAGTTTTTTTATTTGACTTGGGAATTAATTATTTGTTTGGAAAGCTCGCATACTTGGGAAGTAAGCTATCTATGTTCAGATTTTGAGCCAAAGAAGAGTAACAAACTAAGTCCAAAAAAAAGCATTGTTGTTTGGGTGGCTAGCCTATCACTTGGTGATTTGTCTTGATCAAAGATCTTGGAAGTCTTCCTTGAATTTCTAAAAGAAGAGAAGTTTATGGGTTTTCCCCTATGCGGGGGTTTTTCCTTGGCATGGAGCCTATTTCTAGTATTCTTATTTGCATTGTGATTTTCTTTATTGGCATTGCCTTGATGATAAACACAACATAATAATAATGATAATGGATTTTCAACGCATGATTATAACATTATGTTCAATTATATATAAAGAACAATAACAATATAAAAGAAATAAAAGGAACATAAGAAGAAAAGCATTCACATATAGAGACACTTGTTACAACTTTACACTAGCCATAGAAACACTGAAACCACTAACACATTTGAACTGTCATTACTGTAGTATCATCAAATATGTCATGCCAATATTGAACTGCAATGTGTAAATCATGCCATGCCAATATCATATCAATATAATAGACTGTATAATATAATGATGTTGTATTAGATCAAACATGGTGCCATACTACTGTTTCGCACACATGTGCAATTTCATGCCAATACTGGACTACAATATGTAAATCATGCCATGCTAATATCATATCTATATAATAGATTGTATAGTTGAACAATGTTGTATTATGTTACAATGATATCATCATAGATATATATATATATATATATATGATTCCTGCAAATTATACCATGTGATGCCAAGATTGTAATGTAAATGTGATGTATGATACTTGGACTATTATATAGATGCAATGCTAGGAACTAAAATTATATGCGATCGAGACTGTGTGAAATGTGCCAGACCATGTCATCGCACGATGCCAAGATGATGCTCTGGTGTGATGCGAAGAAGATGTCATCGTGCGGTGGAAAGACCATACCCTCATGCAATTCCAAGATGGTGCCATCATGTGGTGGCATGGACATACCCTCATGTGCTGCCAAGGCGGTGTCATTGTGCGGTATCAAGGTCTTTCTCCTAGGCCGAGATTATAGAGAAAGTAAAAATCCAAGTTCTGAGCATAAATCGAAGACCTTATCACTGTAATAAAAGAACAATCCTATTCAAAAGTAAGCAGAGGTGTCTTAAGCCTATTTTCAAGAGATCAAATAATCAAGAAATCCATCCTCTCACCATCGAACTCATTGCTAATTGGATCATAGTTATGGGCACTATACACAACCTTATTCTCAAGTCCAGAACTACAAACTTGCATTCAAAATCATTAAACTTTGGATGAGAACAATATCACTATATGAAAGGGTCCAAATAGCCATGATCTTCACAAATCTAAGTTGTTGGTTGAGCTTGAACAATGAAGATGTGACGAAGCAAAGAAAAAATACCAAACCACTCATAATTATAGTCCAAAGTAGCCCGACGAGGGGATATAGAACTAAAATATTGACTCTTTTTTTTTGTAAGTAAGGATGTCTAAATTATGTTCACTTAACCAAGTTTACAATAAGTACATTCATGAGTTTCTTCTTTATCTCATAGTGAGGAAGCTAGAGAGATAAGAAAAGAGTTCTCTGCCCCTAAAGGGGGAAACCAGAGTTAGCATTGATTTTCCAAAAGATAGAACCATAAAAAATGCAAGGGAGGGCAAGGCCTCATGGTTCCTAGCCCGTGTACTAATGAGAAATGGTAGTTTCAAATTGGGGCATAGAAAAAATATCCCTATTCTTAGAATTAACACAATTAGGTTAAGCCGCATCTATGTTATAACATTGGTAATTTTCGAAGCAAAACAATTTTTTGTAATTTGTTGATCAAAAGGAGAAAAAAACCAACTTGGGTCTACTCAATATGTCATCGGGAAGTGAGCTACTATGAAGCTAGACATAAGTCGAGTTGGAGCCACCATATGCTTGAGAAGTTCCATGACCCTGCAGTGAATTGAACCCCTCTGGTATTTCTTCCAGAAGGAAGCATCCATAAAGGTTAGGCTTGGGCAAGGAAGAAGGGGGAGCTTTGGGGGCGATTGAAGGTGGGGGAGCTCTATGAGAAGGAGGGGAGGAAGATATTGCAAGATGGGAGTGTATAGGAGACTCGACCAGGGAAGGGATCATGGGTGGGTAATGAATTCCCACGTCCCTACAAGCTAGCCGCTTCAAGGAGGTAGAAGAGTGGTTGAGGAGCGTAGAGAGCTCAACAATTTGATGATTTTTCTTTGTCCTTAATTTCTTCCCATTCTTTCAACTATTGGGCCACAAGATTTCATAAGACCTAGAGGGCTGAGCACCCATGGCACTTCTCCTCTTCCTTCGTAGCCATGAATTTCCTATGGATACTCTCTGGAATAGCGTGGTTGAAAATGGTGGTAATGGAGTGTTCATCCAAGGTGGTGGGGGGTCTCCATCTGTCTTATCCACTTCTAGGAAAATGGCCATGCCCTTTGTCCCCACTCATGGTTGGAGTACATGAGCTTCTAGGCATAGTAGTGGGCTAGGAAAGGTGGTGTTGGGCAGAAGGGAAAACACAAAAATAAGGAATGGCACGACATGGAGTGAAGGTCGCGACAATTTAAGAAGCCTACATAAAATGTAAGGTGGTCCTCGTAAACGAAGGAAATATGGTGCATGGAATAAATATATTGGTTGGATCCATGTAATTTTGGATTCCCTCCACGTGCCTAATCATGTCAGTTAGAAGGGGCGCTCGCCATCTGGACACCCGGATCCATGTATGAACTTATTGCTCTCAATAGTTGTTCATTCTCGTATGTCACTCTAGTAGGAAATTTCCCAAAGGGGGGGTAAGAGCTCATTCTTCTCGGAGGTGTGATGACTAGAGGGAGTGCACTAGAGTGGTGGAGGTCTCTTAAGGACTAGAGACGAGCAATTGGAAGCAAGTAAATCAAGTGAAGAATATCTACTCTTGTCAAGCATCTCATAATTAGGCCTTTTAGGGCTAGATTCTTTGAAGTCAGACCTTTTCAAGTGATTCTTCCTATCTATGAAATATGACCAATCTGATCACCTGAGTATTCTTTCAGCCATCCCCTTGCAAAATAAGTTCCTGTGATGGCTAGTGCACTAGTAACCTTCCTAGCTTAACTACGAGAGTTATGGTTCCAAATGGAATGAAATGTGTGAATTGAGATATGTGTCTTATAGGGGTGACCTTAGAAGGATAATTGCCTAGGTTCATCCAAGCTAGAGAATTGAAGGAATGTGCAGTCGTGATGTTGGTGAAAGGTACCATGTATGAACTTATTGGTCTCATGTTAGCATCGACGGACTGCTATGTTCACCACCTCTGGTCGCCCATGATTAAATAAGATATTCACAGATGGATGAATAAGTCGTAGGCCATGACTAAAGAAAGGAATCAAGAAGAATGAACAGATTAATTAACTGATAACCATGCTACTATTGTCTTATTAATGTATACATCGAGAAAATAAGTTTTTATTTAGGGCATAAATGGTCTCAATAGTGCCTAGCCTTAGGATTGTGACAATTTTTTGAAAACCCTAGAATTGTAGGTGTTTAAGAGGGAATGTGGACTTACCATTGATTAACATTGATTCCTGAATCCACCAACTACTATGGATTCTTGAAGGATTTTTCATAGGGAATGGAATGTTGAATAAAATGTAGGGAGGAGCCACTAAGAATTTCCTAGGTTGATCTGTAAGAATCGAATGTATTGAGGAGCCACCAAGAAGCATTCAAGCGAACATGAAATGGAATGTAGGGACGAGCGATTGAGAAACCCTTAGGTCTGCAAGAATTGAATGTAGGGAGGAGCCACCAAGAAACCCTAAATGGAACGTCGAATCTAATGTAGGGAGAGGAGCTACAAAGAAACCCTCAGATTTGCTGCAAGAATCGAATGTAGGGAGTAGAGCCACCGAAAAAACTCAATTTATGCAAAAACCATATGCAATGACATGCTGAAAACGTATAAGGGAGCGGAGCCACTGAGAAAACTCAATCTATGCAAAAACCATATGCAATGACATATCAAAAACATATATACGAGCTAGGAATTATTAATAATATAATAATTAATATGACATTGTTTTGATGTAATAATGAAATAATTAATATAATATGTTTTTGATTTAATAATATAATTTGTAATGTAATTGTTAATTTCAAAAGAATAAAATAATATAAAAAAAAATCAACAACTATATGATAGAAAATAGTGATTAATTTTATTAATTAATAATCAATTTACACTAATGGTTACATTTACACTAATTTACTCATCTTTTGTGGATTAGAGGTAGTCCTAATAGGTAGCAAGGAAACTACTTTTAAGAAGGACCAGGACTGAACTATATAGAGGCATTGTAGGCTCATTTGGAAGGTCTGATCCAAAGCTCAGTCACCCTAAAGGACCACAATTATCTTCAAAAAATCTGATATTTATACAAGTCTTTCCAAATAGAAACCTCTCACTCCATCGAGTTGTGACACTTTGAAGGAAGATCAATTTTGCATCCTTTTGGGACTATTGAAAGCCCTAAAGGGAAAAACTTGCAATAGAATGCTACATATATCTCAAGGGACTAAATCTATTGTTAAAGTTAGCAAAAGGAAAAATTATATGTAAGTGTTGAGAAACTACGGAACTTTGACTTGAACTCTAGAAGAGGATCAACCTATCACCTTGAGTAGAGTTGAATCATCGCGAGGTTGTGAATACTAGGAGAAATATCAAATACTTATGCCCAAATTCAAAGTTGTTGTAACACATTTCAAAGATCCAAAAATCATAAGGTTCCGTGCAGTTTTGTGAAGGTGGTCAAGTTACTACTTAAACTCATATTTTGTGGACTAGAGGTAGTCCTAATAGGCAACAAGGAAACTACTTTCAAGAAGGACCAGGACCGAACTATATAGAGGCATTGTAAGGTCATTTGGAAGGTCTAGTCCAAATCTCAGTCACCTTAAGGGAACACAATTATCTTCAAAAATTTTGATATTTATACAAGTCTTGCGAAATAGAAACCTCTCACCCCATCGAGTTGTGAAACTTTGAAGGAAGATCAATTTCACATCCTTTTGGGAGTATTGAAAGCCATAAAGGGACAAACTTGCACTAGAACTCTACAGATATCTCAAGGGACTAGACATATTGTTAAAGGTCACAAAAGGAGAAATTATATGTAAGTGTGGAGCAACTATAGGACTCTAACTTAAACTCAAGAATAGGATCAATCTACCACCTTGAGTAGAGCTTCTTGACTTAGCACCTTGGAAGCTTCTACTACAGAATATATTATAGGAAGTATCAAGCTTATGAAAGAAGATACCATTATCATTAGAAAGGAAATAGTAGTCCACCGTAAGGCATGTTTGAAGGGCATCTTATGGATATATTGAAGGGATACGAACATAGATATAGTTTTGAGTGCCAGTTAGAAGAAGAAGCCTAGGAGAGGATCCAAGCTGACTTGAACAAATTACCTTATAGGCCTTGTTAGTTTCTATTAGTCCTGCCAGTCACCAGCGATCAAATGTACTCTTTCAAAGTTTTGATAGGGTCCTAAGTCAAATTTTTTATAGTTTCAATAGGTTTTTAAATAAAAATGTGGTCACTGGTTAGTGTGTCTAAGTATGTTACTACTCCCTCCATTTCATGGTCAAATGCCATTTTGGTCGTGTCATCACTCATTATGTTGAGTCATCAGTAAAATGCCTTGATCAACATCTGAATCTCATCTCATGGTCAGTCATGTTTCAAGGTCCAAATCATTAGTTTCATACTCCATTAGATGTTATCAATAGGTCAAGTCATCAAGATGGTCAAAAAGAGTCATGACATCACTTATGGTTAATCATTATGGGAGTAGTAATTAGGGGAAAAAATGTGTTCAAGGAGATGTCAGGTTGTTTCAACATCCTCATTCATACTTCATAACCTCCCTCTACCTTCCCTCATGAATCCCCTCATTCCCTCTAAAACCCCTTTTTCCTCGGGAAAATCCTTAAATCCTAGCCAAACTCCATTTTTCTCCTTTGGAAAAACATATTTTTAACTCTAGCCTTATTCCATATCGAAATTGTCAAACTATCGCCTTATCCTAAAAGTCCCTTTGTATATCCCCAAGCTGAAAATCCATTTAATATTAAAACTCTAGTCGCATTCCATTTAACACTTAGAAACCACTACTGAAATCCATTTTTAAGTGTTGGGATGCACAAACCATGTTGCTATTAGCATATTGCATAAGTAAATGAATAACCAACGCCCATCTACCCTTCCCGATTGTGATTGCGATATCACATATCACATATCGCATGCTGCTTCATCGACAGTTCCCATCGATTGCAATAAATTTTCTCTGCCGATAAAGTCCCACTCGCCGATTGCGATATCGCAATTGGGTATCGAACCAATCTTAAGTCTCTTCCCCGCAAGGTCCTTCTCCTGGTTGATTGTGATGTGGTAAGAACCCTCCAGGTGTGATATGTTTTATGTTGTAATTTGTTATAGATTCGGGTCCAAGTTTGTGGTTAAGTCCTAGTTGGGATGCGATAATTTATATGGTGAATTTAATAGGTTGTCAAGTCCACCCATGGTCAAACCTCCCAAATCTCCTCATTCTCGATCACATCACCTTTTTCATCAGATGTCTCCTAGTCCTTTTCGCCCCCTTGTCATGTTTCCTTTTATTGGTGAGTGGGGGGGGGTGTCCAAAAGGTGGTTTTCCCCATCGGGGTCTGCTCCTACGTCTCCCTCGTACATGCTTTCGCACCCCCCCTCACTTAGCACAAGCCACTCACACCCCCATCCAAAAACCTCTCAGCCCTCACTTCTTTCTCGCCAAGATCTCGCACTTCCATTCCACCTCCACTCCCCTACTGCCATGTACCTCCTCCCTCTTGATCTCGCTCACGCTTACCATTCCATTCTCTCGACCTCCATTCATGTAGTTGTTCTAACTCACTGTCTCGATTATGTTCATTTCCTCCAATCCCCAACTACCACGTGGCCCCTCCACATGCATCCATTCACAATTCGAAAGAATTGGCCCCCTTTGCTACGTTTATGTATTTGCTAAATATTAGTGCCTCTTCCCTGATTAAAATTAAGTCTTGTATTACCATGATTATTCCATAAACAACAACAGTTAAATTTAATAAAAAGGGAAATTGTTAAAAATGAAATAGTAGAAACAACAAAAGGACAAGTGACAACATTGCACATTCATTACATCAATTTTCAAAACTGAATGCAATAAAAAGTGAAACAACGGTGCCATTCATTAGCCAACGGGACTAACAAAAGTGTTTATTCGAGGCCTCAGTTGCACCAGAATGCCTAGAACAACACTAGAGCTCACCCGATTGATATTTTAAGGAGTTTGAACTATTTTTATGTATTTTTGTAAGAAAACTTGAATTTCGTTTCAAGATATTTATTTTGTAAATAATTGTATAAATACTTTAGATTTCGAAGTATTGTAGGTTGGATGTTTGTGAATCATAGCTTGGAGCTAGTGTACTTTTTGCAGTAATATAATAGATAGTTACAGTAATTATCTTGGGATTCTTGTGGTGTGTTTCTGTGACAACGTTTTCTCTAATATTTTTTTTTCCTACCATCTCTATGCTTTTCTTGTGATCGTCTCATGAATTTTAAGCAAAATTCATAGGTTATATGCTCTATTTTGTTTAGATTTTCATGCTAGAGTTCTTTCTTCTTGATGAATGAATTCATGGTTACATGCTCATTATCATCTTCTATCTTTTCATCTATGCACCACCCCAACAACCTATTTCTATGACTGATCATGCCTACCTTTCCCCATTATATCTATGCAATTGATCATTAAAAACCTTAGCCTAGTCCTAGATCTATGAGCATCATCCAAACCATAAAATCAAACACCATTGAGCTTAATATCTAGCCTAACATCGAAATTCCCTATCCAATAATTTCATTGGTTGTGAGACCTTTGAGAGAGACCTCTCTGATTTGGTAAGGCTAGCTGCCAAGTGTAAAGATTGGTTTGAGGTTACCTCCTTGGCTTCCTTTCTTAGCCTTGGGACACTGAGGAGTGCTAACATTTTTGGCAACCATACTGGGGAGTGAAAAGTTCCATATTCCCCCAGAAATATCATCAAAATTTAGATATGATGGCTGATGGTGGACAATGATAAGACATAGGAAGGCTGGAATCATTCACCTAGTGGCTCCAACCTGATTCAAAGACTCCACTAGCATTAGGATCCAGAAATCAAGGTTTTATTGGTGATTTCACTGGCAGAAGTATTAGTAACTGAAAGGATGCTTTAGTTCATCTATTGTTCTCAAGATGGATTCAATTTCTAGAAGGTATGCTCCTATGAATCGTGCTCACATTCTTGGTTTTCCAAATCAAATTCATTGCATAGATTGGCAAACTAATCTGCCCAAATTCATAGATGGAAACAAGGATGAGGCTATTATGCATCTAGTACAATTTCATTGGCATATACATAATCTTGGGAATAGTTTTCATGAGGATTTTTTGATGAAATTTTTTATGGCTACCCTGGAAGGGAAAGCAAGATCATGGTATGAAGGGTTAAATCCAGTTAGCTTATTCTCTCTTAAAGATAATTTCCATGCAACATTCTTTGAGTTTTATGGAAAATCTCATTGTTGGCTTGTTAGGGCCTGACCCAGGTTCAGAGGTGATTTAGCTAAACAAATCCTGGTACTACTGGCCCTTTCGACAACATTCCGCGGAGTGCGGACTGAGGTCTCACCCAAAGTAGTATGGGAGGATGCTGGAACTAGGTTTCCACACCCTGGGGATGTCTGATGGGTTCAAGTGGTCCGGGGTTCAACCCTGTGTGCATGTCACTACGCACACTTACCCGTACCTCGCAGCCTGATATGCTGCCTTCGCGCAACCCTACTCGGGGGCTGAACAATGTTATTACCCAAGTCCTTACTAGTAACCCGATATTAGTTGATTACCTTAGATTATTTGTACGCTTTCATTTATACTTAACAATATTCACAATTCATTTAAGTGTGCACAGTAAATAAACAGTATAATTGCAAATGACATCAACCATGTAATAACTTAGAATAGATATACAAAATTGGTAACAAAACCTTTGTTTATTAATTCCTTCTCTGGTTACAGACTCAACTCTACCCTATGCACTTAGCTGCAGACTCTACTAGGCCTCTACGCACTCAGCTGCAGCGCCTCTTCCTACTACTACGACCCAAGACACACTTAGACACTTTCTTTGTACTTCTATCTCATACTTCGCTCTCATTGCCTTACTTTTTTCTCTTTTACACTTAGAGCTTCACTCTATTTATACAATCCCATGGTCCATTTACCATGGGTAGCTCGACATTACATTCAAACTTAGGGTAGACAACCCTATGACTCTACCATACATTTTGCGCCTGCAATTTACAAAGCTATACAATAATATCACTCAAAACTTGGGCTTTGAGCCCCAAAACATGTTGTGGGGGGATTCCATGCCCAACAGGCCCCAACACAAACATCGTGGCTCGCCCTCGAGTCACTCTGTTAGCGCGGTGATCTTGGCGTGGAGTCCCTCCAACTGTTCTCAAATGGTACTGATGTGGGCAGTGCACTGAGCTGCTGCTTGCTAAACCTGCTACATCCATTCTTCTGAGACCTCTGTGGCTGGTGCTCTTCCCTGCATCTATGCATGCATCCCCTAAATGTGCAATAGCTTCCCTTCAATATTTGCCGTGATTGTGAAGGCTTCCTCAATCCATGGCTGAACGTGCACTTTGTGAACTGCTTCATTATGGCGCACTGTGTCCACCTACTCCTTTAATGCCTTGGCTTGTTGCATCCTCGCAAGCCGCTGAGTGAGGACTACTGTTTGCGCAGTTCCTCTTATATTGTTGCACTGTTACTAGAGTTCTTGCACCTCTATCTCCAGGTGCTGGATGTTGGGATTCTCCTGTAAAGTTGTGAGGACCCCAAGTGATTGTTCCATCATATCAGTATAGTCGTGCACTTCTCCTCCAATTTCTTCCAACCCTATTGTAATAGAACTAGCACATTGTTCTCTGATCTCTGGGGTAGTGGAAGGTTGTGCCTTCAACCGCAACTTGGCGATCTGAAGATTCGGCTCCAGCTGAACCTTTGTCGTCTCTTTTCTAGCCTCGTGGACTCTAGCTGCCAAACTATGGATCTGCACTTCTACCAGTAGATTTGTTGCTATGGACAGCTACGGGATGCGTTGGTAAGCATCATCTACCGTCTGCACCAATTGTTGATTCTACGACACCAACTCGTCACGCTGCAAGCTGAGTTGTTCTATGTTTATTTTCTGCTCGCTAAGAACTTGGATCGCGTGGCTCTCCCTGGTCCGCAGCTCTGTTGTTATCCCATCTTGTAACTGATACAACATTTCCCAGGGAAGGGAATCTAGGTTAAGCCCAAGGTCTTTCACCAAGCTAAGCGAAAACCGATCCATCGCATTGGACGACACTAGAGCTCCCTCTGGCAACACTATTGTATTTTCCATCCTTGCGTGCAGCATCTGCTCTGCTGCTGAAGTTCCTGTTGCGACGTGGATTGACAGGGTACCTTCTTGAGGGGGTCACACTTGTAACTTCTACAGCTATGCCCTGAGGGCCCCCAACACAGTGTAGTGCTCCTACATAAAATCTTGATGCGCTTCACTAGTGACATCGCGAGCTGTTTCACCAATGTCATGGAGATCACCATCGGTTAAGGTGATCGGGTCAATGGCCAACTTTGATGCCTTGACCTTCTTCCTTAGGCTCGATCTCTTTGGGATGTGTGGTCACTTTAACTATGTGAACGTGGCCCCTGGGTCCGCGCTCCCTTCTGTTATTTCTGTTTCCTCTGCCTCTTGCCCTGAGGATGTTGCTTGGTCCTCATCCACCTGTGTTGTTGCTGTCTCTGCTACTTGCACTGTTGCTGCTGCTTCTATGGCCTTTTTCTGCTCTGCGACTTTCTATGCCACTTCTCGCACTGCCCTTACCTCAGCTATTAGTTTTTCGTTCTACCTTCTCCCTACTAATTGAGTGATGCACAACTTAGCATTGTCCTTTTTCTTCTTGGCTACCACCTTCTCTAGTTCTTCCAGGTCTGGAGCACGCCATTCAGGAGGTAATGTCTCCAAGACAGTAAAAATTTTGTCGTCAGTGGCTACAAGTAGTAGCTTTGTACACTACTTTGTTGGATCCTTTCCTGCCCTGATATAGATGTTGTGCATATCATATTTGAAGCTTGCAAAAATCTGTAGACTATTGTGCACCGTAGGTGACAGGCGTGGCCTCCTATTGATCCACATCTGAATGCTCACCTCCATGAGCACCCAAAATATTTTGATGTTGCGAATCCGTTTCACATCCTTGGTGGCCTAGAGCGAAGCGTACTTCGCAGCCTCTGGCAACTCTCTTTCAATGTTGGGAAACTGGGTGTCCTTCGGTAGTTCTCCCGCTACTAGAAATATGGATAATAGCAACCACATGTAGTGGAAGGTCTTACCCTACTCCTGGGCTTCGCGACAGTTTATCAAAAATTCCTCGTAGAGGAATTTATCTCAATTGAACTAGATCCCCTCTGAGCAATGCTCGGCCAACGCGAGCACCAGCGCCAGTACCTCATCGGCGTGACACTTTCTCATAATTTTTCTAGCCATGAGTTGGGTCGCTATGCACACCCCTTTGTCCTTGATGCTGGAGATGACGTAGCCCCTCTTCTTCTTCTCTAGCTTATATTTCACCTTCACGGCTTCCACGAGAGCCAAATCGCTACCTTTTCCGGCTATAGTCGCGAGGTCCTTTCCTTTACAGGGGAGCCAAGAAATCCGGTGAATGAGGTTTGCCATGATGGGAATAGGCTCCTCTAGCCATAGATACCCATCATGCACTAGGAAAAGCAGCTGCCTGATGATGAAAATGGTGATGGGCGTGTGGTGGAAATGTGGTATCCATAACAAGTGCAGCAACCCGACCTTTTCCACACTACGCAGCCATTTCTGTGGCTCTAACGTGATCACTGCCCTCTCGATGTTCTACTTCAGTAAGTTCCCAGTCTCTAGGTGTGGTAACTTCTCACTGTCAGTGAGGTCCCAGTCTTCAAATTTCATGGTTGGTACGCGGCCTAGGTGCATGCCCTCAAATACAATGTCGTCGGGGAAGACCGGGGTCTAGAGTGAGCTTTTCGTTTTGTCCATGTTCTTCGGCACCTTGGTTTTCCCTTTCTGCAGAGGGACATACGTTGGTAGTTTTGTTGCAGAGCGCAATGGTTGGATATGCTCCTCCACTTCTCTTCTTCTTCCGCTGCGACAATTAGGGCATGTAAGCCTTCTTCTTCCTCATCTGTTTCTATTGTAACTTCTTTCCCCTTCTCTTCCATGGATATTTTGCTGTGCCGCGGATTCCTCGGGGACATGTGTACTGGACCCATTACCTGTTTATCCTTCTTGGGCCATGGTGTTCGTGGTGATTTGGGCATTTATGTCAAAATCCAGGCACCTTCTGGAGCATCCTCCACCATTTGGCTATGTGCGGCCTTGTCAGCAGTTACCTCTTCAATTCCCAACCCATCCTTAGTGGTCGTCATCATTGCTAGGCTGTATGTTGTATCTCGCGAACTTAGGGGCTCAATTATCACTTAGCTCTCAATTCTTTGTGCTCTGCTCAAGCGCTCAATCTTCAAATGACCAAGTGTTGTTCACTAGCCAGCCTTTGAGTTTTATAGCGTCTTTCGAATTCGAATTCGACCGTTCCCACCAATTTCGGGCCATTAATGCTTTCTTGGCAGCAGATTTTCCCAAATCTTCTTGATAGCTCGCTTTTTAAATGCCTGCCGCCCACTCCATTTGGCCTCAAATCAAACATCCCATCATCAATAGTGACACAAATGGTCACTTTCTAACCGACCCACGTGGCAGCACAGTCCTCCATGCACAATTGGGAACCCTGTGAAGTTCTGATTCTATGCATATTTCCTATATCGCATAGCTCCCATGAAGAATATTTCATAGTCCTGCACTCTCTTTCAGCTACCTGGGGTGCTAAGACTGTTCTCCCTACAACTAGTCAGGTAGTCGCACCACCCATATAGGGCTCCATCTCATCCTCCACCATGGTTCGTGGAGAATCCTCATCTTCCATTGTGGTGATTGGCACCATGCACTTTACTAATGCACTACCCGGGTCACTACATTTGGCGATATGCAGTGCAAGCCAAGGCAACAGACTAACCAACTCACAACGACAGCTTTCCAATTCGTCAGTTTGACCATACGCACCTTGCCTCACCATCCTCGGTTTTTCAACAAGAATTGCTTCCTTTATTTCACATAGTTGTGTGATTTCTTCATTCCGGTCTGTGTGGACCATCGTATCTATGGGTGTTGTTACACGTGGACTCAGCTTCGTGTGCTCCATAGGGACTACATCCTCTGCTTCATACTTCAGCTTCGGAAGCGCTTGCGTGGTCAGAGTTTTGCACATGGTCCTATAATCCCATACAACCATTGGTACGCTTAGGTCTCAGTCAGTGCATCTCACATGGTGGACCCTGTTCAGCACTTCGCATAACTTGGCAAAAGCTTCATCGTGTATAATTTTTGGCACGCTAGGTCTTATCATACTTTGTCGTCCATGCACTTGCCTTGCCTGCTTTTGCTTGTTATTCTTGTCTCCTATCATGAGAGCGATGTGCGTTTGTGTGGGTTGTGTACCATACACCTGTACCCATTTGGACAGGTGAGCACGCAGGTTATTTCGTCCATCATGCCTGGTTTCTACCGACATCTAAGGCTTCAAAAATTGTAAGCACATCATCTTTCTGCATTCACGCTAGTCCCCGAAACTCTATTGGTGCATACCCCACCACCTTGTAGGCGTAGCGTGTAGTGCCCATTTCATAGCATCGAATCGTTGTTGTTCTAGCACTTCACTTTCAAACTCGTTCAGGAATTCATCTACCACTGTCAACCCATCATACATTGGTAGATCCCTTACCTCTATTGTCACCCAGTGCAATGATCTTACCATCATGTTGCAGTTGAGTGTGGTTACCTTGTGTAACTGGTTCTGCCATCGTTCTGTTTCCTCATCCGAATCTGATGTGCAGGAGCTTTTGTGCTCCCATGAAATCCAACCGTTCATTGTAGGATTCACCCAATCCTCTCCCCGAGCTGTTATCTTTTAGATATAGTCTAGCTCGTCGTTGCTCTTGTCGTCGTGCACTAGCTCTGTGTAGCACAATCCTTCCACAGGGTCTAAAGGTACCACTACGCATGGTGAATTTTTCTCAAAATTCATTTTGCGCTTCTTTAGATTTATCACTCTGTTCATATTAGTGTCCCAATCTATTCCCAGTAGTGCGGGATAGGGATTGCTGTCATCGAAAATCTCTATCACTTCAAAATCTACAAGCGCGCTTGCACCTTTGATGTCTACCGTTATTCCCTGTAGTTGTCCCATTGGTAGAATCTTCTGTTGGTTCTCCATTCGCAATTGAATAGGAGACCATTGCAACGCGGGCTTACCCATGTGATCCGATGCCTGCTTTGGCACCACATTCGCATCTGATCCTAGATCTAGAATTACTTGATCCATTTCATACTCCCTGATTTGCGCAGTCAATCTCATTTCCCTTCTTGTTCGCGATGTATGTTTCCCAAGCTTTCGGACTACGCACAGTTCTCCTGACCCAATGCACCTAGTGATAAGTTCCTATAGTCCCTTTACCACTTTGCAGTCATGCAGCAACTTCATACATGTCTACAAAAAGGTAGTGATCATTGAAGGATCCATCTCCAGCTCTAGTTGATCCTTACTACCTGAAGTGGAGGCCTCCGTGAAGCTCTTCTTAGCTCCCATGAATGTCTCTTTCGCATGCTCCAAATAAAATTCAGGTTCCTTTGTAAGAGCCTTGTGAACCCATGCACTTTCTTTAGGCTGATTACCTTTGTCATCTCCTATCGTGATACCACTTTGGAGCACTAAGTTTACATTTGGGTCCTCTTCGCGTGGCTCAGACCTCATCATTTCCAAATTCTGAGTTGGGGGAGGCTGGAGTATCCCTTTATTGCGCACCTCGCTATCATTGTAGGGCAGTCCTCCATCTCATGATCAAACTGAGTACAATATAAACATGATGCTCTCGTCAGATTTATACAATCACAGGCATAATGCCCTGACCCTCCGCAATTGTAACAAATCAGATGTCCGCAACCCCTTCCTGGTCCCATTCCACCTCGACCTCGTCCACGCCCTTGAAATCCAGCGCGTTCCATCCCTGTAGTTGGATCGAGGGCTCGTGTTTTGGTTTGCGCTTTGTAGGTAGGAGTCTGATCCATCATTAGCTCGTAACTTCTGCAGGTGCACTCATCATGGCCTACTGACTAGCAGAAATTACAGAACAATTGTTGGGATGTCTGCATATACTTCTGTAATAGGTGACAGTTATCTGTAGCGTGTTTTCCTCCTATCTAAAAAATCACCCACCATAATGTAGGTGCCGTGCTCGGTCCTACTTGTGCCTCTAGTCTTAATGGCATCGGTCCTCCTCCCGCCAAGTAGTTCGCGAAGACTGGACAATGGTCATTTTCATGTCCTTGGCCCATGCATTTTATGCACCATACTTCCTCACACACTTCGGGGTGAGTTGTCCTATCGTGTTTCAAACTTTGCATTTCCAGACACAAATTTTACAGTTGCACATGGATTTGTTGGACTCCCAGGCCAAGATCTTGTATTGGGGTCTCGTGTAGTCTCATTGAAATATCCAAAGCTTCGGCCTGTGTGGATAACTTTTGTTGCAACAACACCATCCTTAAATGTGGCATTAGTGACGCTACAAACCATGCACGATGTTGTCCATCCGTCAAAGTCATGTTGGCTTCACGAATCATACTCTTCAGTCTCTGATCCAGATCCCATGGGGTTTCGTTTGGAAGCGTCGCAATTTCCTTAAACCTGATAATCGATTGGGTCTCCAATTTTCGCCTGCTAAATTCCCTGTTCAGTGCAGCCTGGATATCTGCGATCCCTGTGTTTGGATGGTCATTAGAATGTTTAATGTACCATGTTAGTGCATGATCCTGCAATGCTCTTATTAGCGTTTCCTTCTTTATATTGTCAACCACAACTCCTTGTGCTTCCCATACAGCCTTTACCACAAACCAAACTTGGTCCAGATCTTGGTTCCCTACTCCTCTGAGTACTGGAAATTTTATCACACTCGCCATATTGAACAGTGGTGGTGGCAAAGGTGGTGTGGGAGGAGATGGAGGTGAAGATGGTGAGATTGGTGGTGGTGTAGGTGGAGGTGGTAGGCACGGAATTCGCTGCCTTATCAGATTGATCGTGCTTCTCAGACAGACTTTCGCGAGCTCTTCCTCACTTTCCAGCCAAGCTGAAATCAAGGGGATATTTTCTATCTCTGCGCTACCTTCGTTTCTATAGATCCTCCCACTTCGCATAGCCCCAAACATCAATTTATTCACATAACCTGCTTTTCACACAATAGCAGTTTAATCCAGGTGTTCAAAGATTTAATGTACTTACCTCGCAGTCCTTTGAGGAAGCGTCGTTCTGCCTCGTTGTAGCTGGCTATCGTGTCTACTGTGAACTCGGTGATGAATCCTCCTATAATTCAATCGAGCCAATGGTCCACAATGCGCTTGATCTTATATTCCGATGCTTCTAGTCTGTGCACTAATTCTGGAGTCCACACAATCGGTTTGTGGAGCCTACACCTTCCCTGACCATTTGCTAGCTTCGCAATCCACTCATACAACTCAAAGGTGAAGGATGCAAAGAAAAATTCATAGATTTCCGTATATAAGTAGCGCTCTAACCACTATTCCTTTGATACTCATGGATTCCTATTTTCATGCGTTGTAAACATGTAAATCTTTATGGCCAACCACTCTTCAATTTATTTCTTTATCAGATTCCAGTGACATGACATCAGACATCCTTTATGCAGATCCCGATCCCGGCAACAGAACCATTGTTGGCTTGTTGGGGCCTGACCCAGGTTCGGAGGTGATTTAGCCAAATAAATCCTGGTACTACTAGCCCTTTTGGAAACAGTCCACGGAGCGTGGACTGAGGTCTCACCCAAAGTAGTATGGGAGGGTGCTAGAACTAGGTTTTTGCACCTTGGGGATGTTTGATGGGTTTAAGTGGTCCGTGGTTCGACCCTGCATGCGCGTCGCTACGTGCACTTACTCGTAACTCATAGCCTGAGATGCTGCCTTCACTCAACCCTACTTGGGGGCCGAACAGTGTTATTACCCAAGTCCTTACTGGTAACCCGATATTAGTTGATTACCTTAGCTTATTTGTACGCTTTCAGTTATACTTCACAATATTCACAATTCATATAAGTGCACGCAGTAAATAAATAGTATAATTGCAAATGACATCAACCATGTAATAACTTAGAACAGATACAAAGAATTGGTAACAAAACCTTTCTTTATTAATTACGTCTCTGGTTACAGACTCAACTCTACCTTATGCACTCAGCTGCAAGGGTCCGCGCACTTAGTGCGGACTCTACTGTCCTCTGCGCACTCAGCTGCAGAGCCTCTTCCTACTACTACGACCCAAGACACACTTAGACACTTTCTCTGTACTTCTATCTCATACTTCACTCTCACTTCCTTACTTTTTTCTCTTTTACACTTAGAGCTTCGCTCTATTTATACAATCCCATGGTCTGCGAACCATGGGTAGGTTGACATTACATTCAAACTTAGGGTGAACAACGCTATGACTCTAACATACATTTCGTGCTTGCAATTCACAGATCTATACAATAATATCACTCAAAACTTGGGCTTTGAGCCCAAAAACATTGTAACAGCCCTGAAATAACAACACATAATTAATTAGATTAATCAAGCGATTTATAATCAACAAGAACTTTATCAACTAGTTAACATTAAATTACAAAAGTATGAGTGAAGAGAGACAACTTACCTATGGAATGCTAGTTGAATTTTGCTACTTGCAACAAAGTCTTGGGGACGACTCTCCACCCAACCGTAGGCTCAGTTGCACAAAATCTTGCTACAACTGGCCACCCCCGAGCCCTCAATCAACGTACTACTGCTAGGGAATCCTTTGTCTCACAACACTATTCTCCCAAGAGAATGGATGGTGGAATCATGGAATTATGGAATGCCTCTCATCTTCCTCACCATCTATTAAATAGAGCAAACATTGGAAGGGGAGCACATGCACATACTCCATGTGTCTACATGCAACTTTATTGCTTTCTTGTTTTATTTCTTTTGTTTTTACTTTTTGATAAATTTACTGATTTTTACTCCTTTCTTGTTTTATTTCTTTTTATATTTATTTAGAGCTTTAGTATTGTTATTTATTATTTTATTATTATTTATTTACTATTACTATTTTTTTATTTATTGTTTATTATTTATTTTCTTGTATTTTAATATTATACTATATTATTTATTATTTATTATTATTATTATTATCATTATTATTTATTATTATTTATTATTAAGGGACATTACATACTTCCCCACTTTAAGGAACTTCGTCTCGAAGTTAAGTTGAATTATTTAATATTTTATTTATTTAGTTATTTATTACTTCATGTTTGTCCTACACCCTTTGTTGAACTAGTATAACCAGCAGGCATCAAAAGTTTCACAATACCCGCAAAATCTCAAGGAATCCCTATCCTTTTTCCCAATTTCGGAACCAGGCATAAGTCTCCCCAGTCTATATCCTAGTCCAAGGCTGGCCCCAAGGCTTGCGCCTGACTCAGACCTCATCTGCCCCAAGGCAGGCATCCAGTACAGTACTCAATGACTCTAGGCGTCTCACAAGGTTGGTCCACTCCCTCCACAACTACTAAGGCGCACAGCCCTAGGCATCAAAGTCCTTACACCCCCACCAGACTTCGGCATCCCAATCCAATAACAGGCACCTAGCCTAGAACATCAGGCACTTGGCCTCCTCAGGATGGTCCCATAGCCCTTCAAGAGCTATCCATCAAGAGCTACACAAGACAAAGGAACCACTGGCATATGTAGTGTTGATTGAGTTTGTCCCTAGCCCATATGGTGTTACTTATTCTCCCTCGTGTGTATGGGCTCGCACGAGATCATCAAATAAACTGACCCTCTCGGCCCATTTGTGGAGTCCTGTGAATCATCACACCTCAACATGCAACCAATGCATTAACTATACCATCATAGTATCATAAAAAACAATCCACATGCCAAGTCTTGCATGTCATCATTGTTAATCGCAACATTATGAATAATAACGAACTGCATGTTCATGCATGTCATAAATTTGTACGCAACTATCACATGATTCACCTCATGAAATACCATCATAAGTTATAACCTCATCATATTTGCCTCAAAGACATATCATGAATTCACATAATAAACGAACTACATGTCAATAAACCTCATATTATAGCATTATAATTCCTATGCCACATTATGCATATCATAATCATCATAAGGAGACATCATCAATATTGTAACAACTATATAAATATGAAGCACATGTGCATGATCACCCTCATACCATCATATCATGAAACATGAGAAACATCTCAATACTCATCAAATATAGAATAATACTCTATAAGCATTCTTATCATGATTCATCAGAAAAATGAATTTCATTTACTTTACAAACATTCAACTATGAACTAAGATTATTCAACATCCATCTAGGATCTATGTTATCTCATCAGTGTTATTAGTGTTATGTTTTAATCAAGATACCAATTAGTTTTTCAATAATCATTTCCACTTCTTTAAACTAGGAATTTGACCATTTACACCATAGAGATAATCATTTAAGTACATCGTTAAATTTCACATGAGCCTCATCATCTTGAGTCTTAATATCGCGTCATATATTCTTCCTTCCCCAAGGAAATTCTAGTGAAATTCATTGTTAAGATATTACTAGTTATACAATCATTATTTAAATCATCTATCTCAAAATTAAAATCCCTTGGTTTTACATCCATTTACCCTTTGGCTTACCGATTCCAATATCGCTATATGCAATTGCATATAAACACTAGGTCATCATGATTTAATTTTATATCGTGCTTAATTTACTTGCATGAGGATTTTTTTATCCATGTTGACTTATACATACATCACTTAACAATTATCATTTTCATCCACAAAAAAATATTTTCTTATCTCGTCAAGTTCCTATCTCAATACCATTTGATTGCTTTATCGTAAATTCACCCTTCTTCAATTTGGACAAGAGATTCTTGCTCATTAAATAGTATCTTTATTTTAGATTTTGAAACAGTTGGAAACACTACTACCATCATTGTCCATGAAAAATTTAAATGTGTGGTGTTCTATGGAAACAACCTCTTTTAACACTATGGAAACAAAACTTGATAAGTTTCTCTATGTGAAGTCCTACTCATGAAACAATGAGTGCAAATTAAGTCCTACTCATGAAACAATGAGTGCAGATCAGTCAAGTACAACCTCTATTAATTGACTCTCACTTCTTTTGTCAATATGTACACAACCCTTCTCAAGGTATCCTTATAAAATTTCTAGCAACATTTCTTTCCTATACTTCAACTATTACTTTTTTTACCATTTAAACCTTTAAACATCTTCCTTGTTTATCATCACCATTCATTATGAAAATTCTCAACTTCATATCTTCACACTTTTAAGCTATGTAGATCATCACTATGACCATTACCAATCATGTTTCTTGGTCCACTCATCAATACCCTTAAAAGAAATTTCTTGTTGATAGAATATCCCTTCATTTTCTCCTACCCGATATTCATAGATATATTTTTATTTTTCTCCGAGCCTTAATTTCCTAATATTCCACGTCTACTATCTTCAAAAATGGAAACTTCTTCACTTCACTCTATTTTATTAAATTGACTTTAATTTCTCACCTCCAGTCATTGTGGTTTCTTTTCCTCCTCTCTTAGAAGCATAGCATTGATACACTTTGCAAATGTTGTTATTATTCCCCAACTTGGGTAATACCCTATAAATAAATTCATTAAGATGGCTACCAAATGTAATCCGCTTTCCTGTTTTAAGACATCAACATAATAAAATTGCTTAATCATACATCTTGTTATCCATAATTCATGCATATAGTTAGTCACTTATGGAAAACTTTACAATGTGGCCCTCCCATTAGAGGGAAAAACTATTATAGATGTTGTCATGCACACAACTTATCTCCTCCAATTGACCAATTTTATTATGGATTTACTTCTTTAATCTATGTCACCATACCTTCGAGGTTACTTCAAAATGACCTTCATTATTACCATGATTATTCAACTTCATTAGTTGATTGCCAATATTTTCTTCTTTATGTGCATCATCCTTAGATAGACCTTATAGTGATACCTTTAGAGTACCAAGTTATTTTTATACCAAACTCTTCCATTATGTTCTAAAATAGGTTGCCTCTTCTTATTGATTTCTTACCCTTGTTGTGACACTTCCTCTCAACCACCTTACGTATCTATATCCAAGTTGGCCATAATCACATGAGATATCATTAGTTATCATCATTAGAAAATTTGCAATTTTCTCCTTTCCATTTCTCCTTAGACAACTTTATCCAATATATGCAATTAACCTTGAATCATGAAACTTCATGTAACGTTATACTCAACATCATAATAGTTAATTAAAATAAACTGAAATCATAGCGTACAATTTAGATGTATCATAAAGTTTAAACAATAAAACATGATTTAGATGCTCCATAAAAGTATTTGTCTTAGCTAAGTAAGCACTCCTAATTAGTTCACCACACATTTTAATCAAGTAAATAAAGAAAGTCATTAAAAATAACATTTGCATCTTCCCAGGTAGTTGACCCTGGGCTATATTGGTCGCACTGGACCTTGACTTGCTCAAACTCACGATTCCTGAGTCGATGAAATGAACTTAGTATTTTAATATTCTTTTTTACAGGCAACCCATCAAATAATAGAATTAAGAAATAAAATAAATCCATAAGATAGCAAGATAAGAATGTTCGGTTAACCAATGGCAACTTAAATCGTGCATGTAGATTTCCGAATCTTATATATTGTCAAACATTAAAAGATATAGATTAAAAGATATAGCTTATGCTTTCAATATCTAATGGATGTGTTTTTCTATGGTTAGAAATACTTAATCAAGGTCCTCCAAATAGAAAAATTAAATGAATACATCATTCTATAACAGATTCCTTTTCCCGGGACTAAATACAAATGATTTAAAGCTGGCACAATTATGGTACATACATAAGAATAGGTATTTATCAGTCGTAAGTTCGTAACATGTTAAGGGCACAAGGGCTTGATCGTTCTTCACGTTTAATACTAATGAATCCGAGCTGTCCTCTCCAAGTACACTCAAGACCTTTTTGCACATCCCCTTCGTTCTCAGGGAACTTAGGTAAGAAAATCCAACGAAACTAATTGCTTATTAGTTTTAAACAAGTTACTGTCAGTTTTCGCTTAAGTTAAATGCAAAAATACAAATTCTAAAGTTGTATCTACTAAGTACATTCTGCTTTCAATTTGAGTCTTCCCAGTCCTGACGAAGAAAATAAAATAGAGCCAAATTAGCCATATGTATCATTATTGATGTACCATTTTTATTTTAGTTCTGAAATATATTATACATTCTCAACAAAATTCACTATGTTTTTTTTGAGAAACTGCGGCACACCTTCAACATCATCCATGACAAATCATTTTGTCATCCCAATGTGCTCTATGTTAGACTGCAATATCCAGAATGAACTAATGTCCACACAATTCTATCACAGCATGAGGTTAATGGTTACTTGCTGGCAATATAGGCATCCACTAATTAGTGGATGTTTTTACAACATTGAAGAATTTCCTAGGTCCCTTGGACCTCCCATTTTAATCTGAATCTTGATTGGCATAGGTATCTGCATTACCCCAAGCCATGTCGAACATAACATATGGAGATGAAAAGCAGAGCCTGTGTTGAAACTTGAAATCGAGTCATACTAGCACATATTAAAAGTAATAAAAGAGTTGGAATGGCTCATATTAGGGAGCACTCACAAAATTTTTCCGATGTTTCACAATAATACCTCATGATGATATACTGTATGGATTTATAACTCAGTTAAAACAACCATGCTTCCTAATAGTATACGATGTGATAACATACGTAATCTGATGACTCTCTTCACCGGTCAGCATAAACTGATTCTATGATACAGAATGACTCTCTTCACCAGTCAACATAAACTGATTCTATAATACACATTTCATTGGCAAATTATTGAAACTCTAATAGTCCAAGTTCCATTGGCATCCACTGAATAATTTTCACAATGGAGGAGATCATGTTTGAAAATAATGGAAAGGCTTGGCACCCTTCACAACTATTTTTCACCTAACAATCTTGAACATGAACTCATTGGCAGTAAGGCTGTCAAAGGAGACAGGAAAACTCTTGACCATTCATATCAGTGTAGGAAGGTATGAGTAATAAGTCTAAAAGCAATGGTCTACTTCTCGTTGTGACTACAAAGACTTCCTTCTTCCCCTCAACACCATGCCGAGCAAAGTTTCTATCAGACATATACCCTACTTCCTTTATCTACTCACTCCAGCTCTCCAACACTATAGATTTTCTCCCTTGTTGAATGGGAATTATCACCTACCTGGAATGCATGCAAACACTTATTTACCTCAATCCAGCTGCATCCAGGCCTCTTTTTCAATCCTCTGTTCTTCAGCAACTTTTGCAGATTTGTTACTTCATCCCACCTGCCAGCAGAAGCATAGATGTTCGATACTAGAACACAAATTCCAATGTTATCAGGCTCTAAATGAAATAGGTGTTCTGCTACATACGCTCCTAGTTCTAAATTATCTTGGATTCTGCACGTAGCAAGTAAGGCCCCCCACACACTAGGACTAGGTTGTAAAGGCATTTTGAGTCCACAACTATGTGACACCGATAATGGTAATGTTTCGGCAGGCTTGAGAAGTCCCCTTGGATTGTCCGATGAAAAGGAAAATGTAGGTAAAGGAAACATGTCTGCATTGATGCGCCTCAGAGAAGTGGAAGAAGAATTGTTGGAAGGAGATACCAATAGCAGCTTTGAAGAAGAATTTGAAGCATATGCATTGCGTGTAATTGCATGAAAGCTACTGTTGTATCTTCTCAGAGCCATTCACTCCCAAACACGGTGAACGACGAAATATTTTCCTTCGAACCTATGATCATATGACACCCACCCAAAAACATTAAACAATGAAGAGCCCAGAGCAAGCAGAAAATTCAAGTTCGTAAAAGTTTGAAAAGCCGATTTTGTTTCAATTATGGAATATTACTGTGTGGTTTTTTTTTTCAAGGGAAGAGACTTATTTAAAATCAATTTAGGTTTATTTCAATTCTCGATCTATTAAAATCAGAAAAAGCAGCATGAAAAAAAAATCAAACAAGGGGGAATTGGAAAAACCCGTAGAAAATGGAATTTTTCCAGGCCATGATTTTTAACAAAATTTTCAAGGGAAAAACATTTTGGCTTCGAAGCACCCAATTAAACAGCTTTCTGGTAAAATCGATCTGTAAAAAGGGATATTTAACATAGCTCCTTTCACTAAAATAAGTTTTAGTTATGTAAT
Organism: Pinus tabuliformis; assembly: GCA_031772625.1. NCBI lineage: Eukaryota > Viridiplantae > Streptophyta > Pinopsida > Pinales > Pinaceae > Pinus > Pinus tabuliformis. The sequence continues at coordinate 1,120,538,966 of CM062819.1, read as the reverse complement.
CTACCACACAAAATTTTATTAGGAAATTCTATTAGTCACCACTAATTGACTTTGTCCTTGATATTATCGCTCAATAGGGAAAAAAAATGCAAAAATATGTATCCATTCTAAAAGGAAATGCACTCCAAATGAATATCAATTATAGTATATGTCTTTTTCCGTACCCGATGAGTGACTTTAAGGTAATTTAATCAATCTGGAAGCATTTAAGGCAATCTACAAAGTTGTGGCAATTTGAACACAATTTTGATAATAAAAAAACGTCAAAAAGGACGGGTAAAAAAAGATTCGCGAGAAAGGAAATATGAAACCGGATAACATGGCCAATAGAATCGTGACTATCTGAGCAAAAATTAAACCATATACAGAGTAAAAGCTACGCAAAGAATTGCATCATTTATTTCTAATATACGGACTTTAAGCAACGATGTCAACGCAAATTTGAGAAAATGAAGTAATTATGAAGATTTTAATCAAAATGAAACCTATTCTAAGCAGCGATTCACGGCAAAGAAAGTTAGATACATGGAAACTCCAAGGACCGTAAAAACAAATTGTCAATAAATATAAAATTTTGTTTAAAAGATCTGCAGAATTCCAGATAAGTCAAAGCACAACTTACAATGTAAGTCAAAACTTAAAATTGGGTTGATTTTAATTTCAATATAAATAAAATTATGGATAAATCAAAGTAAATATTTTTCTTGAACTTTTATATAGAGGTCACCAGGCCTATAATGCGGTGAAGTACATAGTAATCAAATAAAAAATAAATTATATTTTGCCGCCTTATATATTTATATCTCAGAGAACAATAAATAAATTATATTTTTCTGCCCTATTTATATCCAAACAAATATATTTATTATATATATTTTACCTTGGTGATATATACAAACTGCAGATGCTGCATATATGAATTCGAGGACATTTGAAGCTTCCGATATTGGATTAGCCCGTTCTGGGTCATGTCCTCGTTTCTTAAGAATTATAAGTAAAATCCTATGAAATCCTACTCCCGATTCTGCAAAAGATGGCCACACAAGCTGGTCTTGGGATTTCAAAAATAATGATCCTTGAGGGTGCAGGTATGGTTTTTTTTTTTTTATTTCCAAATAATAATAATCTTGCCAAGTTAAAATCACAATAATCCTGAGTGCAATTGAATAAACGTGATTGATATTCGGTTTTAAGGCAATGCGATGTTCGAAAAGAACAACTTTCTCTTATTCTGAACATTGTTCTGAGAAACCCTAGCATTGAATTCATTATTTTCAATAAAATATGGAATTGAGGGTAGAGCCAAAGCCAAAAAGGGATAATGAGAAAAATTTATAGCCACAACTTGCAGAGCCACATTAAAATATCTATAGGCCCTAAGAGTTGAACCAAGGCTCTGATACCATATGTAACAGCCCTGAAATAACAACACATAATTAATTAGATTAATCAAGCGATTTATAATCAACAATCACTTTATCAACTAGTTAACATTACAAAAGTATGAGTGAAGAGAGACAACTTACCTGTGGAACCCTAGTTGAATTTTGCTACTTGCAACAAAGTCTTGGAGACGACTCTCCACCCAACCATAGGCTCAGTTGTACAAAATCTTGCTACAACTGGCCACCCCTGAGCCCTCAATCAATGTACTACTACCAGGGAATCCTTTGTCTCAAAACACTATTCTTCCAAGAGAATGGATGGTGGAATCATGGAATGCCTCTCATCTTCCTCACCATCTATTACATAGAGCAAACATTGGAAGGGGAACCACATGCACACATTCCATGTGTCTACATGCAACTTTATTGCTTTCTTGTTTTATTTATTTTGTTTTTACTTTTTGGTAGCTTTACTGATTTTTACTGCTTTCTTGTTTTATTTCTTTTTATATTTATTTAGAGCTTTAGTATTGTTATTTATTATTTATTTACTATTACTATTTTTTATTTATTGTTTATTATTTATTTTCTTGTATTTTAATATTATATTACATTATTTATTATTTATTATTAAGGGACATTACAAACATGATGTGGGGGGATTCCATGCCCAACACTCATCATTCATTATTGTTGTTTGAAGATTGTTGTGAATCCTATGAAGATTTCATTCAATACCTTGAAGAGGCTTTTGGTGATGAAGAGTGTATGGATTATGAGATCATAAAGGCCCTTTATGAATTTTCTTCCCAACAGAAAATAACAGATATTAGCTTCTTTGATACAAAGGATCATTCACACCACACGTAAACTCCTTCTCTTATTGGAGATGAAACAAATTTTCATCCTAACAGTGAAGAAGAAATTGGTCCAAGTTAGAGTTCTAAAATTGGATGTACAGGAAACTTAAGCAATGAAAATTAACATGTTGTTTCAGATCCTGTGGATGAACACATCAACACTGTGGTTGTCTCAATTGCATAAGATCCAATTTAAGAAAAAATTCCTCCTGTTGATTAACAAATAAAGGTAATTGAGAATATTATTGAAAATTAATTTGTTGATTTACAACAGTCTTGTGATTCGAAAGAGGAACCAATAGAGCTTAATTGTCTTGATCCACATGAACATTTTCAACAAGTAGTGTTTTTTTCAGTGATTAAAGACTAGTGAGATTTTTATAATGAATACCATGTCTTCAATTCTCTTTCATATTATATCTTATCTCAATGTACAACCCCTGAAGAAAATCGTAAAATTTCTCAATCATTAATTTCTTCCTTGGATGTTAATGAAGTAAGACAACATATTATTATAAGTCATGTTCCTTCACCTGAAATTAATGAGAGTTTGCAGTTACCTTGCAAGATTCTGTGTGACCAAGTGAATGATAAGGGTAATCCAACACCTCTTTCTTCTTTTCATCCATTCTCTAACTCGATCATTAAAAGAGAAAACGTTATCTCAGATCCTTGTGAAGAACAACATGAAGTATATGCTGAATTAAATGAAGGGTCCTTTTTAGACTTCCCGGCTGAACATGATATTGTTGTTATACTTTATGAGATTCAATAGCATTTAAGGCACTTGACTACAATGGATAATAACAAGGAAAAATAATTTGTTCTCATTCTATTTGAAGAGAATCAGTTTCAACACATAAACAAAACAACGATTTGGAATGATATTTGTTTTCCTATTTTTCCTATGTTGCATGTTTTCCATGATCCTTTGGTCAGTTTCTTGTAGCCATCGATGAAGGGATAATTTTCCAATTCCATCAATACAACTATTGGATTTAGTGGACACTTGGAGTTGCCTAGATTTTGTTTTTTCTGCCTGCTGAAGAAAAGTGTGAGAAAGATTCCAGTAAGTAGCCATTTACTGGATTGGTTACATTGGAGGGATCATATCACATGATTGTATATATATATATATATATATATATATATATATATATATATATATATATATATTCAACAGGTGGGTGGTTATCATCAGGATTTGAAGACTGAGGTGAAGGCCCTAAGATCTAGATGGTTTGCTGCCATAAGTAAGTCAGTGTTTTGTATTTAAGACAATTTCAGTGTCCTATGTTTTGTCAGTCAGTCATTTTCAATGTTGAGTTTTGGGTCTATCTATTCTTCTTGACTCCATCGCCCAATGGATGAGGCTACCTGGTCTATGGTGTTCCTGACACCTCCTAAAGGAGTTGTCCTCCCTAGCTGGAGCCAATGTTAGTGTATATCAGTCCTGCCAGTGACCAATGACCAAATGTACTCTTTCAAAGTTTTGATAGGGTTCTAAGTCAAATTTTTATAGTTTCAATAGGTTTTAAAATAAAAGTTTTGTCACCAGTTAGTTTGTCTAGGTATGCTACTGCTTCCTCCATTTCATGGACAAATGCCATTTTGGTCGTGTCATCACTCATTATGATGAGTCATCAATAAAATGTCTTAATCACCATCTTAGTCTCATCTCATGGTCAGTCATGTTTCAAGGCCCAAATCATCTTTTTCATACTGCATTAGATGTTATCAATAGGTCAAGTCATCAAAATGGTAAACAAGAGTCATGACATCACTTATGGTTAATCATTATGGGAGCAGTAATTAGGGGGGTAATATGTTCAAGGAGATTTCAGCTTGTTTCAACATCTTCATTCATGCTCCATAACCTCTCTCAACCTTCCCTCATAAATCCCCTCATTCCCTCTAAAACACCTTTTTCCTTTGGAAAATCCTTAAATCCTAGCCAAACCCCATTTTTCTCCTTTGGAAAAACTCATTTTTAACTCTAGCCTTATTCCCCATTGAAATTCTCAAACAGTAGCCTTATCCCAAAAATCCCTTTGCATATCCCTCAAGCTAAAAATCCATTTAATATTAAAACCCTAGCCACATTCCATTTAACACTTAAGAAACCATTTCTGCAATCCCTTTTTAAGGGCTGGGACCCACAAACCATATCGCTATTGGTATATCGCATAAGTCAATCAATAACCAATGCCTATCTCCCCTTCTCGATTGCAATTGCAATATCGCATATCGCACGCTCCTTCACCGATAGTTAATTGCGATAAAGTTTCTCTGTTAATAAAGTCCCACTCGCTGATAGTTTTCATTGATTGTGATATCGTAATTGGGGTTCACACCAGTCTTAAGTCCCTCCCGTGAAAGGTACTTCTCATGGTTGTGATTGTGATGTGCTAAGACCCCTCCGGACACGATATGTTTTATGTTGAAATTTGTTATAGCTTCGGGTCCGGGTTTGTGGTTAAGTCCTAGTCTGGATGTGATAATTTATATGGTGAATTTAATGGGTTTTCGGGTCCACCCATGGTTAAGCCTACCAAATCTCCCTGCTCTCGATCACATCACCTTTTTCATCGGTCGACTCCAAGGCCTTTTCGGCCCCCCTCCCCATGCTTCCTTTTATCGATGGGTGGGGGGGGGGGGGGTCTGAAAAGTAGTTTCCACACTGAGCCCCACTGCTACGTGTCCCTCCTACATGATTTCACACCCCCCCACACTTACCACAAACCAATCAGACCCCCCTTTGAAAACCGCTCAGCCCTCACTTCTTTCCTACAAACGGTCCTGTGCTTCCATTCCACCTCCACTCCCCTACTGCCATGTACCTCGTCCCGCCTGATCTCGCTCCCTCTTACCATTCCATTTTCTCGGCCTCCATTCACGGCTGTTATAACTCACTGTCCTTATTATGTTCATTTCCTCCAATCCCCAGTTGCCACATGGCCCCTCCACGTGCATCCATTCACAATTCGAAAGAATCAGACCCCTTTGTTGCATTTATGTATTTGTTGAATATTATTACCTCTTCCTTAAGTGTTGTATTACCATGTTTATTCAATAAACAACAACAGTTAAATTTAATAAAAGGGGAAATTGTTAAAACTGAAATAGAAGAAGTAGCAAAAGGACAGGTGACAACATTGCACATTCATTACAACAGTTTACAAAACCGAATGCAGTAGCAAGTGGAACATCATTGCCATTCATCAACCAGCATAACTAACATGAGTGTTTATTCGAGGCCTCAGTTGCACCAGAATGCCTAGAACAGTACCAGAGCTCACTTGAATGATATTTTTAGTAGTTTGAACTATTTTTATGAATTTTTGTAACAAAACTTGAATTTTGTTTCAAGATATTTATTTTGTAAATAATTGTATAAATACTTCATATTTCGAAGTATTGTAGGTTGGATGTTTGTGAATCATAGCTTGGAGCTAGTGTACTTTTTGCAGTAATATAACAGACAATTGCATTTATTATCTTGGGATTCTTGTGGTGTGTCTCTGTGACAACATTTTCTCTTATATTTCTTTTTCCTACCATCTCTATGCTTTTCTTGTGATCATCTCATGAGTTTTAAACATAATTCATAGGTTATATGCTCCATTTTGTTGAGATTTTGATGTTAGTGTTATTTCTTCTTAATGAATGAATTCATGGTTACATGCTCATTTTGATCTTCTATCTTTTCATCTATGCACCACCCCAACAACTTATTCCTGTCACTCATCATGCCTACCTTGCCCCATTATATCTCTGCAATTGATCATTAGAAACCTTAGCCTAGTTACTAGATCCATGAGCGTTATCCAGAAAACCACAAAATCAAACACCATTGAGCTTAATATCTAGCCTAACATCTGAATTCCCTATCCAATCATTTCATTGGCTGTAGACCTTTGAGAGAGCCCTATTTGATTTGGTAGGGCTAGTTGCCAAGTCTAAAGATTGGTTTGAGGTTACCTGCTAGGTTCCTTTCTCAGCCTTGGGACACTGAGGAGTGCTAAAATGCCTGTTTTATAATGATATAATAACCCCAACATAGCAGGTGATGAGTTCCAGTATTGTAGCAAGAATGTTGTAACTCCTAGGGCTACCAACTTTACTTCATCAACCCTGGGTTCATACAAACTTGGAGGTGATAACGCTGTATACATGGTAGATGCAATGGTATACTCTTATCACTTTTCAATTGGGGAAATAGACTACTAGGGTTTTTCAAACTAGTCTTCTATTGACTAGAAGGAGTCTAACTATTAATAGCAAATGGAAAACTATTTTTGATGTAGAAAGCAAATGTTGCTTATTCTAGGAATTGGAAATGTTGAATGGGAAAGTGTTGTGAAGTGGCATGAAATTATCTAGCTAAGAATTTACACATTATTTCCAAAAGATACCTATTTGAACTTGAATTATAACATCTAGTTATTTAGACTAAGTAAGCATGGAAATTAATCTCAAACTACTTTGACCATTGTATGCATGTGCTAACTAGGAATTGCAGAAAAGAGTCTTTTTTATTTTCAATTTTATAAATGTAAATGCTAAGTGAACCAATCTGATCTTGTGTAGGAGAGAAATGCATGAGGAAATAGGTCCAGAATGGTGCTGATGGTATGGAAGCCAAGTGGAGGCCTAACCTAAGCTCAGATGATCATTTCTGCTTAATCTGGGCTTAAAACACGCTGCTACAAGGTTTCTTGTAGTACTATAGGATGTCTTGGTTTTTACTATAGGATGTCTTGGTTTACTAAAGGAAACAGGTTGAAAGCTATAAGAGGGTAGGAGAGGTGGAATAAAGTGTGGTAGAGGTGTCTGATGGTGGGATAAGGCATAGAGGAGGTGTATACTACCCAAGTCTCAGCCCAACTCTTCAAGATGGTTGGATTTGCTCAAGGGAGATGTCCACTTTGCTACAAAACAGAAATTCGGATTAGGGGTTGGTATACTTGGGTAGTATGGGTGAAGACAACTTGGATGAGGCTAGTGACATGATTTATCCTTGTAGATCAAAAACTCCTACAAGAACATACATTATTTCCTTGATTTATGCATAACTTCATTTACATATGGAAAAGATGAGTTGAATTTAGGAAAAATAGAGTTATTGATGGCTAATGGCGAAATATGTGAAATGCAATGCTTTCTAAACTACAACAACTTCAAAAACCAAAATGACAATTTCAGGTGCCTCTAAGGAATTATAAATAGTAATCTACTGAATCAAGAACCTTAGCCATGCAATGATCTAAAGAGACAAATTTGTTTTTGGGGCTATGGGAGTGGGGCTCTCAAACCATGATCCCATGAGGGAGATGAGGAAGATGCTATTATCACAAGCTTTTCTAAAGTATTAGCTTTCACTACTGTACCACTGATCTACCTTTTCAACTAATGGGAGAAAAGCTAAACAATCATTCAAGTACTTGCAAATGGGATAAAACTGAAATAAATTCAGCACCTAACTATGAATGTAATCTAAGCATACATATACAAAAAGAAGAGGAACCTCTACTACTAGGGTTGGTCCTTAACCCAAACTCAAGATTAAATTGTCTTCAACTACCACTGGCTTGGCTGCCAATGAACTTGATGGGCTTGGCTGCTTGTAACTCGAAGATGATGAGATATGGTGGAGGAATATTCAATTGATTTAGGAGTTAAAGAGGGAGATCCAATATCCTAAATACCTCTTTCTTGTCTACTTCAAGTTCCTGCACTTAAATTAGCAAAAACTTGCTCCAAGTCTTGCAATTAATGCACATTAGGCCACATAACATAACATCTCACTTTTACCCTTCTCACTAAGAAAAATATAATAAAATATGTAAAGAAATGTGAGAAAAGTTGAAATTAATAAATTGGAGAGTGGCATTAAGGTTCATATAATTTACCTATTTATGAGCCTCATCAACAGGCCTAGCTACTTGAGGAGCCTTGCTACTAGATATTTTGATTGGACTTGATGAAATCGAAAAAGCTCATAGGTCATAGCTCAGTTCATTAACTTAGAGCTTTTCCTATCAAACCGGGAATGCCACTGGATCAAGACTAACTAGCCTCATGAATTTTCATTCGAGAAAGAAGGACAATTAGCACTAATAAGCTTGAAACTGGTAAATAATAATAAATAATTTCATCTCCTTGACATTTATATATGTTATAATTTTGTCGTTTGATTATCGAATTATTTTTGTGAGTCTTATTTGAGTCTCAAAACTCTCCCATATCGTCAAAGCATGCATCTACCATAACCATGTCAAATTTCAATGCATACAAGAACAAGCTGAAAAATTTCAAAGTCGACCCCATTCTTAACTCATGCGCAGTCATGGGCCGAGATTACTTCTTTTGTGCGGGCGCCCCATGGCAAGTCAGGTTGACCCACCAAATCATCACACTGGTTCCTTGACGTGATGCCCCCATGGGTTCCTGGATGCCCCACCTTCGTGTGGGCATGCGTAATCACCTTGCTATGCAAATCATTGAACACAAATCATTATTTTCGGGTTGTGCTATATTCTTTCCAAGACTAGCCAACATAGTTAATCGGGGGGTCAAAAGGGGGGTGGAGCCCCCCCCTTCGTTGCGCCGATTGCGTAGTGGGGGGAGTCATAGGGGTTTTGAGGGGTGCAGGTAACCCCACCCTATGGGGTCCGGGGTAGCGGCCCGGAAAATTTTGGTTTTGGACCCTATGTTAGGTTGTGTGGAACTACCTATGGTTTTGTGCATGATTTTTGCACATGGTTTTGGACGCGATGGTTTTCGGTCCATGATTTTGGACGCAATGGTTTTAAGTCCATGGTATTGGATGCTTTGGCATGTATAAATATGTATTGTAACATTGAAAGGAATATAATGAAAAATCAAGCTGGTAGTCCCGGTTTTTGGATCCAGGGGAAAATCTCTATGTATATACAATGTTTTATGTGTTATGCTCTCGCATTGTTTATTTTCTGTGTTTTAGAATTCGTATGCAGGTAATTTATGTACGGGGTTAAAACCTACACATTAGTGCATCAATGAAAACAAAAATGTTATGATTTTTTATTTCCATTTTGCATGATCAATATTCAATTCTAAACCATATTTTAACACCTAAACATTAATTTACATAATTTTCTAAAAATCATTATGAGATCCATTTGTGGGAAATTTGTTCATGAGCTGTCATGGGCCAACATTACTTATTTTGTGCGGGTGACCCTTGCCAAGTCAGGTCGACCAACCAACTCATTGCACGGGGGCTTTGGCGTGCCTAACATGTGACACCCCCATGGGCATTGGGCACCCTGGTATGCCGAGCACACACCCCATGGCCGCTTGGGCACCCTGCCTTCATTTGTTCATCAATGACCAAAAAATATTATAATTGTTTAGTACCATGTTGCATAATCAATCATTTCTAAACTTCTTTTTAACACCCAAACATTACTTTAGTGATTTTTCTAAAACTCATTATGAGACCCCTTGGTAGCAACTCTCTTCATGGGCAATCATGGGTTGACCTTACTTCTTTTATGTAGGTGCCCCTTGCCAAGTCGGGTTGAACCACCAACTCATCGCTTGGGTGCCCTGGTGTGCCCAATCCACAACACCCCCATGGGTGTTGGGCACCTTGGTGTGCCCAACACATGATGCCCCCATGGGCATTGGGAACCCTGGCGTATCCAACACGCGAAGCCCCCATGGGCGCCCTGGTGCCCCGCTTTCGTGCGAATGCACCCAAGGCATGTGTGTTCACCTTGCTGTGAAAATCAGTGAACACAAATCATCAGTGCATCAATGAAAAAAAATATTTTCATTTGTTACTTGCATTCTACATTATCAATATTCAATCTTAAACTGACCTTTAACACCTAAAAATTAATTTACTTTATTTCATAAAAATAATATTTACGAGACCCCCTTGTGGGAACTCTTTATATGGGCAGTCATGGGCTGAAATTACTTCTTTTATGAAGGCACCCCTTTCCAAGTGAGGCCAACCCACCAACTCATCCCACAGGTGCCCCCCCATGGTGGGTGCCCTGGTGTGCCCAGCACGCGATGCCCCCATTGGCTCCCAAGCACCCCACCTTCGTTTTCTTATCAATGATAACAAAATGTTATAATATTTTAGTACCATTACCCACCACTTCATGGGTGATATCCTCAGGATAATTTTTTCTCCATGATGAACCTCAGCTGGTAGCCAGCAACCCCTTGCAGCCTCCTACTAGCTCGTTGTGCCATTTCTCTGCCACCTGAGCTAGCCGTTTGGTCCCTCACCCACCTATGTTGATCATATGTTTGAATATGGGCCTACCGAATCTGAATATATGTCTTGCCATTTGGTAATTGAGTATTGGGTTCACTTATCATGGATACTTCTGGGTGTTGATTTATGGGGGCATTTTGCGGAAAGGGTGGGCTTAGTTTGTGCTCTTGTCCCCTTGATATCTTTTGGATGTTACCCTTGGATCTTAGTCCCATGGGATCTCCTTTATAACCATTTGTTTCTAGGGTGGTACTACTTGGGAAACCCCAACTTTGGGTGCATGGTGCCGCTCCTTTATCTGCATATATTACTCCATTTCCACTCACTATACCATATTTATCATTTCTCCCACCTCGGTCCACATTTCCATTCTGGGTCCACATAGGACCAGCCTCCCTATCCCATTTCCCCCACCATGGGTTAGGCCTAGAATGATGTCCCGGAGGTTGAAGCATCCAAAAGAAAAAGAAAAAGCATAATTGACCACATTTAACAGGAAATTGTACCACAAAATGCAAAAGATGGAGAGGAAAAATTAATTAGCATGTGCACAAAAGCTAATACATGAGCTCTACCCCAATCCATGGCCATCACCCTAGTTCCATAGGCCCTAGATAAGCCTCCTTTATCATTCAGGAACCCATGATTGTCCCAACCCCTAGAGGGAAATGAACCACCCTACCTAAAAGGGGGTAATCCCTACTTTATCTTACACATCGTGTTCTTGTCCTTTGACCCCCAAGCAGTTAATTAAATAAAATTCATAAAAGTAAAAAGGAATATAAATAAGGGTGCAAAAATTAAGGTCAAGCTACCCCATGTACCACAATTTCTCCCTCCTACACATTACATACCCAGGTATGAGCTTCCCCTTATCTAGCTACCCCTATGCCCCAATATGTGGCCCAGGATTTCCCCTCTCATTCCCTACTCCATTCCACTTATTTATCACTTGCCACCCCCATTAGAGGGATATATCTTGGATATACTATACCCTTTAAAGGATGAAACACCTAATAAGGTACTTGGTTAACCCCCTTTGGAGCTTGGAGACACTAGCACATGCCAAAGCCCACTATTGAAGGGCATGCCATTATAAAGTGCCCACTTTGTTATCCATGGTTTGTAAACTCTTTTCCATGATTATTTTAATGACTGGTTGTACTAGAAGCCTAGGGGACACATTGGATATTATGCAGGATTACAAGTGGTTTCCATATGGGTTTGGTCTCCCTATACAAGATCCTAACCCCCAGAGGTCTACATTGGCACATATAGGGTGTCCATAGAGATCCATTAGCCTCCACAGTAGTAGATAAAACTCCATGGATCTTCATCAATGCTCAGAGACTACTAGAAATCCACTTTTGGGATGATGGTGATATGATTGCTACATTATGCTCGATAGCCCCCCACAAGAGCCCCACACTCTTGGCAGGTGTCCCGGGACTTGTACAACTTCATGGCATCATTCATTTCTGCACTTGGACCCTTTTGGAGGATCTACAATGATCTTCAATTCATATGGAGACCCATGGGATCATTTATGTGCCCTCAAACCCACTTGGAGCACCACAGGTCTACTACTTGGAGAAACAGGGCCACCCCCTTCTCCATCATATTCCAAGGAATTTATTCCTTACTATGGCACTTCAGGACATTATTATGCCTTTTGAGGGCCCCACAACATGTGCATATTATTATTTGGCCCCTTGTGAGGCTTATGTTTCCACTTGACAACTAGTTTGGTGGGCTTGTCACCAATATGGGTTTTATTTGCACATTATTTTATTATTAGAGGATAATGTAGGCCCATAGGCTAATTCGAACTCCTTAGGAGGCTATATATTGATGTTAGATACATTCATTTGGATCATCACTTGACTTGGGATCTCTCTAATCATAAATAACCTTGCATTTTTTCCTTGAACGATATTTTTGGAGATGGATGAATTTTGATGTATGGATTTTGGCTATTTTTTTCTTGTCTTCGATCTTTTTCTTGCAAACAAAATTTTGGTTGGATATACTGTATAAAGTTGTCAGTAAATTTTAACGTTGTCATTCTTATTGCTACATACTGCTAAAATTAGGGCTAGTTGCTGCATAATTGAAATGTGGAATTAAGCATGTTTTAGATAATTTAATGTATGGGCCAATGTTATATGAATGAAATGTCATAGAGATTATTTTTATCAATAAGCTTGCATCATTTTCCTTGAAGTATAATTGTTTGAAGGTCACTTTTCTTTTCTTTCTCTCAACATTGGATGAAGCTGACTTTTCAGGCCTCCTTGATCAAGAAATCAAGTTCTTACTCATCATCATCCTTGAATCCATATCCCCAAGTGAATTAGGCATTGATCCCTAAAAACGGTGGTCATCTCCTTCGCCTTTTTCACCTTTTAAAACTTTTCCCATGTCTAGCCCTCAAAGGTAAACTAGGGCATCAATTTCTTGGGAAATGACCCAAGGAAAAAATCGATCTCCTACAGGCTATTGCGCTGGTGGGTCCCCTACCTTTCCTCCAAACTTGAGGCAATTATAATGGTGGAATCGTTGGGAATCCCAAGCTCTAGCTCTAGGATCAAATTTTGCCTAGGCATCCCTAAGGCTAGACCCCAACAAGATCAATTCAACCTTTTGAAGTAAATATTCTCGTTTGGTCCTTTCCCTTCACCTTGTCTAGGATAGGAATATCATTGGTTGTTGCATTCCATCCCGGAGTTTGGGATGGGTCCACTTGGTCCCGTGGGTCCACTTGGTCCCGTGTGGTCCCACTTCTCAATAAAGATTATTTGTCAAGGGCCATTTGGGAATCCAAGTTTCCCAAGGATTATAGGGATTGAGAACCTTGTCTACAAACCTATTCCTTCTCCCTCAACCCTCCAATACTCACCCCTTACCCATGGAGGACCAAGTCCCTTGATTAAAGAGCAAGAAAGTTCCATTCTTCACTTCATCCTTGGGAAAGGGTTTCCAAGGTCACTTTCCACCTATCAATTAACATATACTTTACAAGTGATCCCTACACTACTGAGACTCCTCCCATCAGTGAAAGTCCGTAAAGAGTAGCAAGACTTAGTTGTGGTGATAGTGGGCTAAGCCTCCATTGGTTACCTTAACCTAATAGTTTCCCTCTTAAGAACTACTTTTAACTCCCCTGGGGGCTTGAGAAGTAACATTTCTGGCGTCGTTGTTGAGGACACGAAACATGTGTTTTTACCCATACGACATATTGCCATATCATTCTTAGCGACTCCATTGGAAGAATGAAGCCCTAGTGAATCAAACATTTGTCTAGGCATATTTAAGGTGAATCAAACATTTGTCTAGGCATATTTAATTTCATTCTTGTGACTCCTACATATGTTTCATTTATACCTCAAATAAGTTGTCATTCATTCGTAAATTTCCCGCTTTGGATGTTGCTAGCATCCCTGGACATCATAATCATGTCGCGGGAAGGATGGTACGTGGGGTACCCATGTTTGATGGTGATCCACTCTCTACGATTGATCACATAGAAATGTTTAATGCACATGCTTAAAGAGATAAGGTTGTCCACCAATATGTCCTTATGTTGTTGTTCATGGGTTCGCTCAGTTGTCATAACTCATGGCTGCATGATCATGAACCTAGGAGCATTTCAACTATTGAAGATTTCATTGAAGGCGTTCTTAGACATTTTCAAGTACACCCTGCACTAAGCATCCAAGAGGAAGCTTTCATCGAGCATCATCAAGACATTAAGAATCTAGGTAATGAGTAAGAAGACAGGTCCTCCTTGGGTCCACATGATGAAAATGATGATTTTGAGGGCACATGTGTTGGGAAGGATGAATTTATGGAAAGTGAAAATGAGACCAACCCTACCTTGCTCAAGGACATTACTCTCAATGAATCCTCTCTTGAAAATCTTGAGAGAGTTATCCCATTAGCCCCTTGAAAGTTGACATTGAAGATTATTTCCGCATTGAAAAAGAGAAATGGGAAATTGTTGGTCAATTTGATTACGCTCCCATTTATGACATGGAAAAGGAGGATGAGCATGAGATTGGTCTTCCATTCCCCTATTGGCTTATGGGGGCCTAACCCAGGTTCAGAGTTATTTAGCCAAACAAATCCCTACACTACTGGCCCTTTCAGCATCATCTCATGGAGCGCAAATTGAAGTCTCACCCGAAGCAGTATGGGGGGGATGTTGGAACCAAGTTTTTGCACCATTGATATGAATGTGATGTCAGTTTATTCCAACTAGACCTGCCTTCACGCAGGTCTCTTCACACCCTGTTCTAACCTTTAGTACCTTCATGAAGGGTTATAACCAGTCTGCGCATAGCCCTAACTAGGGGATGAGATGCTTTTGTGCTGCCAAGGCAGCGAACCATGCTATTTCCCAAATTAGACTAAGTATATTACTTATCTTATCGACATATCTTATTTATCTTCACGTAATAGATATTCTAATGTGCGTTCACTAAAACAATAACATTACACTCATTTGCGCATCATATAAGCATTAAAAGTGAAATTCATACCCAATATAACAGATGCATAAATAGGAAATAAATACATAGAACTGATAGAAACTTCTCTTTGTTAATACTTCTAGAAGATTACAGACTCAACTCACCCTGCACACTCAGCTGTAGGGGTCTGTGCACTTAGCTGTGGACTACTAGGCCTCTGCGTACTCAGCTGTAGAGCCTCTTCCTACACTATGACTCAAAACTATACTTTACACTTCATATCTATCTTGCATACATCATATTTTATTTCTTCCATTAGCTTAGTTGCCTTAACTACTTAGAGCTTTGCTCTATTTATACAATCCCATGGTCCTTGGACCATGGGTAGATCTTCTACAACTGACATTATATTATCAAAATAAGGGTGGACAACCCTATGACTCTTTTACAACTACGCGCTCCGCGCCCACCAAATGCGGAGTCTTTACATTGGAATTACAAACTTAGACCAAAATCTGGGCTCTAAGCCCCAAAAATGCCCTTGGGGATCCCACTCCCAATAGGCCCTCAACATAAACATTGTTACTCACCCTCGAGTCACTCTATAGGTGCAGAGATCTTTGCATGAAGACCTCCCAACTCCGATTGGACCACTACAAGTTCGGAAGCACACTGAGCGACTGCCTGCTGAAATTCCTTTATGTGTTTTTCGGTTACTATTGTCATTGAACTACTGCTCTAAATAATTTCCTGAGTTGCTTGCAGCTGCATGAGCTTTGCTTCAATGGATGTTGTAATGGTATAAGCCTCATCGATCCATGGTTGTAGGCGCACTTTCAAAACTGCCTCTTTATGCCGAGTGGGATCCACCTGCTCCTTGAGCACCTTTTCCTGTTGCATCCTTGCAAGCCTCTATGTAAGGGCACCCATCTGTGTGGTCCATTTTACCTCATTGTACATCTATTGTAGCTCGCATGCCTCTATCTCTAAGCGCTCTAAGTTTGGGTCGTCCTGCAAGACTTCTACTTCGGCAATTTCCTGCACGGCTTCCTTGACTGTCACTACTCCTGTGTCCATGGATTCTTTGGGTGCTGACATAGTGCTATTCCATAGTTCTCTTAGTGTCTCTGGTAATTTCTCAAACAACGAATTCACTTTCAGAATATCGAATAAGTCTCGGTTCATGAATACCTGAGTGTGCAACAACTCAGTTCTCAAATTTCCAAGTGTTGTTTGTTGGACAACCATTTGTTTGTTATAATGCATTTTGAATTTGAATTTGACCGTTCCCCCCACATTCGGTCCATTAATGCTAGATTGGCAGTAGTTTTTCAAGAATCTAGCCCATAAAGTTCACCTCAAATGCCCGCCGCCTACTCCATTTGGCCTCAACCCAAGAATCACATCATGAATAGTGACTTTAACGGTCACTTTCCGGCTAACCCACGTGGCAGCACAGCTATCTTCGTGCTGTCACGGACCCTATGAAACTTCGCTACTAGGCATAGTCCTGACATTGGGCAGTTCCCAGGCAGAGTAGTTTATAGTCCCGTGCCTCCTTTCAGCTACCTGGAGCACTAAGACTGTGCTTCGGTTGGCTAGTCAAATGGCCGGGCCACATATGTATGGCTTCAAACGACTTCCATTCACTTTTCCTGGGAAGGGATTGCCATTCAACTTTACCAACTGTATTGTGCCATCATCTGTAATCTCCTTAATAATATACGGCCCTAACTAGTGCATTCTAAATTTCCCTGGGAATTTATCAAACTTACTATCATACAACAAAACCAAATCATTTATCTTGAATGTGCGCATCTTGATGTGTCGGTCGTGCCATGCCTTTTCGTGCTTCTTCTGTACCTGCTGGTGGAATCCAGCCAAAGATCGTTCTTCTTCGAGCTCTTCCAGCTGCGCAAGCATCTCCTCTATGGCTCCGTGATCCATCATACCTGTGAGCATTGCTATGTCTGGACTAGGCACAATGTATTCCATAGGCAATATGACTTCCACTCCATAGACAAGCCTAAAAGGTGTCTGTCCCGTCAGTTTCTTACATGTCGTCCGATAAGCCCATAACGCTGCTAGTATGCATAGGTCCTAATCACTTCATTGCGCATTGCATACCTTGGTCAGCGCGGTTTCCAGTACTTTTTTGAACGCTTCCACTGTCCCGTTAGCCTGTGGACGATACAATGTTCTCTTTTGGTGATACACCTGAAACTCTTCCGCCAGCGTGCTGATCATTTCGTTTAGGGAGTGTGTACTGCGATCTCTCATTAAGATCTTTGGACATCCAAATCATGT
Organism: Pinus tabuliformis; assembly: GCA_031772625.1. NCBI lineage: Eukaryota > Viridiplantae > Streptophyta > Pinopsida > Pinales > Pinaceae > Pinus > Pinus tabuliformis. Next base: position 1,120,521,664 of record CM062819.1, on the reverse strand, counting down.
CAGTACATGTTCAAATAGAAATTTCACAGCAGTTTTGCCTGTGCAATCATTCACCAGTTGCGCTTCTACCCAATGAGTCAGATACTCCGTCGCAGTGATAATGTACCTTGCGCTTGTCTTTCCTTGAGGTTTGATCGGTCCTACAAAATCCTAATGAAGGGTTGGCTACCACAACCCTGCGCGTAGAATCTTCTACGCAGTTGCACTTCCTACATAATTTCATCTCGCACTGCCCCCATGAGCATCTGCGAGGATACTGCTTTGTTCAAATTCAGGTACATACCTTCACAGTATTTCATCATTCCCCATATTGTATAAATGCCCAGCAATGACAGAGAAATCTACCACGCGCACCACTAATTCCTTCTTTTGCTGGATAGAGTATCCTTCCAGCGCAGTTCCAGTTGTTAGAAAGTGAATTACATCTTCAAAATGTCCATCCGTTATGCGCACATCAAAGTGATGTGCGTTGGGTAATCCTTCCTCCAAATTAGTAGGTTCCTCTCCAGTCTTAATGCATGATAGGTGATTTGGTCCCGCGTTCAGTCGTCTAGGCTTCACAACAACTTCAAAATCATATTCTTGGAATAATAAAAGCCATCTGCAAATGCGCCCCCCCAACACAGGCTTATTGACCAGGTATTTTAGCACGGAGTGATCTGTATACATCTTAAATTTACCTCCTAGCAAGTAGTGTCGATACTTATAGAGCGCATACACCATAGCTAGCCCTTCGCGCTCAGTGGTGGAATAATTCTTCTCTGCTTTCGATAATCTGCGACTTACGAATGTGATAGGGTGATCCAAGCCTTCTCTACCATCCTGTGTTAGTACCTTCCCCAGTGTTATACATGACGCATAAACATGGACATGAAACTCTTTCTTCCAGTTTGGGAAGACAAGAATTGGTGCAGTAACCATCTTTTCTTTCAATATATCCAGGCTTTTCTTATAGTCATCGTTCCAGCAGAACATGACATCCTTTCTCAACAATTTTTCCATCGATGCAGTTATCTAGGCATAGCCTTTGATAAAATTTTTGTAATATCCCATATGTCCCGGAGTAGCACACAGCTGTTACACACTTCTTGGTGCTTCCAAGTTCAGAATCACCACGATCTTCGTGGGGTCTACCATCAGCCTTGCTTGCAAACCACATGCCCCAATAGATTCCCAAAAGGCACGAGGAACAGACACTTCTTGAGGTTGAGCGTGATTTGGTATCTTTGACAAGTATCCAGCATCAAGCGCAAGCTCACTACATGGCACTTAACCAACCCAAATACAGTCTAGTCATCAAAATAGACCTCCAAGAACTTATGAATATATTCCTCGAATGTCACAACAACCACGTGCGAAAATACTGCAGGGGCATTCTTCAATCCAAACGGCATGATAAGATATTGAAAGCAACCCCACTTAGTCATGAAGGTTGTCTTGCTCCTATCCTCCAGTGCAATTTTGATCTGGTGGTACCCAGGGAACCCATCAGTGAAAGAATATGCTTCCTGACCATCTACATTGTCCAAAACTTAATCTATGAACAGAGTTGGGAATGGATCATGCACACAAGCGTCATTCAATTTTCTGAGATCCACACATATCCTTATCTCATCCTTTTTCTTCTTCTCTTGTACCACCATTGGGCTTACCCAATTGGATTCTTCCATAGGCTCAATGATGTGTGCTACGAGAATTTTGTCTAGTTCTACATGGACCTTCTCCTTGTATTTTTTATTTAAACGGTAAGGCCTTTGCTTAACTGGCTTCACGTCGGGCTTTAATGTGATCTTCATCACTTCTAGATCTCCAATTATTCCTTTCAAATCTATAAACTTGGTTGGGAATAAGTCCTGATATTCGCAGAGTAATTCAGTGACCTTATCCACTGCGCGTCGTCCTAGTAGTCTCCAATCTTTGCGAATTTGGGTTCTGCCTTCGTACCTATGTTTACCTGCTTAGTTTTCACCAATGCAGTTATATTAGGGTCGCAATCCGTGTTTCATGAACCTTGCGGTGGCCTTCTATTTTTGGAATGTTAATATTCTACGGGTCCTCATCCTCCTCTTCAGCAATTATATTATAAAATTCCAGTGCATGACTCAGTTTAGTAGCCCATTCAGGCTGAATCAAGTCTACTGACTCCTGTGGTATCCTAAAGATGGCTGCTTTTACCTCTTGTGGCGCTTCATCAACACTGTCCCACCCATCCTCAAAACTGAAGGTCATCATGAACCCTTTGCTCAAGATATCCCATTCACCTGTCCTCTGGCGAAGCTCTGTTTCTATATACCAGTTCATTGGTATAACATCTAGGGTATGACAGAATAGGTGCACCCACTCAGGTTTTGGATTTTCTCCATAGGCCTGCGTCCACTTGGCTAGATGTGCACATGGATCATCTTGCCCATCATACTTGTCATTTAGTTGCATCTTAGGCTTCCCAAATTGTACTTGCATCATTCTCATACATTCACGCTAATCATCAAAGCTGCCTTTTTTCATATCCCACCATCTCGTGGGTGTAGCGGACAGTACCTAGTCCAAGACCTAGAAGCGTTGATTTTCCAGAACCTCCCTTTCAAATGCATCTAGGAAGGGATCTACCTCATTTAGACCATCATAAGTGGGTAGATCTCTTACTTATGTCGACACGTAGCACAACGACCTAGTCATCATATTGCAATTTAGTGTAGTTACTTCATGTAACTGATTCTGCTAGCGTTCTATTTCCTCATCAAAATCTGAAGTGCAGGAGCTCTCGTGCTCCCATGTAATCCATCCATACACGGTTAGATTTACCTAGTCTTGGTCTTGATGTTATCTTGTAGATGCAGTCCAAATCATCATCACTTTCATAGTCGCGGACTGGCTCTGTATAGCGTGATCCTTCAGCAAGGTCCAGGGGTATAATTACGCACAATGACTTCTTCTCAAAAACCATTTTTCACTTCTTTAGATTGATTACCTCATTCATATTAGTGGCCCAGTCAATTCCTAAGAGAGCAGGCTAGGGATTGTTGTCATCAACAATCTCTATCACTTCGAAATCCGCTAGCACGCTCGCTTCCTCAATATCCATAATTATTCCCTGCAATCAACCCATGGGTATTATTTTATGATGGTTCACCATTCTCAGCTGAATTGGAGACCACTACAGCGCAGGTCTTCCCATTCGCTCCCATGTCTGTTTCGATAGAACATTTGCATCTAATCCTAAATCCAGAATGACTTGATCAATCTCATATTCCTTGATCTGCGTAGTAAGTCTCATTTCACGCCCTGTCCTTGTCTTATGTTTTCCAATCTTCTGGAATACGCGTAGTTCTCTCGGCGCGGTCCCAACACATCTGTTGATGAGTTCCTGTAAAACTATTGCACAATAACTTCATATAGGTTTCCAGGAAATTTGTGAGCATATATGGGTCCATTTCTGGCTCCAGTTTATCTTTGCTTCTTGAAGTGGAGGCATCAACGAAGCTCTTCTTAGCTTCCATGAAGGTTTCCGAGCACGCTCCAAATCAAACTCGACCTCTTTCGTCGGGGCTTTGCAAACTCATCTACTATCTTTTGGTTTTTTTCCTTTGTCATCTCCCATCGTGTTTCCACTTTGGAGCACAATGTTTACATTCGAGTCTTCCTCACGTGGCTCAGACCTCATCATATGTAGGTTCTGAGCCGGGGAAGGTGGTAGCGCTACTTTGTCATGTATCCTAGCTATTAGAGCAGGACAGTTTTCTATCTCATGATCAAACAGTGTGCAATACTTGCACAACGGGCACATTGGATTCATTCAATCACGGGCATAGTGTCCTAGCCCTCCACAATTGTAGCAAATCAACTGTTTGCATCCTCTACAAGGTCCTCCTTCACCTTGGCCTCGTCCATGCCCCTAAAATCTTGTTCGTGCCATTCCTGCATTCTAGTCAAGGGGCTGCATTTTGGCCTGAACTCTATAGGTGGGAGTTCTATCTATCATCAACTCATAGCTTCTGCAAGTGCACTCGTCATGTCCCACCGACCTACAAAAGTTGTAGAATGATTGTTGCGAAAATTGTGAATACTTCTGTAATAGGTGACATTTGTTTGTGGCATGCTTTCTGGCTATTTGACAGATTGCACACCACAAAGTAGGCACCGCGCTAGTTCCTACTTGAGCTTTCGGCCTTAAAGGCATCAATCCTCCTCCTGCGAGGTAATTTGTAAAGACTGGGTAGTGGTCTTTGTCATGACCCTGACTCTTTCATTTCACACAGCATACCACTTTGCGCACTTCTGGTCGAACTGTCCTGTCCTGTTTTAGACTCTGCATCTCAAGGCACAAATTCTTCAGTTGCGTGTGGATCTTCTGAACTCCTAGGTTAGGATCTTGCATCGGTGTCTCATGTAGCCTTATAAAAATCTCCAAAGCCTCTGCCTAAGTTGTTATCTTCTGCTGCGATAGCGCACTCCTTAAATGTGGTAGTAGCGAAGCTACAAACCACTCGCGATGTTGTCCATCTATCAGATTCATATTGGCTTCGTGGATCATACATTTCAGCCTCTGATCTAGTTCCCAAGGAGTCTCACCTGGTAGCATTGTGATCTCTTTAAATCCCACGATCGATTGTGCTTTAGATTTAGGCCTGTTAAATTCTCTAGTTATCGTTGTTTGGATATCCATGACTCTCGCATTTGGGTTATCATTGGAGTACTTAATATACCAGATTAGCACGTGATCCTGAAGGGCACTAACCAGCATCGCTTTCTTTATATGGTCATCTATAACACCTTGCGCTTCCCATATAGCTCCTATAATGAACCATATTTGGTCTGGATCCTCATTTCCCAAACCTTTGAACACAGGCAACTTCACTGTGTTTTCCATACTGAATCGTGATGGTGGTGGAGTTGGTACGGGTGAAGATGGAGGTGATGGTGGTGAAGTTCGTGGCGGTGTGGGTGGAGGTGGTATTCGTGAAATTCTTTGTTTTATCAACTGAATAACACTTCATGGAGGGGCCTTCGCGAGCTCTTCCTCGTCCCCTCGTGGAGGTGAAATCAAGGGGATATTTTTTGGACCCTTATTTCCTTCATTTTTGTAAACTTTTCCGCTTCGCGTAGCCCCGAACACCAAGGTAACAACATAACCCGCTTTTCGCACGACAAAATTTAATCCAAGTATTCAAATATTTTACGTACTTACCTCATAGTCCTTTGAAAAAGAGTCACTCTACCTCGCTATAGCTGACTGAGGTGTCGACCGTGAACTTAGTAACAAATCCTCCTATAATGCGATCGAGCCAATGATCGACTGCACGCATGATCTTATCCTCTGATGCTTCCAATCTCTGCACTAGCTCTGGGGTCCACACAATAGGATTGTCAAGCTTCCACCTTCCCTGGCTATCTGCTAGCCTCGCGATCCACCCATATAGCTCAGTAGGGAAGGATGCGAAAAATATTTCATGGATCTCCATGTACAGGTAGCTATCTAGCCACTCTTCTTTTTATAGTCGCGGGTTTTTGTTATCCTGCACCGCGAACTCATAAATTCTTCTGTCCAATCAACCTTCAATTTCTTTCTTAGTTGGATTCCAATGATACGACATCACACATCTCTATGCAGATTTCGGTCCTGGTTATGGAACCATTTGTTGGCTTATGGGGGCCTGACCTAGGTTCAGAGTTATTTAGCTAAACAAATCCCTACACTACTGGCCCTTTTGGCATCAGCTCGCGGAGCACAAACTGAAGTATCACCCAAAGCAGTATGGGGGGATGCTAGAACCAATTTTCTACACCCTTGAGATGGATGTGATGTTGGTTTATTCCAACTAGACTTGCCTTCGTGCAGGTCGCTTCGCGCACTGTTCTAACCTTCAGTACCTTCGTCAAGGGTTACAACTAGCCTGCTCACAGCCCTAACCAAGGGCTGAGATGTTTTCGCACTACCAAGGTATCGAACCACGCTATTTCCCAAATTAGACTAATTATCTTACTTATCTTATCGACATATCTTATTTATCTTCATGTAACATATATTCTAACTTGTGTTCCCATAACCAATAACTTACACTCATTCACGCATCATATAAGCATTAAAAGTGAAATTCATACCCAATATAATAGATGCATAAATAGGAAATAAATACACAAAACTGATAGAAACTTCTCTTTATTAATACTTCCAGAAGATTACAGACTCGACTCACCCTGTGCACTTAGCTGCAGGGGTCCACGCATTCAGCTGTGGACTACTAGGCCTTTGTGCACTCAGCTGTAGAGCCTCTTCCTATGCTATGACTCAAAACTATACTTTACACTTCAGATCTATCTCGCATACATCATATTTTCTTTCTTCCATTAGCTTAGATGCCTTAACTACTTAGAGCTTCGCTCTATTTAAACAATCTCATGGTCCGTGGACCATGGGTAGATCTTCTACAACCGACATTATAGTATTAGAATAAGGGCAGACAACCCTATGACTCTTTTACAACTATGCGCTCCGCGCCCATAAAATGTGGAGTCTTTACATTGGAATTACAAACTTAGACCAAAATCTGGGCTCTAAGCCCCAAAACTGCCCTTGGGGGATCCCGTGCCCAACATCCCCTCATGCACTATTTATGATGACACACCCATTGATACCCTTGGGAAGGAGAATGTTAATTTTTCTTTGCATAAAGAGGGGACACCCAATCTTTGATACTAAGGAAATTGATAAGGATCCTACTTCTCCTGAATATGATTCTATGTTCAAATCACTTGAGACTTTAGACTATGATTTTGGGAAAGCACAACCCATTGAATACAATATTTCTTTCTCCCTTTTTCCTATTGGCCATTGTCTTGATTCTTCATCAAGTGATTCACTCATCCCTAGTCATATGATGTCAAGTAACTGTGAGCCCTTCCCCCCACCCGAGTATAGTGTTAAAGAAAATCCCTTAATCGATTATACTTTTCCTCCTTGGACACACCCTTAAGGTTTTGATCACTCCACAGTCTCCCCTCTCTAGCGTAATCATCATGTGCAACCTACTTGTGTTTCTCCATCTTGTTGGCCTCCCTTTCTGACTAATAATAACCTAATGAATTCCATAAGCCATGACATAAATATTAAGGACAATGGTAGAAGTGATATGCGAGAGGTTTCAATACATCAAAATTTTATGAGCTTAGTTGTTGACATATCTATATTTTGGTTGCAAGAGAAGATCTCATAGACTAGATCACATCCTTTTCTCATCTCTTCTCACATAATCATCCATCTGTCGGCATCATATTTTCCCACCCCCGCCCACAACATCCTCCATGTGTTTGAGTTTTCATTCACTTTTGGATTTTCTACGTGAGTAGTCATACTGGCAGGCACATGTGTATTGATATGATGATATGTTGGTTGCACTTGCTTTATGATTACACTTAACATTAGCATTATCACATGTATGTTATGGTATGATGCATCACATGTTGATTTCCATGTTAGAAATAATATCATATGATATTTCTCATAGTAGATAGGTGCATATCTGCATATTTTATTTTATGTTGATTTTAAGGCCTAACATATAGCATGTGTGATCATAAGACATAATGAAAAACATGCTGCCTTGTGGACTTTATCTTTGGTATGTGAAAATAATAGGTCTATGGTGACCCAAATATTGTTGGAGTTCTCGTGACCTCCCGTTAGAGCAACCTCGTTCACTTCTTTGAGAGATCACGTCCCAGTTGGAGCCAGATGTTACGCACCACTTCGTGGTGATATCCCCAGAATAATTTTTTCTCCATGATGAACCTGAGCTGACAATATGCAACCCCTTACATCCTCCTACTAGCTCGTTGTGCCATTTCTCTACCACCTAAGCCAACCATGTGGTCCCCCACCCACCTATATTGATCATATCTTTGAAGGTGGGCCTCCCGAATCTAACAGTATGTCTTGTCATTTGGAAATTGAGTATCGCATTTACTTATCATGGATACTTATGGGTATGGATTGATGGGGGGATTTGGCAGAAAGGGTGGGCTTAGTTTGTGCTCCTTTCCCCTTAATCTGTTTTGGATGTTACCCTTTTATCTTAGTCCCATGGGATATCCTTTATTGACCATTTAGATCTAGGGTGGTGCTACTTTGGAAACTCCAACTTTGGGTGCGTGGTCTCACTCCTTTATCCGCATATATTACTCCCTTTCCACTCATTATACCCCATTCATAATTTCTCCCACATAGGTCCACATTTCCATTCTAGCCTCCCTATCCCCTTGCCCCCACCTTGGGCCGGGCCTGGAATGATGCCATGAAGGTTGAAGAAGCCAAAAGAAAATGAAAAATGCATAATTGGCCACATTTAATGGGAAATTGTACCACAAAATGCAAAATATGGTTGAGAAAAAATAATTAACACATGGGAAAAAGAAAATACATGGGATATACCCCAATCCATGGTCATCACCCTTGTTCCATAGGCCCTAGATGACCCTCCTTTATCATTTAGGAACCCATGATTGTCCCAACCCCTGGAAGGCAAGGAACCACCCTACCTAAAAGGGGGTAATCACCGCTATATCTTACACATCATGCTCTTATCCTTTGAGCCCCAAGCAGTTAATTAAAGAAAAATCATAAAAGGAAAAAGGCATATAAAGAAGGGTGGAAAAATCAAGGTCGGGGCACCTCATGTACCATGATTTCTCCCTCCTGCACATTACATACCCAGGTATGTGCTTCCCCTTATCTAGCTACCCCTATGCCCCATTATGTGGCCCAGGATTTCCCCTCTCATTCCCTACTCCATTCCACTATTTATCACTTACCACCCCCATTAGAGGGATGTACCTTGGACATACTATCCCCTTTAAGGGTTGAAACCACCTAATAAGGTGTTGGAATAATACTGAGAGGGGGGGAGTGAATTAGTATTATCTAGTCAATAAAACTTTTCATTTTCATACTCAGATTCATATACGCTACCTCAGTTAAGTATACCAACGTATATATGCGATTGTGTCTATTGCAACTAGCGTATGACCATTAAACTCATGATTCAGTTATGTTATCTTCAATGGATGCATCAGAACATTATTAGCCATATTAACAGTCAATAGTAGCAGTAAAACAGATAGATCAACACACACACATGAACACCATGATATAAGGTGGAAACCCAATGTGGGTGAAAACCACCTGCTGCAATTCGTTTCTATCTTCCTTTATTAAGAAACTTCTTTTACAATGTACTGGTGCAATCCTTTACCAGCACGCAGGCTACAACCTGCAGAAGGCTACAACCTTCTCTCGTTCTCCAGACTCTCCTGGAAGGGAGCTCCAACCCCCTTTGCTCTTGTACTAACTAAGATACTAGTACGTAGGCGCCTGCCTACAATCTTCTCTTCTCCGGGTACCACGTTTCATACATGTTCAGACTAGATACTCCTGAAGCACAACACTATAATCTGAAGGCCATGTTTCATCAAATTTTCATACTGGACCCATAACTATAATTGAAGCTCAAAACAATCACTACTAGCATCATCAATCTCTGAATCACTAAAACACTGAAGCCCTGTCAATCAACACAGTGATAGAACTATGCAAAATCAATCAGAACCAACTGTATCATCAAAAACATGCATCAGAGTGCATACGCTACTTGGAAGTGCTGAATCTGCGTGTATACGCAACTTCATCAAGGTGAACCAGCGTATATGTCATTAATTACTTATTCATAACTTCTTTTCACTTCCTGACTTCAGACATAACCAGATCATTACATATACAAGGATAATATATGTGTTAGCACCCACATCTAGTTCATCGGATCACATAAATATGAGTCATTATGATCTTGATCCATATTAGTTCTCATCCATCAATACACAATCATCCAACCAAGATATGCAGAATACTGACACCATTAAATAGTCATCAGAACTCATCAACAGTCAGAACCACCTGTAACTTCAAACATCATAACTCAAATGGTATACACTACTATGATGAATCAAACCCATGTACATACGCGCTTTTTCCAAGGCCAACCCGCGTACAGATCTAAAAATATTTTCTTATAACTTTGTACTGTACCATACATCAGTCATACTCATAACATTTATATTACATGCGTGAGTATGCAGATCTTGAATAAGCATAATCAACCATATAAAGATAGTTCATTTCAAACCATTTGATCCTGATCTCTCCTTAGATCTTGTTCTCCATCAACCGGCGAGATCCCTCCTTAGCTAAGATCAAGCAATGCATCATCAACCCATAACCTGCATACTGGATCTCATACTTCATCATATATTCAAGACTTTCTAAAAAAATGCCTTTGCCTAATGATCTTCCTCTCCTTTTATAGTCTTAGGCCTTGCTCAATACCATAGACCGAAACCATAATAAAACAATACCATTGACCCAATACTTGGGATCAACACTTATGGGTGCAATACCATGGACCAAAACCAAGGTCTAAATACCACGGACCCAAAAATAAGCTTTCCGACATGTACACGCTTTTCCGTGCATGAAACTGCGTGTATACCCTACTTGGTATATAATGAACGTGTATACCTGTGTGTATACCCTACTTGGTATGTAGCGAACCTGCGTATACGCGACTTGGTATATAGTGAACCTGCGTGTATACCCTACTTGGTATATAGTGAACCTACATATATACTCTTCTTTCTTCATTCTTTGTAGTCTGATCATCAATTCTTTGCTACTGACCTGCTGCACTATAATCTGTCATCAAGGACAACACTTGTATCATAATGCCAACAATCTCCCCCTTTGGACTTGATGGCAAAGCTAACTTGTCATACTGAGAACTGTCATCTGATTCCTTTGAGCTATCCTGCATCCCATGCATTCAGTCACATCTGATATCTCTTCTGAAGATTCATCTAGTTATAAATAAGTGAGATGTTCTTCTATGAGCGGGTTGCCATCAAGTACAACACATGCATCATAATGCCAACAATCTCCCCCTTTGGACTTGATGGCAACAACACCAAATCACTCTCCCCCTTTGACATCAAGGGCAAAGGGTGGACCAAGATATTTTCTTTCCTTAATAAACATTCTGCTATCCATACTCCCCCTGAGTATCTGCTGAAATCTCTGAATGAGCTCCCCCTTTGTATATGCCAGGGTGTACCAATCTGTCCATGCTCCCCCTGAGTACATGTTGAATCTCTACTCTACTGAAGTGTGCTAATCATGCTCCCCCTGACTGTAGGCAAGATCTGCAAAAGATGTTCTTCAAGAAGAACCATGACTTAAGCATCATAAAAGACCTTCCTATCACCAAAAGACTCAATACATACATCCATCACCCAACCAAGTGGGGATACATCAGAAATTTACATATGACAACCAAGATCATTACATGTTCATCCCAGGCATAGTGGGGAAACCAGAATAGGCTGTTACATGACCTTGATAAAAAGAAGATATACATGACATAGAGACGAAATATCTAGAGCAAGACTATGAAAGTAATCAATAGACTAATATCAGCAGCATCTGTCAATCATCAGCAATCATGTTCTCCTTCTGCAACCAATCCACTTGTCTCTGTCAGACCCATATCAGACTCTTCTTACTGATTTCCTTCAAACCAACATATACGCGACTGTATCCACAGAAACAGGCGTATATACGCGGATATTACTCATAGAACTCGCGTACAACCACTTCCAGATCAACAACCTGTAAATGTCCTGTAGAGTATAATTCATCAACCTATAACAAAGTATGTCTGCATCAATTCATCCTTTTGAACATAATTCTGCATATACAGACTCATTCACATTCTATCATATGTGAGAAACACCATAGCCATCCAGATCTGCATGAACCAAGTATCATCAATTGGGAATATCTGCATCAATCAACATATGTTCAACCTATCATCATATAGGTAAGAACTCATCATCATCATGTCTCCAATAATGCAATTTTGAATAGCCAACAATCCTCATCCATATATGTGCCAAGAACAATAGGAATCCTGCATCATAACTGTAATATATGATCTTTATGCATATGACGACAACAACATCAAGTAAAGAAGATGTGAATTCAAGCTTTGTACTTCTCCTTATGAAGATCACCATGTAAGCATCATATATGCACCATCTAAGAATCAATCCACAAATATGATCTGAACATCAACCATGTAACCACAAGAATCATATCATGGACAACTCATAACCACATCATAGCAAGATATATCATTTAGCCATATAGGCATCATCACCAAGGACTATTAACCATAATGCCAACAATGAATTATTAAAGGCATATGCTCCCCCTCAACCTGTGCCATATGTTAGATCTGATCATGCATATATCAGCAATAAACATCAAGACATCATCATCATCAAGTTAGGATCAAAACACTTCTAAACATCTTACAAGTATCAAAAGAATTTTCACACATCCTCAGCAAACTGTGACTATTAACCAATAGAGAAAATAATGGACTGAATCATATCAGATCCTTTTTCTGAGCCTGTCCCAACTGCTTTTCCTCAGGCTAACATATACGCGACTTTGCAGTGTCTAACTTGCGTATATATGCGACTTCCCTTTATGAAACTTGCGTATGAGATTCAGGACACTGAAGTTTTATACTTTTAGCTCCCTCTGAGTCTATTATGTCTGTGCTGTGTTGTATCTGAGTACATTGTGCTGTGCCACATATTTCTGACTGTACTTCCTTCTTCTTCCATATCTTCAAGTGTGATGATGTTTTCTCCTTTTGGTGTGATGTTCGTACTTTGTTCCTGCATTCCTTTGCTATATGTCCAAGCTTGTTACATGCATAACATCTCACATGTTTCATATTCCTCTTGTAACAATCAGCAGCTTTGTGACCAAACATATTGCAAGAAAAACAATATCCATTGAAGTACCTGGAATGTGATGATATTTCTGTGTGATGATCTTGAACCATCCTTCTTCTGCATCTAGCTGCAACATGTCCAAGATTATGACATTCATAACATTCAATATTATTCATCTGAGTAAATGGCCGACCATAGTTAGGAGTAAGATATTTTCTTTAAAGAATCTCTTTCCTTGATTGTTGATGAGGTTGACCTCTCATCTCCTTGTTGATCATTTTGGATTTCTCTTTAGAGTTCCTTGCCTCACCTTGTGAACTAGATTCACCTTCAATAGATTCATGAAAACCAAGACCAGTCTTGATAGCATGAGACCTTTGACTACTAAGAATATCATCCAAGGCTTTAGTACTATCTTGAAATCGTAACAGTTTATCCTTTTCTTCTAATTTACCTTTCAAGATATTTACCTCAACTTGAAGTTGTTCTTCCTTTTCTAGACATTGCTTCTTCATGTCTTCTTCAGCTTTCCTTCCTTCTTCCAACTGATGCCTCAGTTTGAGAATCTCCTTTTCTTGTTCTTCATTCAGATCCTACTATATTTGACGAATTCTGAAGGAACATTCCAGCTGAGATTTTAAGCTGATAACTTCGTTTTCCTGTTTTTCAATAGCTTGGAGTAGATCTTTATTTTGCTTCTTTGATTCTTCAAGATCTTCCTTTAGCGAGCGGATCGTGGCTTCAAGACTTTCATAATAACTGGATCTATCTCTGAGTTTCTTGATGATTGTGTCTTTCTCATTGACTTCATTTCTTAATGATGTCACTTCATCCTGCAACTTTTGATATTTTTCCTTGAATAGCTTCCTTACCTTGTTAACTTCCTCACGTTGAGCCTTTAGTCTGGTAACAACTTCTTTGATGGCACCATCATTTATGTTCAGTAGATCTTCTTGATCTCTGATTTTTTCAGTCAAGCTTTTAAATTCTTCCTCTATTTGATGTCTTTCTTGCTCACCCATAAGAGCACATTCAGTTGTTTCGCTATCACTTTCATCTTTTCCAAATGGATAGATAGCTGGAACATCAGAGGATAGCAAATTCATACCTGATAATTCATCTTCATTCTGAAATGATTATGAATCTGATTCTGAATCTGAAGAGCTTCTTACTCCTAATCCCCAATTGATTCTCCCACTGTCATAGTTCTTCTGAGATGTCTTCTTCTTCTTAGGTGCTTTCTTCTTAAGCTTCTTTCCCATAGTTCCACGGATCTCCTTCAAGCGATCAAGCTTCTACCAAAGGACCTGCTCTGATACCAATTTTTGGAATAATACTGAGGGGGGGGGGGGGGGGGTGAATCAGTATTATCTAATCAATAAAACTTTTCATTTTCATACTCAGATTCATATACGCTACCTCAGTTAAGTATACCCGCGTATATACGCGACTGTCTCTATTGCAACTAGTGTATGACCATTAAACTCATGATTCAGTTATGTGATCTTCAATGGATGCATCAGAACATTATTAGCCATATTAACAGTCAATAGTAGTAGTAAAATAGATAGATCAACACACACACATGAACACCATGATATAAGGTGGAAACCCAATGTGGGTGAAAACCACTTGCTGCAATTCGTTTCTATCTTCCTTTATTAAGAAACTTCTTTTACAATGTACTAGTGTAGTCCTTTACCAGCACGCAGGCTACAACCTACAGAAGGCTAAAACGTTCTCTCGTTCTCCAGACTCTCCTGGAAGGGAACTCTAACCCCCTTTGCTCTTGTACTAGCTAAGATACTAGTACGTAGGAGCTTGCCTGCAATCTTCTCTCCTCCGGGTACCACGTTTCATACATTTTCAGACTGGATACTCCTGAAGCACAACACTATAATCTGAAGGCCACGTTTCATCAAATTTTCATACTGGACCCATAACTATCATTGAAGCTCAATACAATCACTACTAGCATCATCAATCTCTGAATCACTGAAACACTGAAACCCTGTCAATGAACATAGTCATAGAACTCTGCAAAATCAATCAGAACCAACTGTATCATCAAAAACATGCATCAGAGTGCATACGCTACTTGGAAGTGTTGAATCTGTGTGTATACGCAACTTCATCAAGGTGAACTAGCGTATATGTCATTAATTACTTATTCATAACTTCTCTGCACTTTGCTTGTCCCTCCGGGGGCAAGGACCTGACAGGGGGCTCGACTGATAAGGACCTTCAGGTGCTCAACCAAAAGGGAAAGGAGAGGAAGATTCTCTTTTCTTAAGGGAATGTCTGGATTAGCACCGACAATTGAACCGACAGAATAGAAAGCTGGATCTGGATCCCCTCAATTCAAAATGAGAGGGTTGATCAGGACCTTACTGGCTGGGTTGACCCAGGACCTGAACCTTGAAGTCCCAGAAGGGTGCTTATGAAAGAAAGGAAATAACACACCCAGGTGCTTAGTATATTGCTAAGTACTGGATTGTATGGACCAGGAACTGGATCTTCTCTAGCTGCTTATAGATGATTTGCTCTAGGTGCTCTAGGTGCTATAGGCGTTATAGGTGCTACTAGCTATGGGGCAGACAATTCAATATTGAGATGGGATATTATACTATGGAGGAGGATATTGAGGCTCTCCATCAAGGCATAGGATACAGATTCACGGATGACGTTAGGGAGCCAAGGTTAATGCTCTGCTTGCCTAAATGGCTGTCCATCATTTTGGTTAGGGAGCAAGGCAGCTTATTGGAGGTATAAGGTTACCACCGGCTGTAGTGGGCCTATAGGGCTACCAGGCATGACCTCCCAGCCTCCTAGTGTTGGTAGTGGTTGTCTGTAGTGATAGATTTATAGGTTTCAGTGTAAACCCAATCGGTTGCTTCCGATCACGTAAATTAATAATTCAAACCGCACTCAGAGGTAGGGCATTTCCTATTGATATAGGAGCTTTTGGACCAGAAAGAATAGTATCTCCAATTGACTTCAGACATAACCAGATCATTACATATACAAGGATAATATATGTGTTAGCACCCAGATATAGTTCATCAGATCACATAAATATGAGTCATTATGATCTTGATCCATATTAGTTCTCATCCATCAATACACAATCATCCAACCAAGATATGCAGAATATTGACACCATTAAACAGTCATCAGAACTCATCAACAGTCAGAACCACCTGTACCTTCAAACATCATAGCTCAAATGGTATACACTACTATGATGAATCAAACCCACGTACATACGCGCTTTTTCCAAGGCCAACCCACGTAGAGATCTAAAAATATTTTCTTATAACTTTGCAGCTGTACCAGACATCAGTCATACTCATAACATTTATATAACATGCGTCAGTATGTAGATCTAGAATAAGCATAATCAACCATATAAAGATAGTTCATTTCAAACCATTTGATCTCGATCTCTCCTTAGATCTTGTTCTCCATCAACCGGTGAGATCCCTCCTTAGCTCAGATCAAGCAATGCATCATCAACCCATAAACTGCATACTGGATCTCATACTTCATCAGATATTCAAGAATTTCTAAAAAATGCCTTTGCCTAATGATCTTCCTCTCCTTTTATAGTCTTAGGCCTTGCTCAATACCACGAACCAAAACCATAATAAAACAATACCATCGACCCAATACTTGGGATCAACACTTATGGGTGCAATACCACAGACCAAAACCATAGGTCTAAATACAACAGACCCAACCAAAAATAAGCTTTCCGACATGTACGCGCTTTTCCGTGCATGAAACTGCGTGTATACCCTACTTGGTATATAGGGAACCTGCGTATACCTATGTGTATACCCTACTTGGTATATAGCGAACCTGCGTATACGCGACTTGGTATATAGTGAACCTGCGTGTATACCCTACTTGGTATATAGTGAACCTGCATATATACTCTTCTTTCTTCATTCTTTGTAGTTTGATCATCAATTCTTTGCTACTGACCTGTTGCACTATAATCTGTCATCAAGGACAACACTTGTATCATAATGCCAACAATCTCCCCCTTTGGACTTGATGGCAAAGCTAACTTGTCATACTGAGAATTGTCATCTGATTCCTTTGAGCTATCCTGCATCCCATGCATTCAGTCACATCTGATATCTCTTCTGAAGATTCATCTAGTTATAAATAAGTGAGATGTTCTTCTATGAGCCGGTTGCCATCAAGTACAACACATGCATCATAATGCCAACATAAGGTACTTGGTTAACCCCTTTGGAGCTTAGAGACATTAGCACATACCAAAGCCCACTACGGAAGGGCATGCCATTATGAAGTGTCCACTTATTTTAAACTCTTTTACATATAGGGTGTGCATAGATATCCATTGGCCTCCACAGTAGTAGAAAGCACTCCACAAATCTTCATCAATGCTCAAAGACTACTAGCAATCCACTTTTTGGATGATAGTGACATGCTTGGTATATTATGTCCGGTAGGCCCCCACAGGATCCCCACACTCTTGGCAGGTGTGCCAAGACTTGCATGACATCATGGAAGCATTCATTCCACCACTCAGACACTTGCAGAGGGTTTGTAGGCATCTTTGATTCATATGGAGACCCATGGGGTCATTTATGTGCCCTTAGACCCATTAGGAGCACCATAGGTCTACTACTTGGAGAACAAGCCGCGACCCCCTTGACCATCATATTCTAAGGAATTTATTCCTCAGTATGGCACTTCAGGACATTATTAGGCCTTTTGAGGGCCCCACGACATATACATATTATTATTTGGCCCCTTGTAAGGCTTATTTTTCCACTTGTGAGCTACTTTGGTGGGCGTGTCACCGATAGGGGTTTTATTTGCACATTATTTTATCATTAGGGGATAATGTAGGCCCATAGGCTAATTTGAACTCCTTAGGAGGCTATATATTGATGTTAGATACATTCATTTGGATCATCACTTGACTTAGGATCTCTCTAATCAAAGAGAACTTCTCATTTTTTCCTTGGAGGATATTTTTAGAGATGGATGAATTTTGATGTATGGATTTGGGCTATTTTTTTCTTGACTTGCAAATGAAATTATGGTTGGATATACTCTATAACATTGTAAGTAAATTTTGATAATGTTATTCTTGGATTTAAGAGATCTGTGATTTGCATCTTTTGAATCAGTGACCGGAGAATCCACAGTATGAACATTTTTATACCAACGTTTCAAATCCCAAATGGGATCCATCATCAGGATTATAGAATGATGATAAAAGAAGAGCTTCTTAGGGAATAAATAATAATGAGGATAAATTTTTAGGGAAGAACAAACTGTCGGCTTGGAATAATAATTTAATTTAATTTAATTTTAATAAATTACTTTTATTTTTAATAAATTACTTTTATTTTTATATTAAAATTTTTATTGAAGAGTTAATATATTAATTCATAACCTAAAGATTAAATTAGGGAATTGAACTAATACTAAAATTAGTTTATTGAACTAAAATATAGTAATTTCTATATAAATTAAATTAATATATTAAACTACTTCATATTAACAATTATAAATAATAAATATTTATAATTGATTAATATAATAATTAATATATTAATTAATAGTTATATCGAAATTATCATATTATAGCATTATAATGCTATTTTTTATATTAAAAAGGTTATTTCTAAAAAATATTAGGGAAAACTATATTAATTTCTATATAAATTAAACTAATATATTAAACCAAATCATACTAACAATTATAAATAATTAATATTTATAATTAATTAATATAATAATTAATATATTAATTAATAGCTATATAGAAATCAATATATTATAGTATTTTAATGCTAATTCTTCAACTTTGATATTAACAAAAGGTATTGACTAATAAAAATAGAAAAGGAGAGGGATAACTTACCTATTGAATGCTTTACCTGGGATGCGTTGGCGATTTTGATTTCCCTGATCAAGGGAAGCCAGCTCCCGCTAATCTCCATACCATTGTCTCTGTTCAGATTATGAGGATGCTTGATAATTTCAAGTGCTTCTATGATCTTTCATCTCTGATGCTGCTCTTCCCTTGTGATAATTGATGCGCTTTCCAGGCAGATATGGTTAGACAAAGCACCATATCTACCTGGAAAGCGCATCAATTATCGCAAGGGAAGAGCAGCATTAGAGACGAAAGATCAGAGAAGCACTTGAAATTATCAAGCATCCTCATAATCTGAACAGAGACAATGGTATGGAGATTAGCGGGAGCTGGCTTCCCTTGATCAGGGAAATCAAAATCGCCAACACATCCCCAGGTAAAGCATTCAATAGGTAAGTTATCCCTCTCCTTTTCTATTTTTATTAGTCAGTACCTTTTGTTAATATCAAAGTTGAAGAATTAGCATTAAAATACTATAATATATTGATTTCTATATAGCTATTAATTAATATATTAATTATTATATTAATTAATTATAAATATTAATTATTTATAATTGTTAGTATGATTTGGTTTAATATATTAGTTTAATTTATATAGAAATTAATATAGTTTTCCCTAATATTTTTTAGAAATAACCTTTTTAATATAAAAATTAGCATTATAATGCTATAATATAATAATTTCGATATAAGTATTAATTAATATATTAATCAATTATAAATATTTATTATTTATAATTGTTAATATGAAGTAGTTTAATATATTAATTTAATTTATATAGAAATTATTATATTTTAGTTCAATAAACTAATTTTAGTATTAGTTCAATTCCCTAATTTAATCTTTAGGTTATGAATTAATATATTAACTCTTCAATAAAAATTTTAATATAAAAATAAAAGTAAATTATTAAAATTAAATTAAATTAAATTATTATTCCAAGCCGACAGTTTGTTGTTCCCTAAAAATTTATCCTCATTATTATTTATTCCCTAAGAAGCTCTTCTTTTATCATCATTCTATAATCCTGATGATGGATCCCATTTGGGATTTGAAACGTTGGTATAAAAATGTTCATACTGTGGATTCTCCGGTCACTGATTCAAAAAATGTTATTCTTGTTGATGCATACTACTAAAGCTAGGGCTAGTTGTTGCATAATTGAAATGTGGAACTAGCATGTTTTAACTAATTTAATGTATGGGCCAATGTTATATGAATGAAATTTCCTAGAGATTATATTTGTATCGATAAGCTTGCATCATTTTTTTTGAAGTATAAATGCTTGAAGGTCAATTTTCTTTTCTTTCTCTCAACATTGGATGAAGCTGCCTTTCCGAGCCTCCTTGGTCAAGAAACCAAGTTCTTAGTCATAATCATCCTCGACTCCATATCCCCAAGTTAATTAGGCACTGATCCCTAAAAGGGTTCATCATCTCTTTCACATTTTTCACCTTTTACCACTTTTTCCCAGGTCTAGCCCTCAAAGGTCACCTAGGGTATCAATTTCCCAGGAATTGACCCAAGGGAAAACTTCGATCTCCTACAGGCTACTGCGCTGGTGGGTCCCCTCCCTCTCCTCCAAACTTAAGGCAATTCTAATGGTGGAATCTCTGAGAATCCCAATCCCTAGCTCTAGGATCAAATTTTGCCTAGACATCCCCAAGACTATACCTCAATAGGATCAATTCAACCTTTTGAAGTAAATATTCTTGTTTGGTCCTTTCCCTTCACCTTGTATAGGATAGGAACATCATTGGTTGTTGCATTCCATCCCCGAGTTTGGGTTGGGTCCACTTTGCCTCGTGTGGTCCCACTTCTTAATAAAGATTATTTGTCAAGGGCCATTTGGGAATCCATGTTTCCCAACGATTATAGGGATTGAGAACCTCATCTACAAGCCTATTCCTTCTCCCTCAACCCTCCAATCCTCACCCCTTACCCCTAGAGTACCAAGTCCCTTGCTTAAAGAGCAAGCGAGTTCCATTCTTCACTCCATCCTTGGGAAAGGGTTTACAGGGTCACTTTCCACCTATCCATTGACATATACTTTACAAGTGATCCCTACTCTATCGTGACTCCTCCCATCATTGAAATTTTGTAAAGAGAAAGGAGACTTAGCTGTGGTGATAGTGGGCTAAGCCTTCACCGTTTCCCTTAACCTAGCAGTTGCCCTCTTATGAACTCCCTTTATTTCCCTTGCTAGTTTGAGTGGTAACAATTACCATGCTGCATAATCAATCAATTATAAACTAGATTTTAATACTCAAACATTACTTTAGTCATTTTTCTAAAAATCATTATGAGACCCCTTGGTGGGAACTATATTCATGGGAAGTCATGGGTCAACCTTAGTTATTTTATGTGGGCATCCCTTGCCAAGTTGGTTTGACCCACCAACTCATCACAAGGGTGCCCCTACTGGGTGAACGTCTTGGTGCGCCCAGCTAGCGGCGCCCCCAAGGGATCCCTGGCGTTAAAGAGAAGGATAACACCATCATAAATGCATAGGAGACTAGTTTGTTCAAGACACAAACAGAGGAGACTAATTTTTTCAAAGTGAGACATTTTCTGAGATATATAATTATGACCATAATAAAAAACATATTCATCTTATTTTTCATTCATCATTGTAATGTCATATTATTTCTTAATGTCATATTTTGCATAATATACTTTAAAAACTTATTAATAGTGTTCCATAGAAACCTATGATTAACCTCTAAATAATCTAGGTCCAACTTAACCCCCTAAACAATATACATTAACCCCCTAACACCTTAACCCCATTCCCCTAACCCCTAAGCCTTAAACCCTTAAATAGTAACCCCTTATCCCTAAGCCCATAAATTAATTAACCCCTAACTCGACCTAACCCCTTAATTGACTCTAACGAAAATAATCAAATAATATATCTAGTCCACATCAAGATGATAACCTAGTTTTAATACCTCCCAAAAGAATTTTATAAAATACATTTACAATCGAAAGATAATATAAAAATATATACAATCTAAAATACAATATACATATAAACATTTACAAAAACAATCTATAATACAAATACATATAATAAATAACTTACAAATGGATGATATTCATGTCTTCCTTCAGCGTGTCCATAGTTTCTACAATGTTTTTTAGCTGATGTTATTACGATTCTCCTTGGCCTCAAGCCCTAGAAATTTCTACAAGGGAAATAACAGTTTCCATCCTCAAAAGCCCTTGGTATCCTTAAGGAATGTTATGTGACGTTTTTTGTCACCAAACTTTCAATGATGATTTTGTTCAAAAATTAACCTCAAAATAAGCCTACAACCTTTCAAAACAATCACAACTAATATATATACCAACTATATCAAAGTTATATGATGTTATAGCCTCCATACGCACCCGCACACACATATATATTATAATTATAATAATATATTTAATAACTTTATATATAATTATATTATAATCATATAATATATATATATATATATATATATATATATATATATATATATATATATATATATTAGTCAAATTGATCAAAAGCAGTCCTATATTAGACGTTGTCAGCACAAAAAACCATTAATGGTGGAAATAAATGTTATGCAATGGTTATTTACATTAATAGGAAATTTGACAACACATTTTCATATTGGATATATCATCCGATATTTGAAGACATGAGGGGTCATAGGAAACACTTTGACAATGGACGAGATAGGACATTCACTCAAATATTTTATAGGTAAAGAGTTGTTGTCGAATATTCCGCCGTAGTTGGGAATTTCCACCCAAATATAGTAGTTATTTGTAGTTTCTGCACCCCTAGCATAGCAACACTTTAAACACCAAACCACGGCATGGAGGACCCTTCTTGAATCAAATTTAAACTAGTTTGAGTTAGTTTGAACTATTTTCAAACCATAACAAAGTGAAATTCTATATCTTCTTTTTCTCCTTATAAATCAGAATCTCGGAGTAAATAATTTCTTTGTGATTCCTCAAAACAGTCGACAATTCAATAGGTTAGGAGTTAGAAATCTATGATACAAAATGTTTGGATAACAAGTTATGGTTATTTCATGAAAATTAAAATACAAATATTATTTTTAACCAACCTTCCTTACCCTAAGCACTTTATCGAATGTCATGTGTATGTCGTACCTAATTATGATGACCTAGAGTATCAAAAGCCCTAGTGAACATGTATTTAAATAAAACACATGCGAAGGCATCTATTCTTATGTTTAAAGACAATATATTTTTTTCTCAGAACATGTGCTTAAGTGTGAAAAAGTTGATTCAAACCTAATTATGATGACCTAGAGTATCAAAAGCCCTAATGAACATGTATTTAAATAAAACACATATGAAGGCATTTATTCTTTAGTATTAAAGACAGTAGATTTTTTTCTTAGAACATGTGCTTAAGTGTGAAAAAGTTGATTGTACTGAATTGCGGAGAAAACACATTTCTCAGCACTCAAACAAAGCTCCACACTCTGGCATTATTGTTGTGAAACATTTCAACTCCCCAGTGGAAGCCTGTGAAATAGTGTTTCACGAGGCCACTCCTATGAACTTCATTGATGTCTCTAACGAGGTAATTATTGATTTAATATGCCATGTAATTTCATTTAAACAACATTCTAATGATTCGCTAACAATCTAGACTTCAGAGCTTATAATAGCTTTTTCAAAATGGTTTCCAGGACAGGAAGATATTGTTGAGTCTATTATGAAGGGATTATTAATATATTG
This sequence comes from Pinus tabuliformis, assembly GCA_031772625.1. Lineage (NCBI taxonomy): Eukaryota > Viridiplantae > Streptophyta > Pinopsida > Pinales > Pinaceae > Pinus > Pinus tabuliformis. Next base: position 1,120,498,134 of record CM062819.1, on the reverse strand, counting down.
AATGTCTTCTCACAAGTTAAATTGGTGAGGCACGTCATTGTTATCAACTCGGAAGGGAATCGACAGGAAATATGTAGGATAACTTGCAATATCAATAATTATTGCAAATCTTAGTATTAAATGATGTGTCCATTGGCATTGTAAATAGTGAAATTGAGGTGAAAATAATATGCATCGAATAGTACAAGCATATGCATTAAACAAAAAAATATAATATTTTGTATTCACTACATGTAACGTTAATCTAGATCTATTTAAGCACAAGTTATGTCTTGTTTCATTTTGGAAATCACATGACTTGTCAATGCCTTTGGTTCTTCATTATATACACTAGTGTGTTTGATTAATCACACTCTACCTTATGTTGGTTAGTATAATATTTATTGTATAATATATTAGCCTAGATCTATCTTATTAGGGATTTAACATGAGCGAAAAGGGATTAAACTTTTTCAAGTGAATTTTTTTTTTAGAGTACAAAATGTAACATGTAATTTTGAATTCGATATAGATTACACAATGTTAAATATCTTACTTGCACATTTTTTTTACTTCTAATTACTTTACATGAAAATATATTAAGTTATATGGAAAACTATCTAAACATGCATAACATATTCACTTTTGTCTTTTATTATAGTTGACATTGATTTTTCATTTAGACAAATATTTTATTGTTATTTTAAGAAGACAAGTGAACATACTTACAGATACTTGATTCTAAAATAAACCTTTAGAGTATAGACTCAATTATTACATGGTTGTTTTCTAGACGAATCAAAATGGACTCCACTGGATGTCATCAGAAAGAAAAACAATGGTTCCAAGTATGTATGTATATGCTTACTACAACCAAGGACAGTAACAGAAAGAGGCCTAAGAATTTCAAGACCTACCCTTATTTTGAACATCTTGATTCACTCTACTATCAGGGAGCTCTGTGATTCTCAAATGGCAGAAGCAGTACCACCACCACATCCACTAGTACGAAACTATCAAAATCGTCGGACAATGTGCATGACCAGATCACCACTGATGAACTCGTATTGCAACCTTGCACAAGTAGTCATGAGAAAAGAGCTTCCTCCAATAAAAATAATTACGTGCAGTTTGACCTGGCCTTCAGTATAAAACTATAAAAAATCTCTATAAATTTGAGCTTAAATCAAATTACCCAAATACTAGCGAGCAATTAGGCAGTACCTATATGATTCATAGAAGAATATTGTAATTTAATGGCAATGGTAATTAGGTTATACTCCCACACAATGAAATAGATTCTCCTTTTTTTGTCTCCATGCGGGGTCTTTCTCATGAGTACCTTTTTTAAAAGGTTGTCACGCCCAATAATGTGGGAAAATTGAATCGCCTTGTGATTCCCAAGAAGCATGCAGAGAAATATTCCCCCCTCGATGTCGATTCTAGCAAGAATCTGTCAAAATTACACCATGCAATTACTTAGCTAATATATGGTATTACATGTAACGTTCATAAAAATAGTGAAACCACCAAATTCAATGGAATGGTTCCTAGGTTATAACTGTTCTCATAGACTTTCAACTGTTTTCAAAAAACCCTTTTTTTTGGGTTACTATTTACAGTCCTGCTTTCTCACGAGTGTTTGTATGATTTTTTATTTAAGCTACTAGGTTTCAAACCCTATATGAAGCTATTGGGTTTCGATCTTCGTACCTGATGCAAAATCATATGCTTGTTAACAAAGTTCACAAGGGGCTTGCAATATGATTATCACCATCATGACCATTCTAGTCTCTAATGTCCAAAATAACATCTGCAAGCCCTTCAACAAGATCATCCACAAACAATTGAATGACTTGTGGCATAGCATGTTGTCGACTTGAACTTGATCAGTTTTGCAAGCACAATAATGCCCTAATCATGGAGACCATTAATGACCCATTTGGCCCAATAGTAAACCCAAAACAATCCTTTCTTCTCACACTCTCCATATGTTTAGGACCATCCCTCGGTGTAGGGAGACCCAGAGAGAAGCTTTAGAGTGTTAGAAGCTAAATGAGTTATGTGAGACAATAACATGAACGAACTAGTTCATCTCAATTTTCAAGTTATTCTCCTTTAAAATCTCTTAAAGTGGTTTGTCTCTCTGATTTTACAGTGTTTCAAAAAAGGAAAAAAAAAACATCGTAAGTATTCCTGCAACAGCAAAGAAGATCTTGGTAACATTAGGCTTCTAACTAGAAGTATTCGCAACGCGTGTGCTAGAATTCCAATCCGTGATACAGTGACATTCATATTGATTTGCAGAAGTTGTAGTTGTCCGAGAATGTAAAGGGAATGGAGTTGTAGACATTTTGTCCAAGTGTGCAGTTTAAATTGTGAACCAAGGTTCTTAGAGCAACTTTATGTGAAGTTTTTAGTGTCAGTAAAGAAAGTGAAATCCACGCAGTTCCATCTACAATATCTCACCAACATATGATTTGGAATAGATATGACAATATCATATCAAATATGAGCACCATTGGTGACAATAGCTTGAAATTGGGCCACGTCTTTGGTCACGACTGTGGACTTCGAAGTGTAAAGGCCAAAAGAAATCAAGGGATGAGCCATAATCCTCTTGGCTTTGGGGTAGATTCATTTCTTCAACGTTGTGAGCTTGCATAAGATTTAGTGATGAGGCTGGGTTATGTTATAGGTCTTTTGGATTTGATCCACTGCATTCTTATTTGGATGATCTAGGAGGATCTTGTCAGATCAGTTGCAAAGGTTCAATGTTCGTCGTCAGTGTTCAATTTCATTTTTATCTAGTGTCGATTCAGTGTTTTGGTTCATGGGTATCGTCATGTGGGGTTTCTATCACATTGTGAGAAATGTCGCAAATGGGTTTTTTTGAAGGAAAGTGATGAAGTCTAATCCTAAATCATTTCTAAAACCTATGCTACAAACATAATGATAAACCCTAACACCTAAAACCATAATCTATACCTAAAAACCTAAACCATGCATTATACATGTGTTTCCTAAGTCTAAAAACCCCTTTCAAGCATAATACAAAACAAATATTGCAAATATCAATACTCCGCAAGCTCTAAATTGCAGAGGGTTAGCCTGAACATGACGGAGTAAACATTGCCATGTGAACAAACAGTCTAACTAGACGAAGGTTACAACTAACTGCAACATCAAACCGCAGCGGAATAGTAACCATGTGAGCAGTTGGAGTTGGGGTGGTTTGTGAAGCCACAACCTTAATCGCGGTGGAACTGCCAGGTGGTAACCATCAACATGTGAATGGTTTGGAAGGGCACAACTGTGCAAGTAAGGAAGACCTCCAGAAGAAGCCGCAACCGTTGGGGGTAAGCATAGTCACATGCACCGTCACCGTCATCAACCGGGAACACTGACAACTAACCTGCATTGGTGTCCACCTATGGTTAGTGCGGCCTGTTCACATGGACACAGTCATCCTTCTCTGCACCATTAGCTGACCGGCGGGGGCTATCTATAACCTAAAGTTATTTTTGGGTTATTTTTGTTAGTTTTTGCATTAAACTATTTCGAACACCCTCGCCTCTATCCCTATGTGACATTAATTTCTTAAACTAAAACCCTAAATAACCCTAGAAGTCAGCACATGCATTCTAAAGATTGGAAACCGAGTTTAGAGTGTATTTGCAGGGTTATAAAGCTAGAGTTTGGTTCATTGAAGAAAAAGAGGGAGTTCTTTTGAGTTTTGTATGCAGATTCTGGAGGATATAGGTTGTTTTGTTTTTAGTGTAACAAGAGCATCCTGAGTCAGAACTGGGAGTCGTGATAGGTGTTGGAAATCTAATTCAAAGAGCTTTCGGGGGAAAGTGACCAGAAGTTCCTGCATGCACATTCAGTCAGGTTAATGTGTTGTGTAATAGACCTCATCAGATTTCAATCCTAACAAAGCGATCGCCCATCTTGAAAGCGAACCTGGAGACGTAGTCCATCAGGGATGAACTTCGTAATAAATCTTGTTGTCTAGTATCATTGTATTTTTGCTGATTTTCGCTTCTGTTTTACATCTGTCGTAAATCCTTTCCTTTTCAATCGATTCTCACGGTTAAAGCACTTTAATTTTACATTCGGTTCACTAATGGCATTAATCAATTCTACTTCAGTTTAATGTATGATCATTTCAGATCATATAATTTGGTGTAAGAGCAGGTTGCATTTGTATAATTTTCCATTAAATGTTAACCAGGTCAAAGTCGTAATGTGGAGAAGGAATCTTCGAGGAGATTGATCCAAAAATTAGAAAGAGAAGAGTCACTCATAAGTCGACCATGACAGGATCTGATGCAAGTGAAATGCCGGAAGCTAAGATGAGCGAGGAATAGTTTTAGCAAGCATTCTTGAATATGCAACAAATGTTGGGAGAACTTTACGAAGATAAGAAGGCGAGAGATGCTGCTTCTTCTTTGAAGACATCAAATAAGGAAAAAGGTAAAGGCAAGGTTGACAAACCTCCTTCACCTCCATCATCTCCATCATCATCATCATCTTCTTCTTCTTCCAGTTTAGAATTTGAAATAGAAAAGAAGCCTAAGAAAACATCTCTTTTGAAACTTGATGTAAAATTTGAGTTACCTATTTATGATGGTGAAATGAATCTTGAAAAGCTAGATAGCTGGATTAAGCAGTTAGAAGTGTATTATCATATTCAGAACATTTCTGACGATAAAACAAAAATTCAGTTAGCTACACTTAGAACGGGAGGAACAACTTTAATCTGGTGGGAAAGTAAAACTCAAATAGATGTAAAGCGGAAAGGTAAAGTCATCTCTTCATGGTATTTTAAAAGCTCTTAGGAAACAATTCTATCCTTTAGGATACATGCAACAAGTTGTTATTAATTGGCAACATTTGAGGCAAGGTAAAGGGCAGACTGTTTGAGTAGTTTATTCAGGAGTTCAGAAAGAAAGCATTGGCACTTGGTATTTCATTGGATACACGTGAAATTTTATTAAAATACATCGGCAGTTTACATTCATATTTGCAGCATACATTATTGATGTTTAATCTTGATTATTTTGATGAAGTGTGTGTTCAAGCCATACATATTGAATGAGGTGGCAGACCATTCAAGTTTTCACCGCAATCACCCAAAGAGTTGGAAATCAAGGATTGCAATGACAGTAAGGGGAAGAACAATTCGAAGAGAAATAAATCAGTGACATCTCATAAGGAAAGACCTACTTGTTCTCATTGCCAGAGAATTGGTCGTGATGAATCTAGGTGTTGAAAACTTCATCCACAACTTAAGCCCAAAAATTTCTTTAAAGAGAAGGATGAAAAGGAAACAATTGTAGCAGTTCAGCAAGGTCTAGGTTCTGATTTAGGTGATGAAAGGAGGATAAATACCATAGTTTCGATAGGTAAAACTTTTGACACTAGTTCAAGTTCGAATACTATTGCATCTTCATCAAACATAAATCCTTCAAATGAGGATAAAATAGTTGAATTATTTAACATAAGGATAACTTCTAAGCACACAAAGATAGATATAATGTTTGACAGTGGATCACAGGAAAATTTAATATCTGAATATTTAGTTAAGAACTTGGGTTTGGAGACACGAAATCATCCAAGACCTTACCCATTAGGATGGCTAAATAAATCAATTCAGATAAAGGTCACAAAACAATGTTGATTAAGATTTTCCATTACAACTAATTACATTGATAAAGTGGAATTAGATGTGGTTCCAATAGACATATGTGGAGTTGTCTTGGGAAGTCATTATCTTTATGATCATGATGTAGTATTTTATAGGAGAGAGCATAAATATCACCTTAAGAGAGATGGGGTTGAATTTATTTTCAGGGCACATCAAAGTAAAAATCACTTGAATTTAGTTGTTGCTAATTAGATGAAGAGATTAATAAGTTCAAATAAGAGATTTGTAATCATGTGTGTAAAGGAACAACATAAGAATCAACATGATGTTTGTTCAAGTTATGAGTCCGAGTTTAAATATAGTTTGATCGAAGAGGTAGAAACTTTTTCAGCTATATTTAAAGAAACCAAACATTTTACTCATAAGCAGTGAATATAACATGAGTTACAATTGATGCCTAAAGTTCCTCTTCCTAATGCTAGAATGAATCAATTCAGTCCAAGTTTGGAAGTTATCAGTTATAGGGATGCAAGTCAGTATTGGGGAAGGTCAGTGTTAAATTTCTCTTGTATTGTGTCACCATTTCATGTTTCAAACAGTTTGGAAGCCTCTTTTCAAGTGGAGAGGAAGCCTATTTGTTTTCATATCAAAGCCTTTACTAAAGCAATGTCAAAGTATTCAATACATCTAAGGGAAACTTATGCATTAGGGGAAAGTGCTAATCAATGGAACATCATTTAATGAATAAGGAAATAGTGATTCAAAAAAATCAACAACCATTTTAATACTTTCAAAATCAAACTAAGTTGCAGCAATTTTCATATTACAGTTTGATGGGTTTATTGTAGCAAGTTCACTTAGTCATTAGGAAGCAAGAAAGTATATCAAATAAAGTAGCTAGTTTGATGTCAAAAATTTCTTTGATTGTCTCTATCATTCCATAATATAGATTTTTAATACATATCAATAGTATTGAACAATATCATGTAGAGAATGTTTTCAAAGATGTGTATGAATCACTAGTTCATGATACTTCATGGAAAGAAGTCGATTGCCATGTTCATAACAATTTGTTTGACCATCTTCGCAAGTTGTGCATACTACAAATGGATGGAAAAATTCACAGATTGAAAATGTGCCTTGATCAGCATCATCAGGGTCATCACTTTCAGGCGGTTGATCGAATGTATTGGTACATCATCAGGACAAGGTGGAGAGTGAGGGAGCTCTACCCTCATCTACTATCTATTTAAGTAAAACTTTTGTGGTCCAAAAGCTTTCAAGTGGAGTGGATTGATCCAGGAGGATCTCGTCAGATCAGTTGCACAGGTTCAGTGTTCAATCTTCATTTGTATCTAGTGTCGATTCAGTGTTTTGGTTCATGGGTATCGTCATGTGGGGTTTCTGTCACATTGTGACAATGTCACAAATGGGTTTTTTTTTAAAGCAAGTGATGAAGTCTAATCCTAAATCATTGCTAAAACCTATGCTACAAACATAATGACAAACCCTAACACCTAAAACTCTAACCTATACCTAAAAACCTAAACAATGCATTAAACATGTGTTTCCTAAGTCTAGAAACCCCTTTCGAGCTTAATATAAAACAAATGTGACAAATATCAATACTCCGCAGGCTCCAAACTGTAGAGTGTTATAGACAATTTTGTGCCTTGCAGCAACAAGCATGAATTGTCAATAATCCAAGGGATCCAAAGTTCCCTAAACATGATGTTCCTACCCCTAGAGGAACAAGGTCAGCAAACCAACAGCTCTCAGATCAGTTCTCCACCTGAAAACACTCAAAAACAAGCAATCCTGAAATCAAAGCAGGTGCTCCACTAGGTTTCTGCGCTGAAACACAACTGCTCCATGTTGTACCTGCGTTGCAAAGCAGGCAGAACAAAGCCCACCTGCGTTGGGCGAGTTTGGACATGTGGCAGAGTGAGTCATAGCTTTGGAATCTTCCAAAATTGACACTTGGATCAGGTATTTCGCCTTGTGATGAGTCAGAGGCTTTGTTTCTCCAAGTGGAAGAAAGGTTCACCAAGTGGACTCAAGAACTGAAGATCAACTAAAGATCAACTGAAGAGAGAGAGGACACAAGGCAGCTACACATCAGTTGCAAGCTGACTCATCCTTTCTCAATTCATCTATATATTGAGCTCTCTCCTATGAGCTCAGGAGGCTGGAATTTTGTGCAAAGTAATGATATGCTGTTGGTTTCATTCTTGAGTTATTGGGTGATTGTTTGAGAGAGGTGAAGAAGAGCAATTCTTTCTGCTGGGAGGTGTTGCTGGGTTGGAGCCTGCAATGGTTGTAATCCTCTCAGAACCTTTATTTCTTCATTAATAAAAGCTATTGAGGTTCTTCTATGTGCTTTTGTTCAATTATATATTGTGATGATTGCATGTTTGGTTTACACTAATCCATAAACCAGTTATGATTGCATGCCTCTTGTAGTTTCCTTCTTTGTCATTGTGCAGGATCTCATTGTAGCTGGGCGAGCAGAAGGACAAAGAGCTAGGAGCAAGCGGCCAAAGAGGGGAGTTTGGATTCGACATTAAGCGCAAGGCAACGGTTAGTGCTTCCTCCATTCTCTTTTGCTTTCATAAAGAAGTAAACTTTCATTAGTTTGTTTTACAGTTGTTGCTAAGGAACTGTCACCCTTAGAGTGGGTTAGGGTCATCCGAGTCGGATACTTTTCCCTACAACAAACTGGCAACTCCGCTGGGGATCGTATCCGTTTGATTGTGTTTGTAGTATCTTTGCTATTCATTTCCTGAACAAAAGAGTACCAAATCGAAAAGCTTTTGACTATATCAAAAGCGAAGTAGAGGGGCAGCTACTCTTGCTCATTTTCTGAGCAGATTCATGATTTGAAGAGCTGATCTACAAAGATCCTTGTAAGCTCTTAGTGATATCTTTGCACCTTCTAAATCATCCCTTTGAGTATACTTGACTGAATGCTTTTGATTTGAGCAAAAACCGTGCATTTTTGAGAAAATTATGACCCGGAGACTATGAAAACGCAATTCTCGTTTTCCAAAGCAGGTAGTACACAGGCTACCTGCTTTGCAACGCAGGTCCCGAACTGACTACCTGCGCTGAGAGCCAGTTTGACTGTGCAGAGCCTGCGTTGACCCAAATTTGCTTAGTGCATTTGGGGTTTCCTCTTTTCTCTTGCCTGTTTTCACTTAGTTTTGCTGCTAAGTGTCAGTCTTGTACCTGTTTTGAAACCAATATTAATTGCCATCATTCCGCCTCTGTTATATAATGAAATTGTACTTGTTCTTTGTATTTCTTGCTCATTTACAATTTCCCATAACGAAAAGTAAACTAGTCATGCTTTTGGCCTCTTAGATCTGAACCTGTGTTAGGCGTTTTGCTGATCTAAAGAGTTAGCTTGTTTGCTGTCCATAGCTGATTAGTCATTTTACTTTCGTTAGTTTGGTTTGATTTCATGTATTTCCAGTGATTAAGCAAGTGAATCTTAAGGTGTCTTTTGATTTTGGACAAGCTTTTTTACTTTCGCTTTAAATCGAAATCAAAGTTATATAACCACTTTCTTTTTGTATCCATCCACATTAAGAAAGGGAAAAGAAAATACATGCATTGTGCATTTTGCATTTGACTGTGTGCTTGACGATTTAGAAAAATTTGCATTTTAGTGTGTGCTCTATGATCTGTGTGAAAAGATTTGCCTTTCTTTTCCCTCAGTAGTTAAGGTTTTCAAAGTTGAAAGATTGAAAAGTTTGCTTCTCATCTTAGACTGCATTCAGGAATTTGTTATATACATCTCGTGGTGATCCTTAAAGGCAAACTGATAAGCAAGATCAACATTAAAATAAATCCAATTTACATAACAACGCTTTGTAACATAACGCAAACACATAGAGGTCTAGGTAGAGACGTGTTCCGGCGTCGTTAAACATAGTGACTGTCTATCTCTACGAAGGTGGGTGATTCCTCCTGAGAGTCGGTGGCACTAATACGGACTTGTGCTCCCACGTACCGTCGTTTATATATTGGGAGACCCCTATAGGCAATTATCCTTTATCCATAGGAAGCCGTGTCGACCGCCCTACTGATCGCGATGCAGTGAACACAGCATTCACGAAGATCGACCACCCGTACCGTAAAACGTATTCTGTGGTTTCGCGAAAAGTTTGGCACACCCTCTGCCTAGAACTCCAGAGCAGTTTCTTTTGGCCTTTTTCAAACTCTATAACTGAAAAAGTCCATCCGAGCATTTGTCACTTCGGGCTCGTTAAAACATCGAAGGCGACTAGAGTCATCTTTAGCTTTTTCTCGACTCTTAAAACATGAAAAAGCAAGTTTGTGTCTAAAAGCGTCGTTAATAAAATTTATTTTAAGCGGAACAAAATCACCTGTTATTCCCACGTTGATCTTTCAGTTGAAAAGTATGGAGCCCACCAACCAAGGAGGCAACCTTGGCGGAAGTCCAAATCCCTTCTCCTCTTGGGGAGATGTTGGTGCGCCTCATATGGCAACATTGTCACTTCCAGGATTGACAATTGGCCTACCTGTATGGCTCTTTTCAACTAATGTAGTCCAGATCGCCACTAATCCTGAGCAGTCGAATCAACAATCAGACCAGTCTAGGACTACCCACCAGCCTTCCACTTCTTACAATACTTCCTCTGATCCTTCATCTTCGCGAGGTAGAACTAGCAAAAGTCAGCCTCCCAAGGAGAAGAAGGAAAGGAAGAAGAGAGAAAAGAAGCAGAAGGAGCCTATGGCGAAGGCGACTGGGGGCAAGCAAAAGACAGCTGACAAAAACCCACACACTGCATCGACCGGGCCTAAATCGCCATGTGTCATTTGCGAAGGGGCCCACTTCCATCGTGATTGTCCTTGTATTCCCCGGATACTAAGGGACTGGTCCCCAAGATTGCACAATCCGGTAGCATCAACCTCTGGCAGTCATGTTGATTGCAGTCCGTCAACTAGCGAGAGTGAAGGACGAAGAGGGAGACCAAGATCACCCTGTATATTGTGTGAAGGCGAGCATGCCATCCACAAATGTCGATTCTTAGATGAGGCAAAGAGAGTTTTGGAAGATCGTCCGGTTTCGCCGTTACGACTTCCTCCTGGATACCAAAAACTCGCGCCTAATCCCTCGACAGTTGAAAATCCAGCTGACCCGCCCAAGTGGTCAGCTGAAGAGTCGGTCATTGAAAATGAACCTACTGAATCCAGACCAGACGAAAGTCTAAAGGTCGAAACGGCAGTTGACCCGGTTCTTCCTTCAGAGGTTTCATCGTCCAATGACTCCGTCATTGAAGATCCATCTTCAAATGACACCCTCACTGAAGAGGATAAGGATGACACCGTCCATATTCTTTTCATCAACACAGACTCTGATGAGCATCAGGGCAATGCGCCCATTCCTTTATCGCAGGAAGGAACATCGTTAGGGTCGTATCCGGCCGTATATTCGGTCCCACCACCAAGCAACCTAGTTGTATCCTTTGATTGGAATCAACTAGGCAGATCCCGGTTACCAGCCAGTATCCCATTCAGAATCATAGTCCAAATCTACAGAATGGTGATGGCTGGAACTATCATTGATGAAGGGGCATCTGTGAGTATCCTTTCCTCTGTTGCTTGGAAAGCACTGGGTTGCCTGGCGCTTTTACCTGAGATGAGAAATCTATCAGGTTTTGATAAAGGAACCAGTCACCCGTTAGGGATTCTCCCCAATGTTCCGCTTACATTGAAAGGGAAGTCAGTTCGCATGAACATCATGGTCGTCCAGGGACCCTTGGCATATAACTTACTCCTTGGACGAGACTATATATATTGCATGGAGGCAATAGTGTCCTCGCTCTTTAGAGTCATGTGTTTTCCGCACGAAGGAAGAATGGTCCAGCTAGTAGACCAACTTTCATTTCCAGGATCACGCATTGCAAATAGTCAAATACCATCCCTTAACGGTTTATTCGCTCAAGGAATGCCACCGCCTCCGGTTCTACTTCCCGATGAATGCGAGTAATCAGGAAAGAAAGAACTGGGACCCAGGGGGCATGCACCCTGGCCTGCCTCGGGCAGAGAAAACCTTAGGTATAAAGTTAATTTCCGCAGAAGAATGGACTAGTCCGTACCCCGTCCGACAGTGGAAGAGGGGGTTGTTCTAGGATAAAATTCTTTTGTCAAAGTTATGTGGGCGAAGCGATCGCTCCCTTTGTCTAAAGAAGTGGGCTCTCCTAAGGAGGGGGTCTATTTGTGGCAGCAAGAAGCCACCATCTATGAATGTCAAGCCTCACCCATTAAAACAAGCTGTTTTGAAGGATAAGTAGGGGCAGTCTTCAAAGAAAGAGATGAAATTGCTGCAACAAGTGGTCACCATCCTTAGCAACCTAATGATAGACATTGCTGAAAAGAGAGTTTAGTTTGCGGCAGCAAACAAAACCATTTTTCGGATAATAAGTAAGAGATGGCAGAATCTCGAAATTATACTTTATACCTGGGGGCATGCAAACCTTTTGGAGTGCAAGCACGGGACGACTATTTATTTTTTAAAATTTTAGGTCCTCCCTTTAAACCTGTAGGTCTAACCCGTTAAACTCGTAGGATTAGCCGTTTCTAGCTTGCATAAAGAAAGGATGAAGGGAAAAAGTTAAAACCTGCCAATTCGGAGTAATTAGTGAGGTATCGCTCCTTAAATAAGATTACCTCACCTAAAGCATTCCTTGTATTAAGACTGGTATAAGTCGAGCAGTTTTGGCAATGTTCATGCTCGTTAAAAAATAAACGCAATCATCGAGCAGTTTTTGTGCAGAAGTTCATGCTCGTTAAAAAATAAACGTAGATTGTGAGCAATCTTTCCCTAGCAGTTCAAGCTCACGCATAAAAAATGAACCGGTAAACAACATCGAGAAATGTAACCTTTGAAAGCCATATTAAAAGCCCTTGGTCGTGTTTATATGCCGTCACCTCCATCTGTTCATTTGGCCAATCGTTCACCTCCATATGTTTGTTTACCCATTTTGAGGAACAGCTGCGAAGAGTGATTTCACTTAGCCATCCTTGTGACACTGCCGTGATTGGAGAATTCCAACCTGTACCTGGAATCTGCTGCTATCCCTGTTCATCACTCGTTCCTCAAAAGACGAGTCTTCTTTGAGCTCTTTTCACTGACTCGTAAAATATGAAAAGTTTGCCGAGTTTTGGCCTTCCAGCTCGTTAAAGCGACCGGAAAGCTATCCCTCCTCTAGATTTTAATCTTTTTGGACCTGAGGGATTATTGCACAAAAAGATCGAGCGCTTGTTTTGTTCGGCTCGTTAAAGCAACCGAAAATTCATCCCTTCTGTATTGTTTTATACTTTTTCGGACTTAAGGGATTAGATGACGAAAAAGGAATTTTGGAGCTAACTTTTCGTGCCTTTTCAAACTCTCTAAAAATGAAAAAGACCGAGTTTTCCTTGTCGTTAGACTCGTTAAAATGATTAAATAGCGACAAACTTGTCTTTAGACGAGAACGAGTTTCCCTATCGCTAGGCTTGTTAAAACATAGCGATGGGCTTGCCCGAAGGGCAGGTTATAGAACAAGCATATGTTATCCTCCTCAAGCTTGACAAAAATAAAGAGGTACTGGTCAGCAATGACTGGGGAAAAATTGGGAGAACCTCACAGTATTAATGGTAGCAAGTCGCTCTTGAACATGACACTTTGTCCTCCGTCCGCTTCGGGTTGGGTTGTTTCATTCACCGATCGCAGAATCATGGTCCTCGCCACACCATCCACAATTGGGGTAATGCTACCAATCCATCACATCAGTGTCGTTATATGTTCAAGAGATGTGGTTCTGTAAAGAGTCAACCCTGTTCCACCCACTGCCATACATTATCCTTCATCCACTTCATGACCGCCACCCTGAATCATACGTCACAGTTTGTTTTCACCTCATCATTATCACTAGCTCCGTTCCGTGTCACTGATGTGGGATTCATTAAGGCCCTCCTTTGACGGATCGCTCCTTGTCGACATCAGCTCATTATCCAAGGAGTTGATCTAGGAACAACCCCCTCAGTACTTTGAAGCTTGCATGCCTCAATGGCAAGTTTCTCACTTCCGGCGACAGGTATGCATTAATGACCTTCGACCAGAAGATTTTGCATGGTGGTCGACGCCAAGTCCTTTATTCCCACCATGTAGATTGTACTGCCGTACCTTGAGGGTCATCATCCTTATCGGTGATTCCTCTCGCGCTTGTTAACGGTTTACATTATTGACCGGTAATCAAGCGATGTCTTTCCATGTTCGACTTCAAGAAATTCTCACATGGATCGACTTGTACATCGAGTGAAGATCGGAAGAGATTGAAGACCTCGAATCTAGTTTCATCCATCCGGGCTGCGATATATATTCAGGACATAAAGACATTTGATATGTACATCATTGCAACAGATGATTATCCTTCTCAAAAGATGATAAATTCGGCAGAGAATTATCAGTGAAGGATGATAAATTCGGCAGAGAATTATCAGTCTAGCATCAGACGATCGTCTGTTCTATGTACCAAAATGTATTTATAAAGCTGAGCATGGGAATGCCCGCCTCAGCTAGATCATGAAAAATGTATGAAAAATAATGTATTGTATTGTATCTTATTACAGGACACTTCTCAGCAGATTGAATGAACTTCAGATCCTCTCAATAAAGCATTTCACCCGATAAACGACCTCATACTTTAGGGGGCATCTGTTATAGACAATTTTGTGCCTTGCAGCAACAAGCATGAATTGTCAATAATCCAAGGGATCCAAAGTTCCCTAAACATGATGTTCCTACCCCTAGAGGAACAAGGTCAGCAAACCAACAGCTCTCAGATCAGTTCTCCACCTGAAAACACTCAAAAACAAGCAATCCTGAAATCAAAGCAGGTGCTCCACTGGGTTTCTGCGCTGAAACACAACTGCTCCATGGTGTACCTGCATTGCAAAGCAGGCAGAACAAAGCCCACCTGCGTTGGGCGAGTTTGGACATGTGGCAGAGTGAGTCATAGCTTTGGAATCTTCCAAAATTGACACTTGGATCAGGTATTTCGCCTTGTGATGAGTCAGAGGCTTTGTTTCTCCAAGTGGAAGCAAGGTTCACCAAGTGGACTCAAGAACTGAAGATCAACTAAAGATCAACTGAAGAGAGAGAGGACACAAGGCAGCTACACATCAGTTGCAAGCTGACTCATCCTTTCTCAATTCATCTATATATTGAGCTCTCTCCTATGAGCTCAGGAGGCTGGAATTTTGTGCAAAGTAATGATATGCTGTTGGTTTCATTCTTGAGTTATTGGGTGATTGTTTGAGAGAGGTGAAGAAGAGCAATTCTTTCTGCTGGGAGGTGTTGCTGGGTTGGAGCCTGCAATGGTTGTAATCCTCTCAGAACCTTTATTTCTTCATTAATAAAAGCTATTGAGGTTCTTCTATGTGCTTTTGTTCAATTATATATTGTGATGATTGCATGTTTGGTTTACACTAATCCATAAACCAGTTATGATTGCATGCCTCTTGTAGTTTCCTTCTTTGTCATTGTGCAGGATCTCATTGTAGCTGGGCGAGCAGAAGGACAAAGAGCTAGGAGCAAGCGGCCAAAGAGGGGAGTTTGGATTCGACATTAAGCGCAAGGCAACGGTTAGTGCTTCCTCCATTCTCTTTTGCTTTCATAAAGAAGTAAACTTTCATTAGTTTGTTTTACAGTTGTTGCTAAGGAACTGTCACCCTTAGAGTGGGTTAGGGTCATTCGAGTCGGATACTTTTCCCTACAACATAGAGGGATAGCCTGACCATGGTGGAGTAAACATTGCCATGTGACTAGACAGTCTAACCGGGTGGAGGTTATAGCTAACGACAACATCAAACAGCAGCAGAACCGTAATCATGTGAGCAGTAGGAGTTGGGGCAGTTTGTGAAGTCGTAGCCTTAACCACAGTGGAACTGCCAGGTAGTAACCATCGACATGTGAATGGTTTGGAAGTGTGCAACCACGCGGGTAAGGAAGATAACGAGATGATGCCGCAACCATCGAGGGTATGCATAGTGACATGCACCATCACTGTCATCAACCGGGAATGCTGATAACTAACCTGTATCAGTGTCTGCCTATGGTTAGCCGCGGCCTGTTCACATGGACACCATCATCCTTCTCTGCACCGTTAGCTGAACAGTGGGGGATATCTATAACCTAAAGTTATTTTTGGGTTATTTTTGTTAGTTTTTTCTTTAAACTAATATGAAGACCTTGGCCTCTATCCCTATGTGACATTAATTTCTTAAACTAAAACCCTAAAATAACCCTAGAAGCTAGCACATGCATTCTAAATATTGGCATCAGAGTTTAGAGTGTATTTGCAGGGTTATAAAGCCAGAGTTTGGTTCATTGAAGAAAAAGGGGAGTGGTTTTGAGTTTTGTATGCAGATTCTAGAGGATATAGGCTGTTTTGTTTTCAGTGTAACAGGAGCATCCAGAGTCAGAATTAGGAACTGTGATAGGCATGGCAAAGATAATTCAGAGAGCTTTTTGGTGACAATGACTAGAAGTGTCTGCGTGCACATTCAGTCTAGTTAATTTTTTGTGTAATTGACCTCCTCAGATTCAATCCTAATAAAGCGGTTGCCCATCTTGAAAGTGGACCTGGAGACGTAGTCCATCAGGGATGAACTCCATAATCAATCTTGTTGTCTGGTATCATTGTGTTTTTGTTGCTTTTCACTTCTGTTTTACATCTTTCTTATGTTTTTCATCTGCCGTAAAGTCTTTACTTTCCAATCGATTCTCACGGTTAAAGAACTTTAAGTTAACATTCGATTCACTAATGGCATTAATCAATTCTACTTTAGCTTAATGTATGATCATTTCAGATCATTGGAGAATGCCCATTTGAAGCAATGATATAAGGCGAGGCAATTAGGATGACATTCTCATATATTTGATGTGTGCTTGGGAATAAAACTTAGCCTTCTTACCATCAAGTTTATTGCATCTAAAATAACTAAAACAGGGGTTACACCTTCTCATGTTTCCATGTGAATGCAATAACTCTTTAAACTTAGGCATTGCATCAAAATTTACAACCACTTTAACTTTGACAATAGATTTGGATATCAGCGAGCACAACTAGTTGACATTGTCATTAAACTATCCACTGTACGGTAGATCATGTCAAATGTATAGGACATTTTCATTTAAAAAAAAAAGATGGACTGGGAGCGTCTCATTTCACCACCCAAAATTGAGATGGCGGAGTTTGGTCACTTAATGTAAAAATTCTTATCAAAGCAATTGTCATACAATAATGTTTGACTAGTGCCGCATATAATGTTGGTTATATTAAATCTTTAATATTACTTGTAATTAAATATGGAAAAATTATTAGACTCCATGGTGTTACATTTTTTCATCGATGATTGACTTGAAATTAGAATTACGGGGCTTCGCACAATGAGTTAAGTTCATTGTGTGTAGCTCTGCACTCATTTACAATGAGCCAAAGTATATGCATATGAATATCGATTATTATTACTTATGAACCTATTAATCTATATAGATATGTTATTAACCTATGAGTATGTTTGACAATTAAACTATTATTGAAATTTGTGTGGAGATCTTGTGCGGAGAGCATTCATTGTATGGAGAGCTTTGTACAAAGAGATTGTTGCTTTCATTTTGCGGAGTTTTCTCGACACTCTACAAAAATTTTAATCAATTAATTATTAACAATGGTAGATACAGGGACTATATTGTATCACAACTATTATCGTTGTTTTAATCATTCTATATTACCCTTGTTTTAATCATTCTATTTTCTCGATTGCAGTATTACACTTTTTACATTTCTTTCAAATTTTTGCAAACAATTATTCCCCATTATTAGTATAGTTCCACATTACTAGTAAACCCACCTGTTATAGACAATTTTGTGCCTTACAGCAACAAGCATGAATTGTCAATAATCCAAGGGATCCAAAGTTCCCTAAACATGATGTTCCTACCCCTAGAGGAACAAGGTCAGCAAACCAACAGCTCTCAGATCAGTTCTCCACCTGAAAACACTCAAAAACAAGCAATCCTGAAATCAAAGTAGGTGCTCCACTAGGCTTCTGCGCTGAAACACAACTGCTCCATGATGTACCTGCGTTGCAAAGCAGGCAGAACAAAGCCCACCTGCGTTGGGCGAGTTTGGACATGTGGCACAGTGAGTCATTGCTTTGGAATCTTCCAAAAATGACACTTGGATCAGGTATTTCGCCATGTGATGAGTCAGAGGCTTTGTTTCTCCAAGTGGAAGCAAGGTTCACCAAGTGGACTCAAGAACTGAAGATCAACTAAAGATTAACTGAAGAGAGAGAGGACACAAGGCAGCTACACATCAGTTGCAAGCTGACTCATCCTTTCTCAATTCATCTATATATTGAGCTCTCTCCTATGAGCTCAGGAGGCTGGAATTTTGTGCAAAGTAATGATATGTTGTTGGTTTCATTCTTGAGTTATTGGGTGATTGTTTGAGAGAGGTGAAGAAGAGCAATTCTTTCTGCTGGGAGGTGTTGCTGGGTTGGAGCCTGCAATGGTTGTAATCCTCTCAGAACCTTTATTTCTTCATTAATAAAAGCTATTGAGGTTCTTCTATGTGCTCTTGTTTCAGTTATATATTGTGATGATTGCATGTTTGGTTTACACTAATCCATGAACCAGTTATGATTGCATGCCTCTTGTAGTTTCCTTCTTTGTCATTGTGCAGGATCTCATTGCAGCTGGGCGAGCAGAAGGACAAAGAGCTAGGAGCAAGCGGCCAAAGAGGAGAGTTTGGGTTCGACATTAAGCGCAAGGCAACGGTTAGTGCTTTCTCCATCCTCTTTTGCTTTCATAAAGAAGTAAACGTTCAGTAGTTTGTTTTACAGTTGTTGCTAAGGAACTGTCACCCTTAGAGTGGGTTAGGGTCATCCGAGTCGGATACTTTTCCCTACAACAAACTGGCGACTCCACTGGGGATCGTATCCGTTTGATTGTGTTTGTAGTATTTTGCTATTCATTTCCTGAACAAAAGAGTACCAAATCGAAAAGCTTTTGACTATATCAAAAGCGAAGTAGAGGGCAGCTACTCTTGCTCATTTTCTGAGCAAATTCATGATTTGAAGAGCTGATCTACAAGGATCCTTGTAAGCTATTAGTGATAGCTTTGCACCTTCCTAATCATCCCTTTGAGTGTGCTTGACTGATTGCTTCTGATTTGAGCAAAAACCGTGCATTTTTGAGAAAATTATGACCCGGAAACTGTGAAAACGCAATTCTCGTTTTCCAAAGCAGGTAGTACACAGGCTACCTGCTTTGCAACGCAGGTCCCGAAGGGGCTACCTGCGCTGAGAGCCAGTTTGGCTGTGCAGAGCCTGCGTTGGCCCAAATTTGCCTAGTGCATTTGGTGTTTCCTCCTTTCTCTTGCCTGTTTTCACTTAGTTTTGCTGCTAGGTGTCAGTCTTGTGCCTGTTTTGAAACCAATATTACTTGCCATCATTCTGCCTCTGTTATATAACGAAATTGTACTTGTTCTTTGTATTTCTTACTCATTTACAATTTCCCATAACGAAGAGTAAACTAGTCTTGCTTTTGGCCTCTTAGATCTGAACCTGTGTTAGGCATTTTGCTGGTCTAAAGAGTTAGCTTGTTTGCTGTCCATAGCTGATTGGTCATTTTACTTTCGTCATTATGGTTTGATTTCATGCATTTCCAGTGATTAAGCAAGTAAATCTTAAGGTGTCTTTTGATTTTGGACAAGCTTGTTTACTTTCGCTTTAAATCGAAATCAAAGTTATATAACGACTTTCTTTTTGTAATACATCAACATTAAGAAAGAGAAAAGAAATACTTGCATTGTGCATTTTGCATCTGAAAATTTTGCATGTGATTTAGGAGAAAGTGCATTAGTTTGTGTTGTATGATCTGTGTGAAAAGATATGTCCTTCTTTTCCCTCAGTAGTTAAGATTTTCATCAGTCAAAAAGATTTGAAAAAAAAAAAAAGCTTGCTTCTCATCTTAGGCTGCATTTAGGAATTTGTCATATACATCTCGTGGTGAACCTTGAAAGGAAAACTTTAAAAAGATCAACTTAAAATATACTCAATGAAACTAACAACGCTTTGAAACATAACGCAAACACATAGAGGTCTAAGCTAGAGACGTGTTCCGGCGTCGTTAAACGTAGTGACTGTCGATCTCGAAGAAGGTGGGTGATTCCTCCTGAGAGTCGGTGGCACTAATACAGACTTGTGCTCCCACGTACCGTCGAGTATATATTGGGAGACCCCTATAGGCATATATCCTTTATCCTTAGGAAGCCGTGTCGGCCGCCCTACTGATCGCAATGCAGTGAACACAGCATTCACGAAGATTGACCACACGTACCGTAAAACGTATTCCGTGGTTTTGCGAAAGGTTGAGCACACCCTCTGCCTAGATCTCCAGAGCAGTTTCTTTTGGCCTTTTTCAAACTCTATAACTGAAAAAGTCCATCCGAGCATTTGTCACTTCGGGCTCGTTAAAACATCGAAGGAGACTAGAGTCATCTTTAGCTTTTTCTCAACTCTTTAAAACTGAAAAAGCAAGTTGTGTCTAAAGCGTCGTTATAAAATTTATTTTAAGCGGAATAATCATCACCCTTCCCTCGTTGATCTTCGAAGTTAGTCCACCACAAGTGGAAGTTCCTGTAGAATCGTTAAGAAATCTTTTGGATAGACTAGATATGTCTGAACAACCGTCGACATCTAGGACTGTGTCGTCCGACACAGCTGCAGCAGAGCCTCCTGCTGCTACTCCAACGATGTTCGCTGGTATACCATCTGTCATGGCAAATTGTCAACAACAAGCCGGAGTCCAATCAGGGACAATGACATGGTTAGTTCCTATTTCTTCATCCGGATTATCATCTGGTATTTCTTATGTTGAAACTCGCCAAATTGATCCATTTGGAGGTCAATCTGGGCAATCAATCCCCTTGAGTTCCGGATTGATACCATATGGGGGGCAGTATGCCCTTTCACTACCTCCTCCGGGAGGATGCCCATACGTGAGTTCACAACAAAGTTCAGGTCAAACTGGAATTACATCCAGCGGTTGGTTACCAATACTGCCTCAACAACCAGGAGTTGTATATTCGATGCAACCAGTACACCCTGTGTCGAATATTCCCACCATACCTGCTATAGTGAATGTGTCGCAAGTACAAACTCCACCTGTTGTATGTCAACCCCAATCTCAGGTTGCAATACAACAACCACTTGTCTCAACAACTCAATCGCAATCTCAGGGTAGTGCCTCCTTATCTGGAGCGACTCAGGCTCAAACAACTACTGTGACTCCTCATCCTAGTCAATCATCCAGTATTGGTCAACAACCGCCATTCCAGCAATCATATCAAGGACCTGAGCAACAAGTCTTTGTAAGTAATGGGCAACCATACTATAATGGTTACACCCATCAACCTTGTCAAAGTTGCCAGCATTATGCTGGTCTGCAAAGACCCATTGCTCAGGCAATCCCATCTTATCCTGGATATGCTTCGCCTAACCTGAATCAACAGTTGCCCTTTATAGCAACTCTAGAATTACCAGATCTAAACCGGCTGACGAATGATCCAATTGATTATGCCCCTTGGTGGCCAGCGATTCCACATAAACTTCCGTCAGATATTCCTAAATTTAATGGAAATCCAGGTGAAGACCCGTCGAATCATGTGATGACATTCCATCTATGGTGTTCATCGAACACCTTGAATGATGATTCGATAAGACTTCGCCTCTTTCAGAGGACATTAACGGGTCCAGCGGCAAAATGGTACATTGAATTGCCTAGAGCTTCGTTCGACAACTTCAGTACCTTAGCCACAACCTTTTTAACCCATTTTCAATTGCCGATAAGGTATGAAACGGGAACAGAACTCCTTACCAACTTCAAACAGACGACTGCCACCCACATATCTGATCATATACATGAGTGGCGACGTCGTCGTAGGATGGTAAAAACATATGTTCCCGATCAGCTATTAGCTGAATGGTTTATAAAGTCATTACTTCCGGCCATAACGGAAGATGTGGCCAAGGGGGGAGTCGTAACAGAAGAGCAAGTTATAGCTCGTGCGCAATATCTAGACTTGGTTTATACTCAGTCTGGCACGCTCTACGACAAAATACCTGATGCCCCTAGACCAGAATTTTCAATTCCTCCTCCTCCTAAATCAAACAATGACTCTCATGTCGACGAGGGCGTGATTGGCAAACACAAAATTTATAGTCAAAATGCAAATGAAGAACTTCTTGCCTCAGAAGTAAATGCCGCGTCGACGGACAAGGGCAAACAACTGAAGCAACCAGGGGGCAAGAAGATAAAGAAAAGGAAAGGGAGACCCCCAACAGGGTGTCATATATGTGATGAGGATCATTGGACGAAAGATTGTCCACATATACCTGAAGTTAAGAAACTCTTCAAGAGTTCAAAAACCCCAGCAGTATTGACTGATCCGTTCCCTAATCCAAGCCAAAATCTGGTTGCCAATCAAAATGCTTCCCGATCCCAAGTGCTTATGTTGTCCACCTCAAAGCAGCAGAATAATGCTTTGACAAGGAATAAAGGTTACCGGAATCCACAGCGGTCGAATAACAAGGCTGATAAACAACCTAGTAGTTCGACAACAACTTTGAACGAAGTTGTGCCACCCATCGTTCCTAAGCCAATAATAAACTCGCCAAAGGGAGTAGTACACAAATCGACATTTAATCCTCGTGCAAAAGTAACACAGGATTACAATATAATAGAGGACCTGACCCAATCGTCGTCCGCTATGTCGACACTTGAGGTAGCGCAAAAATGCACCTCCCAAGAGCAAGCTTTATTATCAGCCATAGGTGGGATTGGCCCAATGGATTCCAATCTTGTGGCCTTTAATTATAAAGGATATGACCCTCAGATACCAGCTCAACTAGCTTTCCTTATTAAAGTGAAAGCCCTCAACAAAACTGTTCATCGAACAATTATTGATGAGGGGGCATCTACATGTCTTATGTCGATGAGTTGTTGGAAAAATTTAGGCTCACCGCCCTTGTCGAAATCGTCAACGACGTTAAAAGCATTTGATGGACGATCCTACACTCCATACGGGATTTTAAGTAATTTGCAAGTTGAACTGGGGGGCAAAACAGTAGAAGCTGATGTGGAAGTAATCGACGGAAACCTCGATTACAACATCCTACTGGGAAGGCCTTGGATATATGCCATGGCTGCAGTTGTGTCGACCTACTACAGGAGAATTGTATTTCCTTTTCAAGGAAAAATTACAATCGTCGACCAACAAACATTTCTCCCCAACAGTTCTCAAGTTACGGGAAGCAGCACAATGATCCATGAGAGTCATCAATCACTCCAAAATATCGGAATAGGTCTCCTAAAAGACCCTGCCTTAATGGGTACTTTGCCCTACCGCCGGCAAGTAATCTGGCGGAAGTAGCCACAGTGGAAACCTACAATATGAAATCTTCTATATCCAACGGATTCAGAAGATTCCTAAATATTTTGTCAGCGTGGATCGTCGCCCTAATGGAAATACTGTAAATACAGTAGGCCCCGAGGACGGTTCTTATCTCGTGTCAACCTCGTTAAAAAATGAAACAAGGAGTCATGAGGATAGTTCTTTTACTATGTCAACCTCATTAAAAAATGAAACAAATCCCCTTTTCAAAATTCAAAGGTAAACCTTCATTCCAACCACCAAGTTGAATGCAATGAAGCTTGGGGGGCACCCTCCTTTGACATGCGTCATTATGATGCTGGGGGCATGCATAAGAATCGAGCAGTTTTAGCAATGTTCATGCTCGTTAAAAAATAAACGCAAGAATCGAGCAGTTTTTGTGCAGAAGTTCATGCTCGTTAAAAAATAAACGTAAATTGTGAGCAATCTTTCCCTAGCAGTTCAAGCTCACCCAGAAAAAATGAACCGGTAAACAACCTCGGGAAATGTAACCTTTGAAAGCCATATTAAAAGCCCTTGGTCGTGTTTATATGCCATCACCTCCATCCGTTCATTTGGCCAATCGTTCACCTCCATATGTTTGTTTACCCATTTTGAGGAACAACTGCGAAGAGTGATTTCACTTAGCCATCCTTGTGACGCTGCCGTGATTGGAGAATTCCAACCTGTACCTGGAATCTGCTGCTATCCCTGTTCATCACTCGTTCCTCAAAAGACGAGTCTTCTTTGAGCTCTTTTCACTGACTCGTAAAATATGAAAAGTTTGCCGAGTTTTGGCCTTCCAGCTCGTTAAAGCGACCGGAGAGCTATCCCTCCTCTAGATTTTAATCTTTTTGGACCTGAGGGATTATTGCACAAAAAGATCGAGCGCTTGTTTGTTCGGCTCGTTAAAGCAACCGAAAATTCATCCCTTCTGTATTGTTTTAAACTTTTTCGGACTTAAGGGATTAGATGACGAAAAAGGAATTTTGGAGTTAACTTTTCGTACCTTTTCAGACTCTCTAAAAATGAAAAGGACCGAGTTTTCCTTGTCGTTAGACTCGTTAAAATGATTAAATAGCGACAAACTTGTCTTTAGACGAGAACGAGTTTCCCTATCGCTAGGCTCGTTAAAACATAGCGATGGGCTTGCCTGAAGGGCAGGTTATAGAACAAGCATATGTTATCCTCCTCAAGCTTGACAAAAATAAAGAGGTACTGGTCAGCAATGACTGGGGAAAAATTGGGAGAACCTCACAGTATTAATGGTAGCAAGTCGCTCTTGAACATGACACTTTGTCCTCCGTACCGCATCGGGTTGGGTTGTTTCATTCACCGGTCGCAGAACCATGGTCCTCGCCACACCGTCCACAATTGGGGCAATGCTACCAATCCATCACATCAGTGTCGTTATATGTTCAAGAGATGTGGTTCTGTAAAGAGTCAACCGTGTTCCACCCACTGCCATACATTATCCTTCATCCACTTCATGACCGCCACCCTGAATCATACATCACAGTTTGTTTTCACCTCATCATAATCACTAGCTCCGTTCCGTGTCACTGATGTGGGATTCATTAAGGCCCTCCTTTGACGGATCGCTCCTTGTCGACATCAGCTCATTATCCAAGGAGTTGATCTAGGAACACCCCCCTCAGTACTTTGAAGCTTGCATGCCTCAATGGCAAGTTTCTCACTTCCGGCGACAGGTATACATCAATGACCTTCGACCAGAAGATTTTGCATGGTGGTCGACGCCAAGTCCTTTATTCCCACCATGTAGATTGTACTGCCGTACCTTGAGGGTCATCATCCTTATCGGTGATTCCTCTCGCGCTTGTTAACGGTTTACATCATTGACCGGTAATCAAGCGATGTCTTTCCATGTTCGACTTCACGAAATTCTCACATGGATCGACTTGTACATCGAGTGAAGATCGGAAGAGACTGAAGACCCCGGATCTAGTTTCATCCATCCGGGCTGCGATATATATTCAGGACATAAAGACATTTGATATGTACATCATTGCAACAGATGATCATCCTTTTCAAAGGATGATAAATTCGGCAGAGAATTATCGGTCTAGCATCAGACGATCGTCTGTTCTATGTACCAAAATGTATTTATAAAGCTGAGCATGGGAATGCCCGCCTTAGCTAGATCATGAAAAATGTATGAAAAATAATGTATTGTATTGTATCTTATTACAGGACACTTCTCAGCAGATTGAATGAACTTCGGATCCTCTCAATAAAGCATTTCACCCGATAAACGACCTCATACTTTAGGGGGCATTTGTTATAGACAATTTTGTGCCTTACAGCAACAAGCATGAATTGTCAATAATCCAAGGGATCCAAAGTTCCCTAAACATGATGTTCCTACCCCTAGAGGAACAAGGTCAGCAAACCAACAGCTCTCAGATCAGTTCTCCACCTGAAAACACTCAAAAACAAGCAATCCTGAAATCAAAGCAGGTGCTCCACTAGGCTTCTGCGCTGAAACACAACTGCTCCATGATGTACCTGCGTTGCAAAGCAGGCAGAACAAAGCCCACCTGCGTTGGGCGAGTTTGGACATGTGTCACAGTGAGTCATTGCTTTGGAATCTTCCAAAAATGACACTTGGATCAGGTATTTCGCCATGTGATGAGTCAGAGGCTTTGTTTCTCCAAGTGGAAGCAAGGTTCACCAAGTGGACTCAAGAACTGAAGATCAACTAAAGATTAACTGAAGAGAGAGAGGACACAAGGCAGCTACACATCAGTTGCAAGCTGACTCATCCTTTCTCAATTCATCTATATATTGAGCTCTCTCCTATGAGCTCAGGAGGCTGGAATTTTGTGCAAAGTAATGATATGCTGTTGGTTTCATTCTTGAGTTATTGGGTGATTGTTTGAGAGAGGTGAAGAAGAGCAATTCTTTCTGCTGGGAGGTGTTGCTGGGTTGGAGCCTGCAATGGTTGTAATCCTCTCAGAACCTTTATTTCTTCATTAATAAAAGCTATTGAGGTTCTTCTATGTGCTCTTGTTTCAGTTATATATTGTGATGATTGCATGTTTGGTTTACACTAATCCATGAACCAGTTATGATTGCATGCTTCTTGTAGTTTCCTTCTTTGTCATTGTGCAGGATCTCATTGCAGCTGGGCGAGCAGAAGGACAAAGAGCTAGGAGCAAGCGGCCAAAGAGGAGAGTTTGGGTTCGACATTAAGCGCAAGGCAACGGTTAGTGCTTTCTCCATCCTCTTTTGCTTTCATAAAGAAGTAAACCTTCAGTAGTTTGTTTTACAGTTGTTGCTAAGGAACTGTCACCCTTAGAGTGGGTTAGGGTCATCCGAGTCGGATACTTTTCCCTACAACACCACCTTTATGTACAACCAATTTATATTCATCATTTGAATCTATTAAACATTAAGATGGATAAAAAACAATCAAGATGTAAAAGCACCATTATCAAAGCATTGGTCCAACTTCTACATCTTTTTAATATATTTTATTCCCTTTTGAACTATTAATAAACATTTCTTTAATTTATATTCTTAACCTCAAATAAATATAAATTTCCCTTTTTAAAGAATAATTAAGCTTGAGTATAGTGGAAGAAAAGGATGGCAGTTACTTCCTTTGGCCATCTATGATGAAGGCAACAAAAGAGTATATGTACCTCATCATTTCTATTGTGTGTGAGATTTTTTTTTAAGTAGAAAAAAACGTTTTTTTCATTACATAAAAAGAGTACAAAAAATAGAGGTCTTTTTCCTTCAATCCTTTTTTATTGGTAGATAGTATCCAAAATTGAACTCATAGTATCCAAAAGTTAACTCAGAAAAACAAAAAACATCTTTTATAAATTTCTATATTGTTTTATACTATTTTTATTTTCCCCATCATTATATTGTGTTAATTCCTTATAGATATAGAGGTCTTCATATATCTTCAAAAAAGATATAGATCTCATAGTATCATATAGCACCTACTAGATTACATAAAATGTCTCATAAAATATAAATAAAGAACTCAAATGCACTTCAAGAGAAAATGATGCTTCCAACATTTATTTGGGTGTCTTGCACAAATGAAATAAATTCCCCAAGCTCCTTTGTTATGCCTCTCTTTCAAAGAAGATCAACTACCTCATTTTGTTCCCGATATATATGCTCAAAAGTTATAGACTGGAAGGACTAGGTTGTGAATATGACGCATCCAATTTGATAGAATAGGAGGACTAAAATGAATATAATCCTTTATCTAGACAATTATGCCCTTTGCATCACCAAAAACATGAAGAGTCTCCAGTCTTAACCATCTAGAAAAAATTAGAACTCCCCACAGAGTTATATTTTTTTCCCTGTTATTAGTGCCTTTACCACCATCCCACCAAAAGTGATAAAATTTGCCTAATTCTAGTCGAGAAAAGTGTCATTTTTCCCTGTTATTAGTGCCTTTTCCACCATCCCACCAAAAGTGATAAAATTTTCCTGGCTCTAGCCAATAAAAGTGTCACATGCACATTTCCTCTGTTGGCATGCCCAGTCAAAAAAACCTACCGGGAATGCTTCCCAAATGTCCTTTAACATGATCTCTCTCTTTTTATATTTCATCTTAATTGGCCTTATTTCTGAGAAATATGTCACCACTTTTATGATAATTTCCCTAACATTTATTTATTTATATTCAAACACTAGAGCATTCATGCATCTCCAAATAGACAAAATGATGTATAATGGAAATTTACAGGCAAAATATCAAAATGAGATTCATTTTTGGAATTTTACACTTACATCTAATTTTTACTTCCTTTTCCAATTGTGTAACATTTTGGTAGGTATCTTAAGAGTGGTTTTATTTGAAAGAGACTTGGAGTTGCTTGTCCTTCTTGTGTATGATGTAGGCTCTCCAAATTTTTAATCAAATATGATGGAGCCTCTCTATAACAATGAAGGGTACTCTATTATTCATCTTCCTTGAATGCCCTACAAGTTTCTTTTTGAATCTTATACACCAAGGCTAGGTTTAGATGTGGGCTTGGGGAGTCAATCCTCTTGATCTTTGATGTCAAAGTTCTCTAAGACTAAGATTGAGTCACCCTTGTTCATTTTTTTGGTAAGTGGAAAAATAATAGTAGATAAAGGAGTGGAGATCAACTTGAAAGCCTATCCTAAAGTTATTCTAGTATTATACAAGTATGTGGGGAAGATCTATGCTCCTTACAGAAGGAGGCCTTTGATTTTTGTGATGAAAGAAAATCCACTTCCTTTCTTGACCATGATTAATATCGATCCTCATCACCCTCTAATAATGTGTAGTGATATTGTCATAAATATTTAGAAACTTTAAGCCTTGAAAGTGAAGTGTTGCATACAAGATCTTAAGCAAAATAGAAAGAACAACATGGGGACACACACAATACACAAATATTTACCTTGGTAACCCTTAAATATAAAAACAAGCCTAACTTATAGCCACAACTCTGTCTTCTTCATTATATTTACTTGATCAATCACAATACAATATTTAAGTCATTTCCACCAAAACACTAACTCATTAACCCATAATTAGATTCAACCCCAATACATTAACCCAAATTAGATTACAATGGGACAAAAACAATTTGGTCGAAAGAACAATTAGGCCAAAAACAAACCAATTTTATTTTTAATTTTTTTTCATAGCACTACCTAATGTAATCTACATGCAAAGAATATAACATATCTCCAACATTCACTCACTTTTTGTTTTCTTTGTAAAAGATTAATGGAAGGATTTATAAGGTCATGAGTTCAAGGCAACAATTCCCATTGCTTCTATACACAAACAAAGCTTCTTAGTACTAATGGATTTTGTTAATGAGTCTACAACATTCTTCAAGGTGTCAACCTTCTCAAACAACACCTTCTTGGCTTCAAACCTTTTTTCCTCGCAAAGTTGTATTGTGCATCAATATAATGATAAGCAAGTTTGTTGAGTAGAAATATTACATTATAGATATTTCAATCTAACCTTACAATTTGTTCTACACCTAATGCCTAAACATAATATTTGCAACCATAAAATTTCCTCACTTGCATTAGAGGTTACATTATTCAACTTTAGTAGTTGAAAGAGCAACTATAACTTGTTCCTTGCTCATATATCTAATTGCTCCTCTAGATAGTTTAAACACATAATGACTTGTAGATTACCTATGTTCTAGATGTCCAACCCTATCTACATCAACAAATCCTTTTACATTTATCTTGTTTGGTTCAAGTCTTTCTTAGTAGCAAATTGCATAATTTGTAGTTCCACACAATATCTATAACTCTTTTAACAACTACCTAGTGCTCCTCCCCTGGTTTTGGCATATATCTGCTCAAAATTCCCTTTATGTGGGTAATGTATAGTCTAGTATAGACCATAGCATACATTAAAATACTAGCAACACTATAGTACGAAAGATGGGACATTTCCTCTATCTCTTATTGTGCCTTGGGACATAGTTATGTAGATAACTTTGCACCTATAAGAATAGGAACCTTGATCAGTTTACATTCTTGCATATCATATCTTTAAGAAATTTCCTCAACAAACTTCCTTTAATGTAACATAAATTTCATATTCATGCAATCTCTTTAATCTCCATGCTTAAAATACATTTTTTAGCACCAAAATAATTCATGTCAAACTTAGAAGATAGTTGAAGCTCAACCTCCTCGATGATATCCTTGTTATTTTTATTAGAAAAATATTATCAACATGCAATACTACATAAATAAAGTGATCACTAACTTTTTGGAATACAAAAAATGATTAGTATTTATTCTCACAAATCTTGGTCCTAGTATGTAAGTACCAAACTTTTGATACCACATTCTTGGATATTTCTTTAGGAAAAATAGGGGCATTTTAGTTTGTGAGGTAGCCTCTTATTGCTCTTCCTATTTTGTGTATATTTCTTCTTCCAAGTCCCCATGTAATAATTTTGTTCATCCATTTGTTTTACTACGAAATGAAATGTTGCAACAAGAGAAAATATTATCAAAGTCAATTCCTTCAATATAGGAATATCCTTTTTCTACCATGAAATGTTGTACTTCTTCACTTTTCGTTTTGAAATGAGCTTATTATTGAACACCCATTTGCTACCAACAAGTTTTACTCCATCAAGAAACTTGACCAGGTCCCATTCCTCATTTTTTTCCAAGGCATCCATTTCCTCTATTGTGGCCTTCTTATAGAGTTTACCCTGCTTAGAATTATTACTTCTCTAACATTTCTAGGATCATATTCAATCACATATAAAAGAAAGGAAAAAGAAAAATCAAGTGGAGTATCTTTATATTTTACTTCTTATTATAATACATCTCCTCAAGAATAGGGTCTATGATTCTTCCTCTTCGTCTAATTCAACTGAACTCATCTTTATTTATTAAGATAAATTCTTCATTCTTCACTTGAACTTTATTTTCTTTGGTTCTCCTTATCTTGGTTCAACTTCATGCTTAGGAGTATTGTTAACTTCTTTGAGTATCACATCATGTCTATAAATAGTCTTCCATATTACTATATTCCAAAGTTAATAGCCTTTCACTCCATCTTTATAACTAATGAAGATAAATTTGTCTACTTTATTGTCCAAATTGTTTGTTTTCTCTTTTGGAACATGTGCGTAAGAATCCAAACCAAAAAATATATGATGTACAAGAGAGGGTTTATGTACAAGAGACGGTTTCTTGCTAGTCCAAGCCTCTTGAGGAGTCTTATCAACTAGTGATGAAGGTGATCAATTGATCATATAGCATGTTGTGTCTACTACCTTTGCCCATAATTTGTGTTCTATGAATGCATTTCCAAGCATACTTCTTTCCCTTTCCATCAACTTCATAATTATCATTTCTACAACTCCAATATGTTGAGTGTGTGGAGTTGTGGTATTCCACATTATTTACAAAATTTCTAAAAGTATTTCCCACAAAGCTCTCCTCCATTAATAGTCCTCAACACTCTATTTTCCTCTCTTTTTGGTTTTCTACAAAATCTTTGAACTATTTGAATTATTCAAAAAAATAAAAATATTCTTGAGAAGATACAACCATGTTTTTGTATAACAATCATACAATGAGGCATAGAATAGAGATCCTCCTATAGATGGAATAGGTACAAGTCTAAACACATCAATATGTATTCTCTTTAGGATCCCTTTTTCCATCATATCACCAATTGAAAATCTCACATGATTACGTTTATCTTATACACAATGTTCAAAGAATAATCAAGGAGACCTTTAACCATAACTTTACCATGCAATGCATGAAGGTCCTTCTCTCTAATATGTCCCATTCTTGGTTCTAGAGTATTTTCTTCTCTAATAAAAGAGTAGGTGCTCTATTAGTTTCATTCTAAATAGCAATAATACTATTACACCCATAATGATAGTGCTCCCCAATAACTTGTATAAAGTTCCAATCTGAACTCCCGTCATTATTATCATTTGTCCTTGAGCCATCTTGCATGTATCATTTTCAAATATATCTTACACACTTGCATAATCCATCTTACTCATGAATATCAAG
Source organism: Pinus tabuliformis (assembly GCA_031772625.1). Lineage (NCBI taxonomy): Eukaryota > Viridiplantae > Streptophyta > Pinopsida > Pinales > Pinaceae > Pinus > Pinus tabuliformis. Next base: position 1,120,466,436 of record CM062819.1, on the reverse strand, counting down.
TTTCTAGCCAAACATGGAATATGTATAACTCCAAGAAAGGTTCTAATATGTCCATCTTTAAGCAACAACCAAACGCCTCCACTTCATGTGATCTTAGTTGTAGATTCATCCCCTAAGAAGGCATTACCTTCATTATATTTTTCGTATTTAAAACCACTCCTTATGAGAATTCATTTGAAAAGTTGAATTCAATTCAATCAACCATGCATCATGATTTGGATATGTACTTGTAAGTGTCAAGTAGACATCCCCTCCTTCTTATAACAACGCATTTTATTTTGTGGAAGGAGTATCATCAAATTCCTTACTTTTATCAACTTTTTTTGATCTTCTATCTTTCAAAGAATGCTTACCTTTACTACATTTTCAACATTTGCTTATAGATTGTTGTGAAGATTTCTTTCTACCTCTAGATTTAGATTTGTGCCTTGAAGACATATTTTTATTTCTATTTATAGGGAAACACCTCATGAAAAAGGGATCCTTGGTCTGACAATCCATGGTCTTCCACCTCATATCTTAGAATAACAAGGATATAGCCACATTATCAAGCTTTGATGTGGTTTCATTACTCCCAATATCTACAACTAAGCTATCCCATGAATTTGGAAAAGAAAACAATAGACTTATGCACTTATATTATTCTAATATTTTAGTATCAGTGGAAAATAATTGACTTACAACTGTGTTAAAAGCGATGAGATGCTCTATCATGGACTAACCATCATTTATCATTAGGTGGTATAACATCTTTTGAAGGGAAGGTTTATTCACTAGGGACTTAGATTGATACTTTATCCCATAATACCTTGATTGTAGCTTCTTTTGAGACATTCAATAACATTGAATCTAAAAAGCACAAGTGGATAATTCTTTAGGCCTTCCTATCCAACTTCATATAGTCTATAGTTACCATACTTGTAGTTATATTATCAATGTCTACATTGATCCATTTTTCTTTAAGTACAAGAAGGTACTCCTCCTTCAGATTTCATAACTCAAATCTCTAACCATTAAATTTCTCAATCTCAATTCTGGAACTTCTCACCATTTTGTTTTGCACAAGAATAATTTCCACATAACTCCCACTAGGAGTACGTTTAACACAAACCCAAGATAATATTTCTCTATCGAGAACAAGCTAAACTCTGGCAACAACAAGATCTCTCTAAAACCAATAGCCTCACTTTGATACTGAATGAAATTTTTAAACATGTGCAAATGAAGCAATATAGTGCAAATTATTATTTTCTTTAACCAAAGTGGAATTTATATTAGACCAAAAGGGTTGCACTATGTAATATCCCTTTTATATTATTTTAGGAATTTTGAAATTTTTTCTATTTTTATTTCTTTAGAAAATTTTGCACATAAAAAATTCCACAAAAAAATAGATCAAACAGATACAAATATACGCAACAAGAAACTTGTCCAACTATTATATTTATTATAATAAGAAAGTACATGTTGAAAACTATTCTAAATGCCAAAATCGGTTTACGAGAAACTTGGTTGATGGTGATGTGAGCTAGTGCAAAATATTGAACTCCAGGAGACTATTGCAATTGTATCCTACTTCCTCCATCAAGTGCCAATGGAGAATCTAAAATGATTCACTCATCAAACTATCTAGGGTGGATTTTCCACCACTAAAACTAGAGAATAATTAGATCCCTAGGGAGGATAGTCTCATCCTTGAAGATGATCCACACTCAAGTTTACAAACCCTCATACAAATGCTCAAAGAGCCACCTAGAAAGAATTCACCAAATCATCTACACATCATACATGCCCTCCACGACCTCATGCTTCTATTTTAATTATGATGACTTATCAGAATACCATGTAAAATACTATGGATCATCTAAATACCATGGACCACTTTTCCTTTATTAAATAAAGTGAATTTTTTAATATTCTCTTTTCTTAGCCATGTTTAATTAATTAATTCTCTCATATCCTGCAATAAATTTTTATTTTGTAGCCTAGGATACTAAGATTCTCTCTATTACCAATGCCTGAAAAAAGGGACTTTACAATCTACCCTTCCTAAAATTTCTTTACCCCAAGCAATTCCAAGATAAATAATAGGATCCCACACCAATATGCAAAATTATTCCTTATCCAATTGTTGTACCATCCCAATCCTACCACACTCTTCCATATTATAAATATGTATTTAATGCTCCCAATTGTTCCTTCCTACTGATTCATGCCCTGCCATATGATGAGGTGATCCACCTAGATCCCACTTCCATAGAGAGTGGTCAAGCCCTTCCATAAGATGGGATCACCAACCTAGATCCCACTGCCAAATAGGGACTTTATCATTCCCAACATCCTAGGGTTTATGTTGTGTTGTACCCCTGGGTAGAAGTGTCACCCACTCAATAGAATACAAACACATGACCTCTCTCCAATCCAACTCTTGGGGACCTCTTCCGTAGTAGATGTCAACTACCACCATAACACCTTTGGAGTCTGTAACTTCCCAAAAATTGTATCTTTTACTAAGCATCACCAATCCCTAAAAAATACCACCATGTTGATGTTACGCTACTATGATTATAATTGGGAAGCTAACACACCAAAGTTCTATCACTTAATCCTTCATCTTGATATACTTTCCATCATGATCAAACAACCTGCAAGCTTGGATTCATGCTTCCTCATACCATCCATCCATCCCATGCTTATGTGTCATTAATTTCCCTCTATGGGGGCTCAACAAACATTTTTAGGGTTTCTCATTACTAACACTTCTACCCCCCTACAATGTGATACAAGCCTTGATTATGTACTTCGAAGAGGCATGTTGTACATATCACCTCTTGTTCTGCTTAAACACAAATCAACCGCATGTTTATTTTCTTGCCCTATTAGGAATTTTAACTTATCCTCAATAATAAGAAGCTTGATAGTTTCCCTAGTAATCTTGATCCTCCATTCTTCAAGCTCACTATCCTTCTTTAATATTGTGCCCTTTAACCTCCTGAGTTTCTCCTTCATTGCTAAGATGTCTTTTTCAAGATTATTACTCTTTCCTAAAATTTCCTCTCGATGACTATCATCTGGAAGCCTTGTAAACACTATATATGATTGCATTTTAATGATTGTTCGTCCATAATGTGAAAGCTCAACCATATCACCCAATACTTCCATTAGATCCTTTTATGAGTTATCTAGAAGAGATTATTCATGATCCTCCTACTACAAACTATATCTCTCCTCGTTCCCCTGCAAATCCATAGATTCTTCATTCATGTTCAGTTTACCCATGATATCTTGAGTGTCAATGTTATTTTCATCCTCATAAACTATAGCACCTATAGATGACAAGGAATGTGTCTCACTAGCTCTTTCTTCTTCTACTAATTCATCATTAGTTGAAATGTTCTCTTCTTGTGGTATGGCATTGTCTCCATGCTACATAGTTCCACCTGCTACTTTTTCTTTAGCACCATTTGACTACAAAAAAACATTTCCTTCAACAATTCCACCCTGGTGACTAGTTGTCCTCCTTCCCTACTGTGATGTACCATTTTGTTTCCTTCCTTTTTGATTCTTACCCTTGCTGGCATATCATGTGGCCTGCAACCCCAATGAATTTAGCTATCTTTCAGGAAAGTCATTTTTGAACCATTTAAGGTTAAGCTCAACCAATATTTCTAAGAATTCATGAATGGCAAGTGAAACAACTTGCTCTTTCCTCCAAATAGACAACACCTTTGATTGTATATGCTTGAAAATGGTATCATCATCACCTAAAATTAAAGACAAAATACTTTTCATGATGGTTTTTACAATGATTGTGTTAGGTCCCTATACTAATAGTGTAACCCAGTATTGTTATTAGTATAACCCCCTTATTATATTGTTGTGCCCATGTAGTCCCCATAGAAGCCCACTATTGTTATTATTGTGCCCTTACATTATTATTGTTATGTCGGCTTTGATTATATTATGACCCCTTAGACTCCTATATATAGAAAAGAGGTCTTGTCATTTGTATCATCCAAAAATTGTTCATTTGTGTAATTTAAAGGAGTTTCCCCCTCAAAGAGGCTTATTTTGAAGGCGTTTATCTAACTTTTCTATCTTTTTGTGAGCTGGTTTAATAACATTTGGTATTAGAACTTTGGATTCTAGGGTTTCGCTGCTCCAAACATGTCACCGTGGCATTTTCGCTATAACTTTTTTCCTGCGACGTTTCAGAAGCTAAAAAAAACCCATTTGAGTCGAAGTTGTTATGAACATCGGGTCCAAATTTTAGAGCTTGTCTCACTATATTTTCGGAGATATGAGTTGAGGAAGTTAGTGTTATAGACATATTTGGGCACTGCGACCCCAATCACATATGTCCATAAACTAAGGGCTTCTAAGTCCCTAAAAGTGTTGTTTCATACCCTAAAGGAGCAAGGTCAACTGATTACATCATCTCCCAGAAATTTTCCATGAAAAACCACTCAGAACTGGTCAAAGCAGGACCATACAGACTGCCTAGAGCAAAGGGTGCGATGCATCTCACTTGCCACATGCAAAAAGTGCGATGCATACTGGAAAGCCCTTCCATAGGGTGCGATGAGCGAGAGTAGACAAATGGCACAGGTAGTTTGCTAGGTGGAAACCCTGAGAATCTTCTAGAAGCTGCTCATTTGACACTTGCCTCCTTGAATTCACCCAAGGATGAGTAAGAGATCATGAAATCTCCAAGTGGAACCAAGAACTATAAGAGAGATGACACTAATCAAAATCCCAGAAGCTGACTCACCCCCCTGCAAATATCTATATATGGATCCCTCATCTCAGAGATCCAAAAGTTGGAATTTGGTAATTTGCAAGGAGGTGTTGTTGGTTTCTCTTTGAAGACATTGTTGGGTGATCTTGCTTTGTATGAGGTGAAGAGGGCTTTCAAGCTGGGAGGATGGTGCTGGGTTAGACCAAGTGGTTGTAATCCTCTCTTCTATTACTTTTATCAATAAAGCTATTTGAGTTTTCCTCCATATTCTTGTGTATCTCTAAATATTGTGTTGATATATGCATGTGTATGGTCAATATATATCTGATCCTATATTGTTTACAGTGATAGATCTCTATGCTTTGATGGTATTATGCTATTGTGATCCTACAGGTACTCTTTGAAGCGGGATAAGTAAGGAAACAGTGGCGAGATTCTATCGAAGGGGAAAGGAAACAAGCAAAGATCCAAGCAAAAGACTGAGTTGGTATTCTCTGCTTCTTTCTCATCTCTCTCTCGTAAAGGAAAACACAAGTAATTTTAGTTTGTTTGTTTCTAAGATAGCTACCCATCTTAGTGGGACTAGCAGTTATGAATAGACACTAGATTTCCCGGTAACAAAATGGCGACCCCACTGGGGAGCGATTAGTTTGATTGCTTGTCTCTATTTGTTTGATTCATAAACCACAGACAGAGCCTGAAGTTAAGCCAGCTAGCCTTCGAATTGAATTTGCTATGCAAGTGCAAAGTATATAAATGCTGCTTCAGTCAATCTCTGGGTTTGTTTATGATCTGAACAACTGACTTGCAAACATCCTAAGTGCCCTAGAGGTAGCTCAAGTAACCTCATTAGATCAGCCCCTATACTTTGTATTTACTGACTATCATTAACTCAGCCTAAATCCCTGAACTAAGCTGAAAACTATGACCAAAAACCAAGTTAAATTCTCATCCCTGGACCATTGCACCCTCTCTTCTTGGAAATTTGGGTGCATCGCACCTCCCGTGTGCAGTAGGTGAGATGCATCCCTGTTTCCCTGTGTTACAGGTGCGATGATCAGATAAGACTGTTTCTGCCTCTAGATTTTGGTTTTTTCTTCACTGTCTTCAACTTTATTCAGGAGTTTTGTTGTCTGTGATCAGTAGACCATTGTTGAAACCCCCTTCCTTTGCATCATCCAACCTCCATTGTACAAATATTTGTGAATGTTTTTATGTATTTTTCGCCATTCACAATTCTCATTTACAAAATAGTAGCTTAATCGAACTGTCGTCTTTTGATTTGAAAGTGTCACAAGTGTCATTTTCAGTCAAGGAAAAGAATCCTTCTCTTTTTGATAGTCGATTACACTGTTACTCTTGTATTTGATCTGAATTAATAGTATTTCAAGTGTCGAAAGCAATTTTTCAATTCAAAATTGCAAAGTGTCATCTTGTCTCCTTTTCGTTTTTTGAAAATAAAATAATTAGTACTATCACTTTGAAAGAAGATATAATTTAGATTTGTACTTAGCATTCTTTTTGTCATTCACACATTAAGAGAGCGTAAAACAAATAGATGCATGTGTATTTGCATTTAGACTACTTGTTGATTTTGATTTAGGACAGTGCATCTAGTGTGTGCTCTCTGCTCTATGTTGAAAGGATTTCGTTTATCTTTCCTTAGTAGCTAGGATTTTCATTTCAAAAAGAAGAGTAAATGACTATTTATCATCTTAGGTTTCATATTTATGAATTGTATATCTACATCACGCAGTGAACCTTAAAGGTAAACTTCTTAAGAAATATCAACTGTAAAATAAATTCAATGAACATAAAAATGCTTTGGAACCTAACGCACAACATCTAGAAGTCTAGGCTAGAGACATATTCCAGCGTCGTAAAGCCTCGTAACTGTTGCTCTCATCATAGGTTGGGTGATTCCTCCTCTTTGAGACAACAAGTGCCAGTATAGACTTGTGCTCCCACGTACCGTCGAGTATATATTGCGAGACCACAATAGGCTATATCCTTTATCCTTAGGAAGCCATGTCTACCGCCCTATCGATCGCAATGCACTGAACACAACATTCGGGAATATTGACTGTCGTACTGTAAAAAGTATTCTGCAGTTTTGCGATTGGTTTGGTCATCCCTATGTCTGGATTTCTAGATTAGTCTCTTTCGTTCCTTTTCAGACTCCTTAAAGGAAAAGGTACATCTGAGCACTTGTCACTTCAAGATCATTAAAAATCGAAGGCGACTAGAGTCATCTTTAGCTTTTTCTCGACTCTTAAAAATTGAAAAAGCAAGTTGTGTCAAAGAGTCTAAAATTCATTTAATTCGGAATAACATTTTCCCCTCTTATTTTGAGTTGATCAAATAATCCGCAATCATGGGAGAAAGTCAATCAAAACCCCTTCGTTCACGGAGACTAACAAGTCAACTGTCTTTGACTCTGAAAACAAAACCATTTTGGGCCAAGCGAACTCGTTTAAGTAGGTCAAGGTCTCTTGGTTTGTTTGAAACTTGTGTTTCAACATCCTCTGAGACTCCAGCTACTCCAACCATTTCTGGTATCCCTGCCTCTACAGAAGAAGTTCCGCAGTTACAAGAGGACATTGGAACTGATCCTAGTGTAACAGTAAACAGTTCGATTCTTGAACCAGCTCAATCTAAAGTTGATTCGGGAGGTGTTACCCCTTTAACATTTGTCGCTACAGAATCTATACCTTCTTTGGCACCAAAAATATTTTACGGACCTGACGGTTTTCCTCTTCCACCCGGATTGATTTCTATAGAAGAGATTACGGAAGATCCTCCATCTAGTACTCCATCGCATTTTGGGACTGGGATCCACCTATATCCTTCTACTTCAGAAGTTAATACCCCTTCATCGCAAGTTCCTATAGAATCCATAGGAATTCTTTTGGATAGACTCGATATGTATGGACAACATCAACATCTAGGACTGTGTCATCCAATACAGCAGTAGCAGAACCTCCTGCCACCACTCCGACAATGTTCTCTAGTATACCATCTGTCCCAACAAGCTCTCAACCGCTAGAGGGAGTCCACCCAAGGACTATTTCGACAGTATGGTATGTTTCCATTTGTTCGTCCAGAATAATATCTGGAATTTCTTATGTTGGATCTCAGCAAATTGATCCTTCATGACAGTATCAATTTGGGTAGCCTGGTCCCCAAAGGCTAATCATTCCTTTGAGCACTGGATTGTCGCCGTATGGGGGGCACTATACCCTTTCATTGTTCCCTCCGGGAGAACAACCATATGAGAGTTCACAACCGAATCTAGGTCAAATTGGAATCACATCCAGCGGTTGGGTTCCAATACTGCCTCAACAACCAAGAGTTGTATACTCAATGCAACCGAGTCTACCTGTGTCGAATATCCCCACTACACCAGCTATTGTGACAGTGTCGCAAGTACAAGCATTTCCTGTTGTATGCCAGCCTCAAGTTTCTCAGGTTGTGGTACAACAACCTCTTGTCTCCATGACACAACCACAATCGCCAATTAGTGGCTCCTTAACTGGAGCGACTCAGGCTCAAATGGGTACTATTACCCCTCATATTGGTCAAACATCGAGTATTGGGCAACAACAAATGGTTTCAAAACCGTGGCTGGTGCAACATCAACAACCGTAATTCTAACAAGCTTACCAAAGACCTGAGCAACAATGCTTTGCAGGTAATGGGCAGCCATATATTCAAAATGGTTATCACCAGTCATCCCAAATTGATTATGCCCAACAACCTTATCAAAGTTATCAGCATCAAATGCATTATGTTGGTATTCAAAGACCCACTACTCAGGTGATCCCATCTTATCCTGGGTACGCTTCGCCGAACCTGAATCAACAATTGCCCTTCGTAGCAACTCTAGAGTTACCAGATCTAAATCGGCTAACAAACAGTCCAATAGCTTATGCCCCTTGGTGGCCGATGATTCCTCATAAACTTCCGTCTGATATTCCTAAATTCAATGGAAATCCGGGTGAAGATCCGTCGAATCATGTGATGACCTTTCATCTATGTTGTTCCTCCAACACTCTAAATGATGATTTGATTTGGCTTCACCTTTTTTAGTGAACGTTAACTAGTCTGGCAGCAAAATGGTACATCAAATTGCCTAGAGCTTCATTTGATAACTTCGGCGCCCTTGCCACCACCTTTGTAACCCATTTTCAGTTACCAATAAGGTATGAAACAGGAAAAGAGCTTCTTACCAATTTCAAATAGACAATGGCCACTCACATATCTGATCATATTCATGAATGGCGACGTCGTCGTAGAATGGTAAAAACATATGTCCCTGATCAGCTACTAGCTGAATGGTTTATTAAGTCTTTGTTACCTTCTATTATAGAAGATGTGGCAAAGGGAGGAGTCGTCACTGAAGAGCAGGTCATTGCTCGTGCGCAATATCTAGACTTGATCTATACTCAGTCTGGCACACTCTATGACAAAATCCTTGATGCTCCAAGACCAGAATTTTCCATTCCTCCTCCTCCTAAATCAAACAAGGACTCTCATGCCACCGATGGTGTGATAGGTATGACAAGCACGAAATCAACAAAGGCTACATCTAAGAAAACCCGTAAGGTTTCTGGTCAAAATTCAGATGAAGAACTTCCTGCCTCGGAGGTTAATGCCGTGTCGACCAACAAAGGCAAAGAACCGAAGCAACCAGGGGGAAAGAAGAAAGGGAAGAGAAAAAATAAGAAACAGGATGATTCGTCTCCTGAAAAATCTTATGCAAACCCTTCTGGGCAGAGGAAACCTAGTCAACCATGCCTCATATGCGATGAGGATCATTGGACGAGAGATTGTCCATATAAAGCTGAAGTTAAGAAAATATTTAAGAATTCAAGAACTTCAGCAGTATTGACTGACCCATTTTTGAACCCAGGAACCAATCTGGTTGCTAGCGATAATGCTTCCCCATCCAAAGTTCTTATGTTGTCCATTTCAAAATAGCAAAATGATGCTTTGATATCAACAAGGAGTAAATATTACAAGAATCCACAGCTGTCGAACAACAAGGCTACTGATCAACCTAGTAGTTCGACAACAACTTCAACTGAAGTTGTGCCACCCATCATTCCTGAGCTAACGATAAAGCTACCAAAGGGAGTAGTACACAAATCAACATTTAATCCTCGTGCCAGACCGGCACAGAATTATAATATAGTAGAGGACCTGGCCCAATCTCCGCCCGCTATGTCGACACTTGAAGTACTGCAAAATTGCCCCTCCCAAAAGCAGGCTCTATTATCAGCAACAGGTGGGATTGACCCAATGGATTCCAATATTGTGGATTTTAATCATAAAGGATATGAACCTCAGTTACCAGCTCAACCCGCTTTCCTCATTCAAGTGAAAGCCCTCAACAAAACTGTTCATCGAACAATTGTTGATGAGGGGGCATCTACATGTATTATGTCAATGAGTTGCTGGAAAACTTTAGGATCACCACCCTTGTCGGGATCGTCAATGACATTAAAAGCATTCAATGGATGAACATACACTCCATACGGGATTTTGAGTAACTTACAAGTTGAACTTGGGGGAAAAACAATAGAAATTGATGTAGAAGTTATCGATGGAAATATCAACTATAACATCCTACTGGGAAGGCCTTGGATTTATGCTATGGCCGCTGTTGTGTCAACATACTTAAAAAAGATTGCATTTCCTTTTCAAGGAGGAATTACAATCGTTGACCAGCAAACCTTTCTCCCCAACAGTTCACAAATTACGGGAAGCATCCTGATGATCCATGGAAGCTCTCATTCGCTTCAAAATATCGAAGTAGGCCTGCTAAAAGACCCTACATTGATGGGTACTTTTGCCCTACTGCCTCAGAGTGATCTGGCGGAAGTGGCCATGGTGGAAACCTACAATATGATATCTTCTATATCTAAAAGATCCAGAAGATTCCCGAACATTTTGTAAGCATGGATCATCACCATTTTAGAAATATTGTAGCAATAAATTTTCTTGGCCTGGGGGCAAACCAAAATCAACACTCGTCGAGTGTTTGGATAGATAGGTGTAAGGAATATGGCACCTCTTCAGATCCTTGGTCGCATGTACATTCTACAGACGAAGGAATCATTCAGTCAATGATGATAGGAGAGGCACCATGGGAATATTACCACCATCGTTCCCATCTTCCGGATCACCACAAAGATTATTCCAGCAACCTTAATCATCCTTTAGTTTTTTATTTTCTATCAAATACTGTAAATATGGTGGATTATGAGGATAGTTCTTTTACTGTGTCAACCTCATTAAAAAATGAAACAACTCCCTTTCCAAATTGAGTCTTTGATTATGATCTCATAAAATCCAAGTTGAGTCTTTCAAAAATCTCGAAAGTGAACCTTCATTCCATCCACCTCGTTGAATGCAATGAAGCTTAGGGGGCATGCACCTCAATTTGCGTTATTATGCTGGGGGCATGCGAACTTATAACAAGCATAGTTTTTCATTTCAAGCTTGTGTAAACATGAAACCAAATCTGAGAATATGATGTCACATGGTTCAAGCTCATTAAAAAATGAACCAGGCCACGAGCAATTTTACGCGAAGTACAAGCTCGTTAAAAAATAAACCTAGAAACGAGCAGTTTTACGCAAAGTTCAAGCTTGTTAAAAATTAAACCTAGCAATGAGCATATGTTCCACCAAAGTTCAAGCTCATTAAAAAATGAACCCACCTCTCGTAAATAACCATTGCAAATGCATTATCATCAGCTTTAGAGCCTTGGTCGTGTTCTTACTATCACCTCCACTCTATTTTAGCCGATCATACACCTATATTTGATTGTTTACCCCGTTTGAGGAACAACTGCGACGAGTGATTCTGTTAGCCATCTTCTTAACACTGATGTGATTGGAAAGTTCCAACCCTCACCTGCAACCAGCTGCAACCCGAATATCACTCGTTCCTAAAAAACGAGTCTCCTTTAAGCTCTTTTCATCTGACTCGTAAAATATGAAAAGATTGCCGAGCAATTGGCATCTCCGGCTCGTTAAAGTGATTGGAAGTACCATCCCTCCTCTATATTTTAATCTTTTTGGATCTGGGGGATTATTACACAAAATGATCGAGCGTTTGTCTTGTTCGGCTCATTAAAACTATCGAAAATTCATCCCTTTCGCATTGTTTTATACTTTTTTGGACAGGGATTATACTACGAAAAAGGAATATTGGAGTTTCCTTTCCGTCTCTTTCTAGAATCTCTAAAATTGAAAAGGACCGAGTTATCCTTATCATTAAACTCGTTAAAACAATAGCGACAAACTTGTCCATTCAGACAAGAGCGAGTTTCACTTTCGCTAGGCTCGTTAAAACATAGCGACGGGTTTGCCCGAAGGGCAAATTATAGAACTAGCATATGTTATCCTCCTTAAGCTTGAAAAAAACAAAGAGGTACTAGTCAGAAATGATTGGGGAAAATTGGGAAGAAAACTTGAAGAAAATTTATTGGTAGTAGGTCGCTCTTGAACATGAAACTTTCACTCCATCACCATGATTGAGTCGGGTTGGGTTATTCCGTTCACCGGTCATATCACCATTGGTCCACTGTACCATCCACTTTTGGGGTCAACGCTACCAATCCATTTCAGTGTCGCCGATATGTTCAAGAGAAGTCGCTCAGAGAATTCACCTACCCAGCTTGTGTCTCATCCGCTGCAATACCTTAATGCTTCATTCTTTCATGACCGCCACCTTGAACCTTGTATCATCAGATCATTTTCACCTCTACAAAATCATTTGCTCTGTTCCATTTTGTAGATGTGGGATTCATCAATGACCTCCTACAACAGGTCACTTCTTGTCGACATCAGCTCATTATCCAAGAAGCCGACCTAGGAACAACCCTTTCAGTACTTTGAAGCTTGCATGCCTCAATGGCAAGTTTCTCACTTCCGGCGACAGGTTCACATTAATGGCCTTCGACCGAAATATTTTGCCTGGTGTTCAACATTGACTCATGTATTCACACCACATGAATTGTACTGCATTACCTTGAGGGTCATCATCATCATCGGTGATTCCTCTCACGCCTGTTAATAGCTTACATCATTGGCTGGTAATTAGGCGATGTCCTTCCATGTTCGACATCAGAACATCTTTTCACATGGATCAACTTGTACTTTCGAGTGAATATTGAACGAGTTTTGAAGACCCCGGATCTAGTTTCATCAATCCGGGTTGCGAAATATTCAGGAAAATGAAGACATCAAATGTACATCATTTTCCACAGATAATCATCCAAACTAAGGGATGATGGCTCTACCAGAATCATCAGTCTGCACACAGACAATTATCTGTCCTATGTACATGAAAATGAATTTATCAAGCTGAGCATGGGAATGCCTGCCTCAGCTAGATCATGAAAATATTATGAAGATAATGTATTGTATTGTATCTTATTACAGGTCACCTTGTAGTTCGAAAAACCTTGGATCCTCATTATAAAGCATTTCACCCAACATCAAAAGATTTATGACCTCATGCTTTAGGGGGCAACTATTATAGACATGTTTGGGCACTGCAACCCCAATCACATATGTCCATAAACCAAGGGCTTCTAAGTCCCTAAAAGTGTTGTTTCATACCCTAAAGGACCAAGGTCAACTGATTATGTCATCTCCCAGAAGTTTTCCATGAAAAACCACTCAGAACTAGTCAAAGCAGGACCATACAGATTGCCCAGAGCAAAGGGTGTGATGCATCTCACCCACCACATGCAAAAAGTGCGATGCATACTAGAAAGCTCTTCTATAGGGTGCGATGAGCAAGAGAAGATAAATGGCACAAGCAGTTTGCTAGGTGGAAACCCTAAGAATCTTCTAGAAGCTGCTCATTTGACACTTGCCTCCCTGAATTCACCCAAGGATGAGTAAGAGATCATGAAATCTCCAAGTGGAACCAAGAAATATCAGAGATATGACACTAATCAAAATCCCAGAAGCTGACTCACCCCCCTACAAATATCTATATATGGATCCCTCATCCCAGAGATCCAAAGGTTGGAATTTGGTAGTTTGCAAAGAGGTGCTGCTGGTTTCTCTTTGAAGACGTTGTTGGGTGATCTTGCTTTGTATGAGGTGAAGAGGGCTTTCAAGCTGGGAGGATGGTGTTGGGTCAGACCAAGTGGTTGTAATCCTCTCTTCTATTACTTTTATCAATAAATTTATTTGAGTTTTCCTCCATATTCTTGTGTATCTCTGAATATTTTGTTGATATATGCATGTGTATGGTAAATATATATCTGATCCTATATTGTTTACAGTGATAGATCTCTATGCTTTGATGGTATTATGCTGTTGTGATCCTACAGGTACTCTTTGAAGCAGGACAAGTAAGGAAGCAGTGGTGAGATTCTGTCGAAGGGGAAAGGAAACAAGCAAAGAGCCAAGCAAAAGACTGAGGTTGGTACTCTCTAGTTCTTTCTCATCTCTCTCGTAAAGGAAAACATAAGTAATTTTAGTTAGTTTGTTTCAAAGATAGCTACCCATCTTAGTGGGACTAGCAGTTCTGAATAGACACTAGATTTCCCGGTAACAGTTAGGGTTTTTGTAGACTCCCAAATTACATTCCAAACAGGTGACCTGGGGAAAATCGTCATAACTTTTGCTATGAGCATCAGATTGAAATTTCGTAAGAAGTTTCAGAAAGAGAACAACGTGAAGTTTTCTCTATATCATTTTCAGGTACTAAGGTTGAAACAGTGACACGTGACACTTTGTACAAGTTTGCTCTACTGAACTAGTCTATAATCAGATCACCGTGGGAGATTTGGCATAACTCTTCCTTGGAGAATCCAACCTTGATCAGACTTGCGGGGTTAGAAAGAGGACTCAAAGAGCTACTGTAGGAAGCGATTTCAGATATTTGAGATCTGCAATTACAGAGATACAATAAATTCAATATGTTGTGTGTGGAGCATGATTGTTCAGAGGTCTTTTGTTTCAGTCGGATGTATGCCCCAGGAAGTTTGTACACCCCTCCATGTAGGGGGAGTGTGGGGGGCACTTTTGCCCCCCGCGGGGGTCTGGAGGGGCCAATCCCACCTGGCTGGGGGGTTTGGGGGAAGTGCCCCCGAAGCCAAAAATAGATGTAAAATTGCCTTGTAAAAGTAGAGTAATTTCTAGTCAATCTGGGTCGTTCATTAGGCGGATGATCTGACGGTAGAACTTATGTTTATTTTAGGGTTTTTTTCCCTGGAAGGCAACCCCTCTCTTTGTATGAGGGCATTGTATTTGAGGCTATGATATAGATGTGTATTCTCCAAGTGAGAAATAGAGAGGTGAGACTGTGAGAGAAAACAAAGGATATTACAATGGATTTACTCTAGGTTGTGTCTCTTCATTTTGTTGGATAATAGAAAGGAAGGACTGGCTGTTCAGGGTGGATGTAGCCCAAATTGGGTGAACCACGTATATCTGTGTCTCTCTTGTTTTATGCATTTTCTGTGTTTATATTTCTGCAATATTTTATGTGTTCCATTGCTCCGTAATATATAATTTTCTAACAACTGCTATCAGAGCTGAAGGTCTATTTGGCTGATAAACTCGTAGGAAAGAAGGGTTCCTCGTTTGAGTGGGAGCAATGGTGGAAGATGGTAAGTTTAGGGCCGAGAAATTTAACGGCCAAAAATTCTCGCTATGGAAGATGTAGATGGAAGATTATTGTATCAGAAAGATCTGTACCTACCATTGAGCAGAAAAACAAACAAGCCAACGGCTATGACAGATGAAGAATGGAAACATTCTCGATAGAAAGGCACTCGAAACAATACAGTTGTGCTTACTATGTCAATCACCTTCAACATTTAGAAGGAAACAACGACAGAGGGTTTGATTCAGGCGTTGTTGAAACTATATGAAAAACCCTAGGCCTCAAACAAGGTATTTCTTATGAAACAGTTATTTAATATGAAGATGTCTGAAGGTGGATCTGTTGCAGATCATTTAAATGATTTTAATACAGTTACAAGTCAGTTAAGTTTTGTAGGGTTAAAATTTGAAGATGAAGTTAGAGCTCTGTTATTCTTGTGCTCATTGTCAGAAAGTTGGAATGGTTTAGTAATGGCCATTAGTAACTCTGTCTCTGGATCTAGTACTTTAAAGTTTGATGATGTTGTCAGTGCTATCCTTAGTGAGGAAATGCGATGGAAAAGCTTCGGTGAGACATCGGGTAATGCTTTGAGTGCAGAGTCTAGGGGAAGAAAAATGGAAAGAGGAAAGAGCTCAGGATATCACAGTAAATCAAGGAAAGGCAGATCCAAGTCTAGATCGGGGATAGTGTGCTGGAAATGTGGAAAGAAAGGACACCTAAAGAAATACTGTAGATCTCAGAAGGGAAAAGAAGGAGATGCACAGCAAGAAAACAATCATGAAGCAAATGTGACAGGTGAGGTGTTACAAGATGCTTTGATTCTTTCTTTCGAAAATATTACTGATTCCTGGTTGGTACATTCAGGGGCCTCATTCCATGCCACACCTGATAAGAAATACTTTCATGACTATGTTCAAGGAAATTTTCGACAAGTTCGTTTGGGTGATGATAAACCCTGTAAAATTGTTGGAATGGGTAAGGTTCTTGTAAAACAGCAGAATGGAAACCAATGGCTACTAAAGGAAGTAAGGCATGTTCCAGATCTAAAGAAAAGTCTGATTTCAACAGGGCAGTTAGGCAGTGAAGGTTGTTTGACAAATTTCATAGATAAATCTTGGAAGGTCACCAAAGGAGTCCTAGTAATAGCAAAAGGCAAAAAGGTTGGTACATTGTATTTATGCAATGGTATTTCTAACTCTGTTAATGCTTTAACTTCCAAAGGAGTAGATGCAGCATTATGGCATCATAGGCTCGGACACATGAGTGAAAAGGGGATGAAGGTTCTTCACTCAAGGAATTTGTTGTCGGGTTTGAAGAATGTTGATTTGGACTTCTGTGAAAATTGCATTTATGGAAAACAAAAGAGAGTCAGATTTCTCAGAGTTGGGAAAGAAAATAAGAGCGAAAAATTAGAGCTTGTGCATACAGATGTATGGGGACCTGCTCAGGTATCATATCTCGGTGGCTCTCATTATTATGTTACCTTTATTGATGATGCAACTAGAAAAACCTAGATTTACTGTATTAAGAATAAATCTGATGTATTTGATACTTTCAAGAAATGGAAAGCTTTGGTTGAGATTGAGACAGGAAAGAAATTGAAGTGTCTTAGATCAGACAATGGAGGTGAATATTACAGCAAAGAGTTTGATAGGTACTGTTCAGAGCATGGAATTCGAAGAGAGAAGACAGTTCCAAGAACACCACAAGAAAACGGTGTGTCAGAAAGGATGAACAGAACAATCATGGAGCGTGCAAGGTGCATGAGATTACATGCAGGATTGCCTTTACATTTTTCGGCAGATGTTGTAGATACTGCTATTTATCTAATAAACAGAGGGCCTTCAAGTTACTTGGATGGTGGTGTTCCATAGGAAGCATGGATAGGTAAAAAGGTAAACTACTCCTTTTTAAAGCCTTTTGGTTGTGAGGCATTTGTCCATATTGATAAAGAAAATAGAACAAAGCTTGAGGCAAAGTCAAAGAAATGTACCTTTATTGGATATGGTGTTAATGATTTTGGTTATTGCTTATATGATTACAAAAATCACAAAATCATTAGGAGAAGAGATGTAATATTCAATGAAAAGGTCTTGTATAAGAATCAGTTGCAGGAAAAGAAGCAAGAAAAAGAAAAGAAGGGATATGCAGTTCTTGATGAAATCACTAAAAAAGTAAAGGTGCCTGAAAATAATAATAATCAACAACCACAACAACACCAACCACCACAACAGAAACAAGCACCCCAAACACCTGAAAGTGGTGTTAGAAGATCTACTAGGATAAGTAGACCCCCTGAACGATACTCTCCTTCATTATATTATTTATTGTTAACTGATTCTGGTGAACCCAAATATTATGAAGAAGCAATGCAGGTTGAAAGTAGGAAGAAATGGGAGGTAGCCATGGAAGAAGAGATCGACTCCTTAATGCATAACCAGACTTGGGACTTAGTCAGGTTGCCTGCAGGAAAAACTACATTGAAGAATAAATGGGTTTACAGGCTGAAGGACGAAGATGGAGGAAAACAGAGGTACAAAGCTAGTAGTAGCTGAAGATTTGAATCTTGAGCAGTTATATGTAAAGACAACCTTTCTCCATGGGGATTTGGAGGAAGAGATATATATGTAGCAGCCACAAGGATATGAGGTGAAATGGAAGGAGAAACTAGTGTGCAGGTTGAAGAAGAGCTTGTATGTCTTAAACAGGCTCCAAGGCAGTGGTATCTAAAATTTGACAAGTTTATGTCTGAACAAGGTTATACTAGATGTCACTCTGATCATTGTGTTTATCTGAAAAAGCAAAATGATGGCAGTTATATTATATTGTTATTATATGTAGATGACATGCTTGTTGTAGGGTCTAACATGTAGGAAAAATCGCAAATTAACATTGTCTCAGAATGAGTACATACAAAAGGTGTTGAAAAGATTTAATATGCATAATGCAAAACCAGTTAGTAAACCTTTTGCTAGCCATTTCAAACTTAGTAAGGAAATGTGCCCAAAGACCCAAGAAGACATGGATTATATGTCTAAAGTTCCATATGCATCAACAATTGGAAGCTTAATGTATGCAATGGTATGAACAAGGCATGATATTGCACATCCAGTGGGAGTTGTAAGCAGGTACATGAAAAATCTAGGAAAGGAACATTGGATGGCAGTGAAATGGATTCTCAGATATTTGAAAGGTACCACAAATCAATCATTATGCTTTGGTGGTTCAAACATTTCTCTACAGGGATATGTCGATGCAGATATGGCAGGTGACAAAGATAACAGGAGGAGAACTACAAGATATGTATTTACTCTTGGTGGAACAGTTGTTAGTTGGGTTTCAAAAATCCAAAGTGTTGTTGCGCTTTCAACAACAGAAGTAGAATATGTTGCTGCTACAGAGGCTAGTAAAGAAATGATTTGGTTACAAAGGTTTATGGGTGAATTGGGTAAGGAGCATGATATGGGCACGTTATACAGTGATAGCCAAAGTGCCATTCATCTTGCAAAGAACTCAGCATTTCATTCTAGGACTAAACACATACAGCTCAAGTGCCATTTCATACGATCAGTGTTGGAAGATGGAGAGTTGAAGCTGGAAAAGATACACACTAGCTAGAATCCTGTAGACATGCTAACAAAAGTTGTAACTAGGAAGAAACTGAGAACACGATCAGTTTCAATTGGTCTTCAAGGATGACGATGAAGATGAGAAACAACCAGGTCCAAAGAGGAGTCATTTTCCATCAAATGAAGAAGTGGTGGAGTTGCTACAATCATTCTCCAAGTGGGAGATTGTTGTGTGTGGAGCATGATTGTTCAGAGGTCTTTTGTTTCAGCTGGATGTATGCCCCAGGAAGTTTGTACACCCCTCCACGTGGGGGGGGGTGCGGGGGGCACTTGTCCCCCCCGAGGGGGTCCAGGGGCCAGCAGTCCCCTGGCGGGGGTTCGGGGGCAGGGCCCTTGAAGCCAAAAATAGATGTAAAATTGCCTTGTAAAAGTAGATTAATTTCTAGTCAATCTGGGTCATTCATTAGGCGGATGATCTGACGGTAGAACTTATGTTTATTTTAGGGTTTTTTGACCTAGAAGGCAACCCCTCTCTTTGTATGAGGGCATTGTATTTGAGGCTGTGATATAGATGTGTATTCTCTGAGCGAGAAATAGAGAGGTGAGACTATGAGAGAAAACAAAGGATATTATAGTGGATTTGCTATAGGTTGTGTCTCTTCATTTTGCTAGATAATAGAAAGGAAGGACTGGATGTTCGGGGTGGACGTAGCCCAAACTGGGTGAACCACGTATATCTGTGTCTCTCTTGTTTTATGCATTTTCTGTGTTTATATTTCTGCAATATTTTATGTGTTCCATTGCTCCATAATATATAATTTTCTAACACAATATCGAGCTCTTACAAAGTGAAAAAAAGGTGTGTAGTTTTTTTTTAAATTTTGCATGAGATTGGTTTGAAAAATTAGTTTAAAGGAATTCAAAGGGAATAGTGAAGAATTATTAGCATTAATTGATGCCCCAAAGATAGAAAATGAAAACACCCAGAAGGCAACCTAAAAGCTCTAGCATGCTTTGTGAAGAAGAGGAAGAAATGCAACATGATATATCAAAATTACAAGACCAAGTACAACAAATTTCACTCTCACAAAAGGTAACTGAAGCCAAGATGAATGGCGTGGAAGCTAATATGAATGGCGTGCAAGTTAAGATGGATGTCGTGGAAGCTAATATGGATGGCATGGAAGCTAAGATGAATGGCATGGACGCTAAGATGAATGACATGGATGCTAAGATGGAAGAATTGAAGATAAATTTGAATAAGTTGCTACAAGAAATGGTTACTAATGGTGAAAGGGTAGTAAAGGAAACTGATGATGAGAACAAAAGAAATGTTAATCATGATTTCATAGACTCTAATATTGGATTGAAGACCCACCATGTTCCAAAAATCGATATGAGGAATTTTGATGGCAAGGATCCTGGAACATGAATACTACAGATGGTGCAATTTTTCGATCTCCACAACGTGAAAAACACACAAAAGGTACATATTGAAACTTTATATTTGGAACCAAATCAGTTTGTGTGGTATCAATGGATTTTCTCTCGTAAACAAATTGTCACTTGGGCAATTTTTATGGAATAAATGATAGCACATTATGAGGATACAAAAAGCAACACCTTTTTTTACCCAATTGATAAATATCAAACAAAAGGGTTCAATGATGGAGCACATTGAGGACTTCAAAAAATTGAACATAAGGGTAAAATATATTCCAGAGGAGCATAGGATTGATGTGTTCATAAGCACTTTAAAGGATAATATCCAACATGAGATTCGCCTCTGGGAACCTGATTCATTGGAGAAGGCATTCAGGTTAGCAAGAAAAATGGAAAGCAAAATTATGGCAATCAAGAAGCTTATCACTCACAACTATAAAGATGGAAGTGTTGTTGCCCCTAGCCTTCTACAACCTACAAGGTTGACACCACAACAATTGGAAGACAAAGGAGCAAAAGGGCTTTGTTACAGTTGTGACATAAAATACATTAAAGGTCATAAGTGTGTTGAGAAAAAATTATTCTACATATATTGTGAAGAGGAGGAAGAAAAGGAACAAGAAATGTCAAAAGAAGAGGATATACTCCAGGGAAAAACCCTAGATAAAGAAGAAATGAATCCGACCGTATCTTGTAATGTATTGGCTGGAATTACCACTCCTCAACCTATCAAGACAAAAGGACATATCAAGAAGAAAAAGTTAATAGTGTTGATTGATTCGAGAAGTACCCATAATTTTATTCATTGTAAGATAGTCAAGGAATTGAATTGATTCATATATCCAGCACCAGAGTGTCAAGTGATGGTTGCAAGTGGAGGAACCATAAATTACTCTGGAAAGTGTCATAATATAAAGCTATCCATGGGAGAATATGTATTGAATAGCCCAATGCTTTCCATTCCAATGGATGGTGCTGATGTTGCACTAGGAGTCCAATGGCTACAATCCTTGGGTACAATAACTTTTAATTTTCAAGAACTTTTCATGAAATTTTGCACGAAATGAAAGGAAGTTGAATTAAGGGGTATTGTAGGGAAATCGAGAAATATAATCATCTCTAACGGTATGAAAAAGCTTCTAAAGAAGGAACAATGAAGCGTAATTGCACAATTATGTTCGCTAGAGGTTCCGACATCGAAATCATCTATTTCTCCAGAACTCCAAAAAGCCTTGGACAATCATTCCAAGGTATTTTATACTCCCAAAGGCCTCCCACCTATTCGTGATCATGATCATGCTATTCATATGATTCCATGAAGTGTTCCTCCAAACATCAGGCTGTACAGATATCCCTATGCCCAAAAGAGTGAAATTGAACACATGGTTGCAGAAATGCTAGAGGCTGGTATAATTCAACCTAGTCAAAGTTCTTTCTCTACTCCAGTAGTATTGGTGCACAAGAAGGATGGATCTTCACACATGTTTCCAGATTATAGGGAGCTCACAAGCTCACTATTAAAGATAAATTTCCCATTCCTGCCATTGATGAATTATTGGATGAATTACATGGACCAATTTACTTCACCAAGTTGGATCTTCATTTAGGATATCATCAAATCAGAATGAAAATTGAAGACATTCTGAAAATAGCATTTAGAACTCATGCGGGTCATTATGAATTTTTGGTCATGCCTTTTGGCCTTACCAATGCACCTTCTACATTTCAAGGTTTGATGAATTCCATTTTCAAACCCTTCCTTAGAAAATTTGTGTTAGTACTTTTTGATGATATACTAATCTACAGCAAGTCTTGGAAGGATCATGTTCAACATGTTGATAGGGTGCTCAAACTATTGGAGGAGAAACAATTATATTCAAAAAGCTCCAAATGTTTCTTTGGAGTACAAGAGGTGGAATGTCTGGGTCATATTGTATCTCATGAAGGTGTTAAGGTAGATCCTAGAAAAATTAAAGCCATTAAGAAATGGAAAATCCCCACATCCATAAAGAATCTACGAGGATTTCTTGGGTTGATAGGGTATTATCGCAAGTTTGTTAAGAATTATGGGAGAATAGTAGCACCTCTAACAACATTATTGAAGAAAGATGCATTTTCATGGACTCCAAAAGCAACAAAGGCCTTTGAACATCTTAAAGAGGCAATGTGCCAAGCACCAGTCTTAGCTACCCCGGACTTCACAAAAATATTTATTGTGGAATGTGATGCTTCAGGAAATGGAACTGGTGTTGTTTTAATGCAAGATGAAAGACCCATTGCTTTTGAAAGTCATTCAATCAAAGGAAAGTATTTACACAAAGCTACTTATGAGAAGGAAATGTTGGCAATACTACATGCACTTAAGAAATGGCGACCCTACCTAATGGGAAGACACTTCAAGGTAAAAAGGGATCATGATAGTCTTAAATACTTTTTAGAACAAATATAATCCTCTAAAGGGCAACAAAAATGGGTCACAAATTTGTTGGGTTATGACTTTGAAATCATCTACAAAAAAGGAAAGCAAAATGTTGTTGCAGATGCACTCTCAAGAAAGGATGAGGATGTGGACGCATTGTTTTGTGTTATTTCTATTATACAACCCAATTGGATAAATGAAGTAAGGGATGAATGGAAGAAGGATGAAGAAGTGTGGCCACACATTCAAAAGTTGCAGAAGATCCTAGTTCAAACAATATTGCCAAAACTTGACGAGGAAGGAAAAATCATATTGGAGCCTGGAGCAGTCACAGAAACAAGAACCCGACAGCTATGAAATCAATCAATTTTAGAGTATCTCATCAAGTGGAAGAACTTACCCGCTGAATATTCCACATGGGAGGAAAAGAATTTTATACAGAAGCATCAAGAACTACTCAAGTGTTGAGGACAACACTTTTTGAAGGAGAGGGGAATGTTAGGTCCCTATACTACTAGTGTAACACTTTATTGTTATTAATACAACTACCTTATTATATTGTTGTGCCCATGTAGTCCCCATATTGTTATTATTGTGCCCTTACATTATCACTATTATGTCAGCTCTGATTATGTTATGACCCCTTAGACTCTTATATATAGAAATGAGGTCTTGTCATTTGTATCATCCAATAATTGTTCATTTGTGTAATGTAAAGGAGGTTCCCCCCTCGAAGAGGCTTATTTCGAAGGCGTTTATCTATCTTTTCTATCTTTTTGTGAGCTAGTTTCATAACATCTTGGATGATATTCTCTGATGTTGGTGAAGAAATGGTGGAATATTTGAAAATCAAAACACTACAATCTAGATTGAACATAGTGGCACACATTCTAGTTCTAACCACCATATCCAAGATCTTGATTTTATTACCAAAGGCAAGGTTCTTGATATCATGCAATCCTTGGAAGCTTTCCATAATCAGTTGTAAAACCCTTCTTAGAATGTCATCATTGTAGAGGGGAAGAGGAGAAATTATCCTTATGATCTCATAGAGGCAAGAAGTAATTACAAGTATTACCTCCTTACAAGGATGTTCCATGAACCTGTGCTAGATCAAGGCAAGCATTGATGGATTCACTTCCCAACTAAATATCCTCCAATAAGATTGGGCTAATTTGGACAAGCATGTGTTAACTTATGTAATTTAGAGAGGACATCCCCTGTCTTCATAAACTTCAAATTTGATCCATGTACAAAAAGCCAATTTCCCACTTCCATTTCTTTATATATATCCCTTCGTTGCTTGTGCTCAAGAGTAATATGGACTCCTTTGGAGATGGGTTTTCTTATCTATCTTGTTATTTTCTCTATAAAAACATCATTATCCAAAGAACCAACTGATTTAATGTTGAATTATTGTTGTCTTTTCACCGAGTTATTTGTGGAATTTTTTATGCCTTATAAGGCATGTTTCCATCTATCATCCATGAATCCATAATGATGGGAATAGCTACAATCTTACTTCCAATATTGATATAATACAATAGCCTGCAATTTATTGTTGTAGCCTTTTTTACAACTCAATGCAATCTTGTTTAGCAAGGGATTTGGCTTCAATTACTATTATAAGCTTGTTACCTCCTTGGTATTTGTCTTGGTCCTCAGTGATGGCTAAGACTATAGTAGAAGATTCAACAACACCCTGACAATTCGAGATTGGTCACTTACCTGTCACCCTCAATTTGATTCTATTGGCTGCCTCATTGGTTAAACTTCCCAAAGTTTATCCTATTCAATAGAAGCAACTTAGCCACCTATACTAGTCTTCATATGTATTACTTGGCTCAACCTTTTATTAATTTGATTATGAGATCATTAACAAATTCAGGTCAACAAGGATTTATAGATCATTTCTATGATCATATGAATGTGAGGATTACATTTTTAACCTTTTCTTAATTTATTTATTTTTATTTAAAGTACCCTTCATTGCCAAAGTTGCTATGCAATTACAGGGAGTAGTTGGAAAATCTCGATGAAGTGATCAAAACACTTGTCCTCCAAATAAGAATCCTTACTTTTATCGAAAAAAGAAAATTTCCAAGTGCCCTACCCTTACCAAATCTTATATACAATGAAGAGCAATGTTGATGCAACAAAGGATCAAAATTTACCTCAAACAAGTGGCCAGTAGGGAGGTAGTGGTATTTCCAAGTAGCGGTCAAGAGATGTTATAAAAAACGTTCCTTGAGTTCTAGGTTGTAGTTAGACACAATTCTTAGGTCGAGGTTTGGTTCCTAGCAGGAAGCATAGGTTGGACCCACCTCTCACCTTTATAGACTATTTTGTTTTGTTCATTGTTTGTGTTTCAAACTGATAAGAAAAAAGTATAGTTTAAACTGGAAAATAAATCCAGAATAGTTCAAACCTAGGTCCCTTGAACTCGGTTAAACCTCTTGTAACTAACAAGTAAAGTAGTAAGATAACTTGGCATGGGGACAGGGGAGCCCAATGCAGAAAAAACGTATGTTTTGGCAAAAAATAAATACCCAAGAAACACAAAGTTAATAAAAAATACCTCAAATAGGTGGGATGTAGTAGGAGGTTACCAAATGCAAATATTGAGTTTAGTACTAAGGAGACTTTAGGAGGAAGGTTGGTTCCCATCTTGGAATTACAATCTCCAAATATCAGGAGGAGATAGAGAGCCTTATCCCAACATTATTGTAGAGAATATAAGTGGGAACTGGAATACCTTTCTCCCAGAGTTTTCTCAAGCCAATGTATTTTTCACAAATGAGAAATTGATATTTGTGAATGCAAAGTAGTACAAGGAGATTTGACGATGCAGATAGGCCAAAAATGAAAGCAAAGTTATTACATCAAACAGAGAAGAAAGCAGTAAAGACACACACAACCCCACAACCACTTTGTTGTTTTCATCGTCAGAGCTCTATGTAAGCGAACTCATGAGATTGAAAAAAATAATTGAGTATATTGAGTTAAAGTGGCAACATGAAGATCTCAAATTAAAAGAAATTTTGTAGGCCAGTGAGAAACATGAAAGGGAAAACAAGGTTCTTAAAGAGTAGGTAACAATCTTACAAAATGATGGTTGCTCTCTTAGAAAACCACAATGTTGTTACAGGAGAAACAACAAATCCTTGCTCTCACAAAAAACTACAGTGTTGTTACAAGTTCTCTTAGCAAACTACAATTTTGTTACAGACTCTCTCAGCAAACTACGGTGTTGTTACAAGCTCTCTCAGCAAACTACAATGTTGTTACAGTCTCTCTCAGCAAACTATAGTGTTGTTACAAACTCTCTCAGCAAACTATAGTGTTGTTATAGACTCTCTTAGAAAACTACAATGCTGTTACAGACTCTCTCAGCAAACTACAGTACTGTTACAAGCTCTCTTGGCAAACTATAGTACTGTTACAGACTCTCTCAGCAAACTACAGTGTTGTTATAGGAGGAACAATTTTTTTTTCTTTTCAGCCATTTAGTCTGTAAAAACATAGTTTAAAGATCCCTTTGTAACTCCCCAACCAAGGATCGTTTTGGGAAATCGCTCATAAGTTACCAAACATACCTTACTTTGCACAAAACCCAAATGCCATAATTTCGAAATTCATCTACCTTTGATCAGAAATTGACCCACAAAATTGATGAGGATTTTCCTTTATGAAATTTCTTCCTTCTATTTGCTTGATACAGAGTGCTCTGTATTCTCAAATCTGTAATGTAAAATGACTCTTTCCAATGCACAATCTTGGATGCAAAAGTACTGGATTAAAATGTTAACTGAAATATGATTCTCCAGGTTCTCATTTAAATGTAAATAATAGAGAAAATAAAGTACAAGAATTCATTATTCAACACAGCAATTTAAAGACCAAATCAATTTCAATCTCCATATATTAATATTATGGTTCACAAACCTCACAAACAAATATGAAAATAACTGTCTCACACACACTTAAAAATTCAATTTACTGATAAAAAAAAACACTTGGTCTAAGAAATGCTTGTTCAATTAACTTCAATCTCACACCAAATTTTCCAGCACCCAAAAATGTTCCTCCTCTCTCCTTCAAAACTAAAAACAATTGTCCAGGGAATGAATTCATGGATGTGAACGAATTTTCCTTAGCCCTAACTACCTACTAGCTATTAAATCATTTCTTTTAATTAGATATTCTTAACTAATCTTAACTGAATATCAAAAACATTTTCACAAATAAACTTTAAAATGTTCTAGCCTTGACATGTGATCAATTGATCACATTGCTAGGCTCTTGGTCTAGCTTTAATAACTTATCATTTTTATGTGCTCGGCCTAATGCACCTACATTAGACTTCCCAAGAAAGAAAATTTTATGAGCTCCTACTCATAAAATCTTCTATAGAATGACCTGCTTTCTATAGTGCTGCTTCATCCATCCAAGTAGAATCCTCCATCAGATGGTCTTGTAACTCTTGCCACAGGAATTTTCTTCAGCCAGTGTTGTTCCTTTCCTTCATCCTGGTCAAGATTCCCAAAAGATTGGTCGCATCACCAACTATGTAGGGATACAAATTTGCTACATTAAAAATGGGTGAAACGCTAATTCCTGGAGGTAACTCCAACTCATAATAATTCACTGAAAACTTGCGGAGGATCTTACAATGGCCTATCTTCTTCATTTTCAAGTTGTTATATTCTCCCCTTGGAAACCTCTCCTTTCTTAGGTGAGCTAGTACCATATCTCCCACTTCAAAGTTTACCTCTTTCCTGTGTACATTTGCTCATTGCTTGTAGTTGATTTTTGTATCTTGTAATATTTGTTTTACTAGCTTGTGCAACTCACTCATAGCTGTTGCAAAATCCTCTCCATCAGTACTTCTATGCTCAAGCTTTCCCATATCTCTTAGCTCACAAATTCCCCTCGGATGCATGACGTACAAGGTCTGAAATGGACTGTTTCCTATTCTCCTATCTGGTGAGTCATTATATGCAAACTCAGCCTGGGCTAGCACATGATCCCACTACTTTGGTTGTTAACCTACTAAACTCCTCAACGAATTACCCAAACTCCTGTTTACAACCTCTGTTTGCCGATCAGACTGTGGATGATAGGTTGAGCTAAAATTTATCTTAGTGCCACGTTTCTTCCACAAGGTTCTCCGGCAATGTCCAGTGAATCTTATGTCCTTGTTAGAGATCATACTCTTTGGCAAACCATGAAACTGAAGAATCTCATCAAAAAACAAATTAGCCACATGGGTAGAATCATTAGTTTTGAAACACAGAATAAAATGAGACATCTTAGTAAATCTATCCACAACTACAAGGATTGAATTATTACCTTGTTGAGTTCTTTTTAAACTTAGAACAAATTCCATACTCACCCAATCCCAAGGTCTCTTAGGAATGGGTAATGACATGTATAGTCCAGCATTCTAACTTCTTCCTTTCGCATGTTGACATACCCTACACTTACTCATGTACCTTTGTACATCTGCATTCATCTTAGGCAAAAAATAGAAGTGAATCAGTTGCTCAAGTGTTTTCTCAACACCAAATTGTCCAGCCAACTCGTCATTATGCTTTTCTTGGACCAAGTGTTCCCACATCGAGCAATTGGGAATACATAGATGATTGTTCTTGAACAATAGCCCATCCTGCAACATAAACTCTTTCCATGAACTACTGTCCCTATTGAATGGATTTTTACACGCTACAAAAGTTTCTTTAAAATCAACATCAATTTCATATAAGTCCTTCAAATAATCAAATCCTAAAATTTGTATTTGACTTTCCTGCATGATTAAGCATCTCCTACTCAAGGCATTGGAAACCTTATTTGCCTTTCCACTAATGTGCTTCAAAACAAAAGTGAAATTTTGAAGGAACTCCACCCACTTTTCATGTTTATGATTTAACTTATGTTGCTACATAATGTATTGTAAGGAAAAATTATTTGTGTATAGAACAAACTCATTAGGCATCAAGTAATGCCTCCAATGCTTCAAAGCTTGGACCACTGCATAAAATTTTTTGTCGTAGGAAGAGTATTTATGTTTTGACTCATTTAACTTCCCGCTAAAATATGCATCAGGCTTATCTTCTTGGCTCAGTACAGCTCCAATGGCTTCCCCACTAGCATCACATCTCACTTGAAAGGGCTTATTGAAGTCTGGCAACTTCAACATCGGCTTCTTAACGATCTTTTCCTTCAATAGTTGATTTTTTTTTTTTTTGGCTACTGTTGTCCAATAAAATGGCTGCCTATTATTCTTGATGGTGTCAATAATAGGTGCACAAATGCCACTAAAATTCGTGATAAACTTTCTGTAGAAGCTGGCTAAACCATGAAAACTTATCACCTCAAAAAATATTCTTAGGTGAGGGCCAATTTACAATTGCCTCTATCTTTTCCAGATCCATTTTCAAGCCATCCTTAGAAATGACAAAACCCAAGTATACAAGTTCACTTTTCATAAAAGGACACTCCTTCATGTTAATCAATAGCTTTTCTTGCTACAATCTCTCTAGAACATACTTCAAATGTCTTAAGTTCTCTTCTTTAGTTTGAATGAAAATTAAAATTTCATCCAAGTAAACAATGACAAAATTACCAATGAACTCCTTCAAGACTTCATTCATCAGCCGCATAAATCTACTGGGTGAATTTGACAAGCCAAATGGCATGACCATCCACTTGTACAAGCCTTCACTGGTCTTGAAAGTTGTCTTCCACTTGTCTCCTTCTCTGATCCGAATTTGATGATAACCACTTTTCAAGTCAATCTTTGAGAAGTAAGTTGCTCCACCCAAGAAATCCATCATATCATCCATCTGTGGCAATGGAAACCTATAATGAATGGTGATCTTGTTGATTTCTCTAAAGCAGTGCACAGTCTCCGTTCTCCACCCTTCTTTGGACTTAATACTGTAGGTATGGCACACATACTCAAACTTTCTCTTATTAGTCCTTTGTCCAGCAATTCTTGGACTTTCTTCCTCACTTCCTCATTCTCTTTGGGTGTCATTCAATATGCAGCCTTCTTCAAAAGACTCACTCCCAGTATCAACTCTATGTGATGATTGATGCTTCTTTTGGGTGGCAACTCACTTGGAAATTTATCAACTAGAATATCATGAAACTCATGCAACAACTCCTGAACTTCAATAAGTAAATCTACAATTTCAGTGTGCAAAAGTACTAACTTTGGCTTGCAAATCACTGCACAACTTACATCTTCTTCTTCCATATATTGTAGAAATTCCTTTCCACTAAGTAGCAGTGCTTTTGGGCTGCTTGTTTCAGCTGTACCTTCCTCTTTCAATGGTACAAGAGTGTGCTTGATGCCATCCTTTTCGAACTTATAACAATTTCTCTCTCCATCATGTGTCACCTTCCTATCAAACTTCCATGGGCGACCCAAAAGAATGTGACAAGCATCCATTGGCATTACGTCACACAACACCTTGTCTTTATACTTGCCTATTTGAAACTCAACTTCACTTTGTTCATGCACCAACAATTGGTGTCCTTTTTGCAACCATGATACCTTATAAGGTGTGGGGTGCTTAATCTTTTTCAATCCCAATTTTTCCACCATTTCTTGGGAAACTAGATTGTCTATACTTCTGCTGTTAATCACCAATTTGCAGCATTTGCCTTTTGCCTTACACGTTGTCTTGAATAAGGATTTCCTCTGGAATGGTTCAACAGTCTCCTTTGTTGGTTTTAAAAGGACTTTGTGCATCATCAACACCTCTCTAGTCTCTGGCACATTCTCTACCTCAGGTACTTATGCCCCTACTGCTTCGGTTTGAGCTATGTATGCATCTCATTGTCCGTATTGTCATTCTGAGCACATTCAAAAGATCGGTGACCCAATTTGTTACATCTGTAACATCGGTAGATAGTCTCTCTTCCTCTTCATGTACCTCTACCTCTCTAGTAAGGTCTTCCTCCTCTGCTGCCACCTTCTTTCTCTGACCTCCCTTGCTAATTTGAGGTGCCTTCATAATTCTTTTGTGCATGAAACTTTCATCTTCCATTTTTTTTTCCTTTCCCTTTGGAAAAACCATGTCCTCTACCAGATTTTCTTCCTAGCTACCTTTTCTTCTGCCGTCAAAGCACACTGGTATGCTTCCTCTATTGTCCTTGGAGAAAGCATGTTAATTTCATCTTGAATATCTAGCCTCAAACAATTGATATACCTTGTTGTTTTTTCTGGGTTATCTTCTACATAGCCTACTCTCCAATTCACCTTGTAAAAATCTTCGGTGTATTCTCTCACTGTCATTATCTTTTGCTTAAGATTTTGCATCTGTTTGTAAAGAGTTAGCTGGTAATCCTTTGGCAAGAACTTACTCTTCATCTTTGCCATCATTCTATCTCAGCCCTTGATCAATGGTTTGTCTGTCTTCCTTCTTTTAGCGTGTACATTGTCCCACCATAGTGCAGCATGGCCTTTCAACCTTGTCATAGCAAACTTGACTCTCTTATCCTCATCAATTTCCTCATATTCAAAATACTTGTCCATCTCACTGATCCAATCTAGTAGATTCTCATCTTTCAAATTGCCATCATAAATAGAGATTTCAAGATTTGGCCTTGAACTTGAGCCCAATAATACTCTCAACAACTTCTTCAATAGGTGCTGCTCCTTCTTCTTCAAGTTCCTCTTCGGCCTCACTAACATCTCCACCTTCAGGATCTTGTTTTCTCTCTACTTCATGGCTTCTAACCAAATTTGCAATCTCCTTATCTCTTCTCGGAGCTTTGTATTTCCTGTGGGTTTGCCTCCTCGACCTCGTGCCTTTCCTACATGCCTATTCATCTCTCTATACTATATAGACCAAAAATGTTAAGGCTCGGATACCACAAATTGATGGTTGCTATCTTAGCAAACCATAGTGTTGTTACAGGAGAAACAACAAATTTTTGCTCTCACAGCAAACCACAGTGTTGTTACTGCTATCTCAGCAAACTAAAGTGTTGTTACAAGCTCTCTCAGCAAAGTATAGTGTTGTTACAAACTCTCTCAGCAAACTATAGTGCTATTACAGATTCTCTCAGCAAACTATAGCGCTGTTACAGACTCTCTCAGTAAACTATATAGATGTTACAAGCTCTCTCAGCAAACTACAGTGTTGTTACAGACTCTCTCAGCAAACTATAGTGTTGTTACAGGAGAAACAAATTTATTTATTTATTTATTTTTTTCAGCCATTGAGTTTGTAAAAACACAATTTAAATATCCCTTCGTAACTCCCCAACCAAGGATCGTTTTCAGAAATCGCTCATAATTTACTAGGTAGACCCTCCTCTGCACAAAACCCAGATGTCAAAATTTCGAAACTCATCTTCCTCTGACTATAAATTGACACATAAAATTGATAATGGTTTTCCTTTACAAATTTTCTTCCTTTTGTTTGCTTTATACAAAGTTCTCTATATTCTCGAATCTGTAATGTAAAATGACTCTTTCCAATACACAATCTTGGATGCAAAAGTACTGTTACACTAAAAAATGTCACCATGACTATTTACAGTTAGTATGGCTCAATCAACAGTCATGCTACCCTCTTAGGCAAGTCTTATGCCTCTGCTATCCATCTCAAACTCAAAAAAGAGAGAAAGTCTTGTAAAAAATGTGTTATCTCTGGGGACGCAGGTTCTCTCAAGCCTTACCTGCGGGGACGCTCACAATGTTCACAAAGACTGCGTCCTTGGACGCTCTGTATGTTAAGGGACAGGTGCGTCCTTCTGTAAAAGGCAAAATGCGCAAGTTTCATCTTAAAAAAGTTACTTGTGGTTACTTCTAGAACTTTCTAGAGGTCGGTTTGATGAAATGGATGCGCCTCCAGTTGGTTCATGTATCCCTATTAAGGAGGAACTTATCCCATCAATAAGGGAGCTATCCCACCCAAAGAGGGGGATTATCCCATTGATGGTGGACCTGAATAACCTCCTTAAAGCACTATAAATAAAGGCATTGAGCCAGAGGGAGGGGAGGTTGAAGCTATACATTTTCTTTGGGTAAATGCTGCAGGAATTAGGACTCCCATTTAGAACCTTGTGAGGAGAGATTGTCTTTGCTTGATTCTACTTGGAAGTGGGTGAGCTTTGTCAAAGTAGAGGAAAACCCTTGATGGACCCTGGGAGGAACTTGCACAACACCAAGGCCAGGTTGTAAGAGTTTCTTTGTTTCGTTATTAATACAAACTGGTTTATTTTTCTCAATAGCTTGTGTTAATGAGTTATTTCATGTGTTCCTTGGTCTGCATGTTGAATATATGTTTTATTATATGAAATGCAAGTGCTTGGTAATTGTTTGATTGTTTGTGGTTGCAGGAATTGATGTGAAGGAGGAGCTCATCCGGATCGGCAAGGACGGACTACAACAACAGCGTTTTGGAATAAGGTAAGCCTAAACACTTGTAGTTTTCATGTTTTAAAAGATGTATTTAGAGAAAGATCGCTCCATTTTGTCTTGTTTGTCGCTAGAGAGTTTAGACTCCTAGGGAGGTCAGTTGTGTCCGCACAAACGACTTTTTCCGCCACGACAAATTGGCGACTCCACTGGGGAATCCATTAATGAGAAAGTCGTTTCCTTTGTGTGAACTTTGCTCTGAGAAAATCATTTTTATTTTATGGTTTTTGACTGTGAGAATAGTATTTGGGTGGCTTAGCTTTAGATTTAGTTAGATTTGGTTTTTCTTAACTTTTCCAGAAGGACGCACCCTCTGAGTACTGCACAGTGCGTCTTTGGACGCGCTGTTGTCGTTTGCACAGAGCGGGCCCGCGCCTGTTATAACGGGTTGCCTGCGTCTTCCTGTAAAATTTAGGAAAATTCCATTTTTTGCTTTAATTGCTTTTAGATTTTGATTTTTCTTAGTGTTTTCTGCCCAGATCCTTTAGTACCCTATCAAAAATTTTCACCTGAACTTGTTTTGTGAGCTTTGAGTGTTTTAGTGGATTTCAATGAAGTTTAGGCCTAGGGTTTGATTTTTTGCATAGGTCCTGTAGTGACTTTGACGGTAGAAAGTTGTCCAGCCTTAGATCTCTCTGGTTTGTCAGCCTTCTTAGAAGTCGGGCCTATCGTAAAGTCTCCTTGTGTGAGCAGCTTGCCATTTAAGTTGTTTTGGGTCAAATTTCGAATTACTTGTTTATAAAGTGTTGATTTCCATTTTACAAAAGAACAAAAAGATTAGAGTTTTGTTTTGGCTAGTTTTTGGTTCTGCAATAAGCTAGTCCTTGATTTGATTGTGATCAAGTAAAACACCTTAGAATAATCATTGTTGGTTTTGGCCTCGTTAAGATTGCTTAGAGTAATTTTACCTTTTAGTTTGCTTATGAGTGAATTTTCGTAGATTTTAATAGTTGTTAAGATTGATTTTTGTTACCTTAGATTTATTTGCTTTATTAAAAGAAAAATACAAAAACATCTTCTTTAAAAGTCTTGTTTCAAGTAGCTTTTTGTTTTTGAAAGAGAAAAGAGTTTTTTCGTGCAAGTAAAGAGCGGTCATGTTTTTATGCTTGGAAAAGACAAACGAATTGTTTCTTTGATTGTCTTCAATTAAGAAGTTGCTTTTATAAAGATTGCATTCTCTCAACTTTTTAGTTAAGCAATTCATCGAAAAAGTAAAGTAGTGGGTAAATCATCCTAGGTGCATTTTGTAGTGGTTTCGAGTCGAGTCAACACACCACTGGTTTCACTTCCATCACCTTTTGACTTAAGAAACAACCTTAAAAGTAACGCTTAAATTAAAATCAATCTAGTAATTTTTATTTTTCTAGGGCTCTGAAACACCAACATAGCTTAGGCTAGGGTCTTGGAGTAGGTGAGTACTTAACTCTCCAAGACTACAAAACCAAACAGATAGTTTATCTTGAGTAGATTAAATCCAATTGTTTCAGTTGCACTCTGGGAAAGCTCCTCTTAAAGGAGAAGCACGAGCTCGTGTCCGAACCAGTGAGGGGATCATTGGGAACGACGCCAGACAGTACGTATTACAAACGGTAAACCTCGGATTAACCATTGTCGAGGAGCCAGGGGTCACTTATCGGTAAACCTTGGATTATTGTCAAGGAGCCGGTAAGGGGATTGAGCTTGTTACTCTGCCCTTGCGTGCTGTCGGAGTTTAGACTGTTCCCCCAGGTGTAATTGTTGTGATTGGTAACTTTAGTGACCATAATCTTTAGGGTTCTACCGAGGTGACGGTGGAGGGAAGGTCCCACTGTACCTGGAGCAGACGTCGGTTATACTCACTTGGATTTTCCGGGGGGTTCACTTCACTTCGAGACGGTTAAAGTGGAGGAACTTGTGCCGGTCTATTCATTAAGCAGGTTGCCGGGGTAACTGTTCCACCCGCCATTTCTGTACTGAATCCTGCGAGGTTGGGCCTAATCACCAACTAGCGCTTTTGGTCCGGAAGACTACTGTTTGTGTTTGGTTTGACGCTCTAGATTATTTAGGCGTGTGCTTCAAATTTGTTTGCTTCTTTAGAAGACTTTAGGTGGTTTGATTTGAAATTTTTACTTTGTTTTCGTGTGTTGTAGTTAAAAATCTTTAATTGTGGCGGAATTACCGAGACAGTCCCGTAGACTTCGGGGCAAGTCTCCTGAGATTGTTACCGGAATAGATTTGTTAAGAAAACTCCGTAAATCGCGGGGTGAATCTCCTGAAGACATTCCGGGTCAGTACGAAGGGTTAAAGGTCCTTGTAACTCCTCCTAGTGACAGTAGAGTAGGTTCACCTGAAGAAGGAGAATCTTCCTTGGTAGTCCATCCAGATTACCAAAGTTTAGAAACAGGTTACAATCCCGAAACTGTTACAGTTTCTGAGCTTGCTGGTAGTTTTTCATCTGCCAGTGAAACAGGCGAAGAACCTGAAATTTCCGAACCTGTTACTCCAACTTCTAGTGTCCCTGATTCACCGAGAATAGAAAGAATTATCACCGAAAATCTTCCTTCTGGTTTGATTGCTATAGAAGAACTTGCTCCAGAAGAAGATATAGGTGTCTCTCACCTTGAAGGTCAACTTACTATTGATCTAAGGGAGCGTGAATCCATCTTTTACAGTCCTCCTAGAAGTACTTCTTGGTACCTTGCGTTAACCAATTTTTTAGACAACTCAGTAGGTTTTTCTACACCTCGTACTCCTTTTCCACCTGGAGGTATTTATACTCCTGTAAATATGTCTGGTCAGTCGTCCGTGTTTACTCAAAGTCCTGAATCTTTTTTACACGGCGGTCCTTCTGTTCCCACTGGGTATCAGTCACTTTCTGGTACCTTTGCGGGGGCATCTCCTCAACCCGTTGATCATGGGTTATTTGCTGGAAACAGTGGTAATATACCATTGGGTGTAGGAGACATTTACATGATGTCAGGTTCAGTTCCCGTTTCCCAACCTCAAGGTGGCCAATTACCGCCTGGGGGGCAACCGCAGTTAACGCCTGGGGGGCAACCTCAAGGTACACAAATCGTGTCTGGGGGGCAACCTCAAAGTCAGTATGTACCTATGGTGCAATACTTGCCTCAAGGTCAACCTCAGCCTCAATATGTACCCCAAGGTCAACCTCAGTATCAATATCAACCTCAAGGATGGCAACCCCAAGGATGGCAACCTCAAGGGTATCAACCCCAAGGTTATCAACCTCAAGGGTACCAACCTCAAGGTCAAGGTCAACCCCAGTATTAGTATTTACCTCAAGGTTATCAACCTCAAGGTCAATACTCAAGTCAAGGTTATCAACCGCCTCAAGGTCAGTCATATGTTCCAAGTATGGGAACTGCACCTTACAATTATCAATCCTACCCTCAATCTGGTTATGGATCTCAGTATCCTCAACCTGTTACGGGTCAATACCCTGGAATGTTAGTGTGGGATCCATCACAGGGTCAACAGGTGTTGCAGCCAAGTGTACAGATGGTTCCTCAAGCTGGACAACCCGTAGTTTCTGGTCCAACCCAGCAACCGCAACCTGTCCAGCCAAATGTTCAAACTTCTGTAGCTTCGGTAGTTACTCAGCCGTCAATTGCACCTAGTACTCCATCTCAAACGGCTGCTGCAACTACCGCTACATCTACCATACTTACTTCTGGAGTATCGACGGCTCCAGTTTCTACTGTCCCTGTTACCACACCTCAGACATCTTTACCGTTGTCTGGATCTACGATTCAAACCACAGTCCAGATGCCTGTAGGTCAGCCTGGTATAAGTACGGTTGTCACTACTCAACCTCAATTTGTTCAACCTCCGTACCAGGGACAGTACCAACCTGGGCAAGCTGTCCAACAACCGGTTTACCAGTATCAACCGTATCCTGGGTACACTTATCAACAACCTCAACAACCCCAGTACGGTCCGGTTAATCCTGGTTTTCCAGGAGGATATAATATCCCAAATGCGACTCCTGTTCCTAGTTATCCTGGATATCCTCCTCCTGGGGCTGGTATTGTGACCCAGAGTTTTAGAGATCCTAACCGGCAGTTACCGTTTATCGCAACTTTGGATTTACCCGACTTGACGCGCCTAACGAACGATCCAATTCAATATCTTCAGTTCTGGCCGCCAATGCCAAATAAGTTGCCCAGCGATATACCCAAGTTCGAAGGTAAGTCTGGAGAGGATCCGTCCAATCATGTGATGACTTACCACCTCTGGTGTGCTTCGAATTCTATCTCAGATGATTCCATCCGCTTACGTCTTTTCCAGCGTACACTCATTGGTCTCGCGGCCAAGTGGTACATTGAGTTACCACGGGCCTCTTTTTACAACTTTAGCCAGTTAGCTACCTCGTTCTTAACTCACTTTCAGTTGCCGGTCAGATACGATAACGGCACGGAGTTATTAACTTCACTAAAACAATCGACGTCCACGTATATTTCTGATCACATTCATGAGTGGAGACGTCGAAGGAGATTAGTGAAAGTTTTTATCCCGGACCAAATCTTAGCTGAATGGTTTGTCAAATCATTATTACCGAAGATTACTGAAGATGTAGCTAAGGCCGGAGTAGTTACTGAGGAGCAAGTCATTGCTCAAGCGCAATACCTTGACTTAGTTTACACTCAGTCGGGTACGTTACACGAGAAGATTCTGGATCTTCCAAAGTCGAATCAAATCGCTGCTGCTCCTTCGGGATCTCATGCCGCTGATGGTATGATTGGTATCGTGACTACGAAGAGCAAGAAGAAGTCTTCCAAGGCTTCAACTACTCCAATTATCACTTTGCCTGATTCTCCGACAGGAGAGTCTTCTCCTGAACTCACCGCCGACATTCACGCTGTAGAGTCATCTACGGCCAAATCAAAAAACGGTGGAAAGAAGAAAGGAAAGAAGAAGGCTAAAGCAGACAAGGCTCCAAAGGAGAAAACTGAAAAGTCGGAAACCAATGACGAAAAACGCAAACCTCGATATCCTTGTCTTATTTGTGAAGAGGATCATTTTACGAGAGATTGCCCTCATCGGGCCGAGGTTGTGAAAATAGTCAAAGGTTCTCCCACTCCTGCTGTGTTAAAGAATCCATTTCCGGAGCAGGAGAATAAGATGATAGGTTCTTCTTCGAATGCCAGTGAAGAACCCATTTTGATGATGTCTCATGTGAGGATTGCGACTCGATCGCAAGATTATGGTAGTAAGGCTCCTGTTGATGGTAAGGAAGCAGAATCTTCTCACTCTAACCCATCAACCTCAGCTCCTGGTTCCGATCCACTACAGATCGAAAAACCTAACCCAGACTTAGTGATTAAGCCGCCCGCCAAGGGTGTACTTCGAAGGTCTGCTTTCAATCCACATGCGAGAGCAGCCCAGAATTACAACATTGTTGAGGACTTAGCTGTTTCACCTTCAGCAATGTCGGCACTCGAAGTGCTGCAATCATGCCCAGCACAACGGAAATTGCTTTTGTCGGCTATCGGAGCTGTCGATGTTCAGGACCCGAACCTAATGATCTTTGATCTAGAAAATAGTACGCCACGTCTCCCCCATCAAATGGCTTTCCAAATTCCAGTGATAGTCAAAAACAGGCCTATTCATCGGACTGTGATTGATGAGGGAGCTTCTACGTGTATTATGTCGATTCAATGTTGGAGATCGCTTGGTTCTCCTTCGTTGAACCAATCCCCCACCATCCTTAAGGCCTTTGATGGCCGTGGGTTCCGTCCGTTTGGTATTCTACAAGAATTGCCTATAGGGGTTGAAGGTAAAACCGTTAGTCTGGATGTGGAAGTGGTTGATGCCCCTCTAGACTACAACCTTCTTTTGGGTCGAAGTTGGTCATATGCTATGACAGCGGTCGTTTCATCGGTCTTCAGAGTAATTAAGTTTCCACATAACGGTAAGATCGTGACTATTGATCAGCTGACATACTTTTCATCCGACCCAGCCTCTTCAGAGAGTATCCAGCATGTCGGTAAGACGACAATCCCTTATAGGGACGTTGGTGTAGGTTTAGTTAAGGATTCCGGTTTACTGGGAACTTTTCCTCTCCCTCCACTCAGCGCAGATCCTTCGTTTGCAACAATTCATATGATTACATCAGAAAACATTATTTATGATGATCCTTGGTTCGTCCCATCTGACTCTGAGATAGACTCACTCGGTAATGCTATGCCTTTGAGTCCATATGAAATTGCTTATGAAGCTCTCATGTCTTTTACCGACTTTCATTCAACCGAAGTCGACCAAATGAATGTGGTCAGTGAAGAGTCACTTTTCACCTCACCCTTAGAACGGATAACGTTTCCCGAAGTCGTGTCATCTGACGAACAACTTCGCGAAATCCTAAGTGTAGACGATCTACCATGGGAAGATCTCCATCACAGATCTTCGTTTTTACCTAAGGATGATGCATTTGAAAATGATTTTTCATCTATCTTTACCGCTGAATATGTCAAAGACGCTCAGGATCCAACGAAACATTCTGATTCAGAGTTGAATTTAGGGAATATTTCTCGTACTATTCCCATTGATATTTCAGTGAAGCCCGGAATCGAGGAAAACATTCATATAGGTGCCGCATGTACTGAAGAAGAAATCCAAACTTACAAGGCCCTATTCCAAGAATTCCGCGACGTGTTTGCCTGGTCTTACGAGGAAATGCCGGGAATTGATCCTGCCATTGTTGTTCATGAAATAAAGACCTACCCGGATGCTAAACCCGTCCGGCAACGGTTGCGTCAAATTCACCCTCGAAAAGCGGCTGCGATTAAAGCAGAAGTCGAAAAGCTGTTGAAAGCAGGTTTCATTTATCCGATCCCGTTAACGGATTGGGTATCGAATATTGTTCCGGTCAATAAGAAACAAGGAACAATAAGAATCTGTATCGACTATAGGGATATAAATCGAGCTTGTCCAAAAGACAACTATCCTACGCCTTATATCGATCAAATTATTGATGATTGTGCCGGAAGTGAAATGTTTTCCTTCATGGATGGTTTCTCGGGCTATAATCAAATCAATATTCTACCTGCCGACCAACCAAAAACGGCATTCATTTGTCCATGGGGGACATTTGCTTATTGCAAATTACCTTTTGGGCTTAAGAATGCCGGGGCTACTTTTCAACGGGCGATGTCTTATGCATTTCATGACATCAAGCACATTGTGCAACCCTATCTCGATGATTTGCCTGCTCATTCTTTACATCGAGCTGATCACCTTGTCCACCTACGAGCAATCTTTATGAGGTGTAGGCATTATCGAATTCGGTTGAATCCCCACAAGTGTGTTTTCTGTATAGAAACAGGTCGATTGCTGGGATTTGTTGTTTCAAAAGCCGGCATTCGCGTCGATCCCTCGAAAGTCGAGGCTATCATCAAATTGCCTCCTCCTTCGAGTTTGCGCCAACTCCAAAGTTTGCAAGGGAAAGCGAACTTTTTACGCCGATTCATCCCAAACTACGCCGAGGTCACTAAAGGTTTTACACGGTTGTTGAAACAGAACGCACAATTCTTTTGGGACGAGATTGCCCAACAATCTTTTGATGCACTTAAACACGCGTTGACCCATGCACCGTTATTGCATCCTCCCAACTACAACCAGGACTACTTCTTATACCTCGCAGCTTCGCATTCCACCATTGGAATGGTGTTAGTTCAAGAAGATGAATTCGGAGCGGAGCATGTGATATATTATCTTAGTAGGACCTTGAATCCCACTGAGCTAAAATATTCGCATGTGGAGAAATTGGCCCTGGCAGCCGTTCAAGCTGTCCAGCGTTTTCGTCACTACATTCTTCTCCGTAAAACTACAGTTATTTCGGATTGCAACCCTATGATTTATATTTTGACAAAACAATTGCTAGGGGGCAAGTACTCTAAATGGATCGTTATCCTGCAAGAGTTCGACTTGGAGTTCGAGAAGTCCAAGTCTAAGAAATCCTTAGTTTTTGCGGAATTGATGTGTGATTTCCCGAGTGCTGACACAGAGACTGTGGCAGAAGAGTCCATTGCGGACGAATCTTTGTTTCTTATCAGTACTGTAGATCCGTGGTACGGGGATATAATCATCTATCTCCAAACCCAAACCTTTCGGCCTGAAGCTTCCAAAGCGAAACGTCGAAAAATTCGGTTTCAATCCCAGCCATACAAAATTATTGGAGATACACTTTATCGCCGGGGGGCAGACTTAGTTTTTCGACGTTGTTTAACTCACGAAGAGGCTGAGAGGGTTTTGAATGATTGTCACTCTGGAGCATGTGGCGGTCATATGTCTGGGTATGCCACAGCTCAGAAGGTGTTGCGCGCTGGCTATTTCTGGCCGTCTATGTTTAAGGATTGTATCATTGCAGTCAGGAAGTGCCACAACTGTCAAGTGTTTGATCGCAAGATGCGCGCTCCACCTGCTCCTCTCCACCCTATAATTGCCGTTGGTCCATTCGCCAAATGGGGTATCGACTTTATTACTTGTAACCCTCACTCGGCCGGGGGCATGCATATATCATCCTTGCGGTTGATTATTTTACTAAGTGGGCCGAGGCGATGCCTACATTCGACGCAAGCGGCAAAACAGCTGCAGTTTTCGTATTCAATCATATCATAACTAGGTTTGGTGTCCCACAAGCAATCATTACTGACCATGGGAGCCATTTTCGAAACGTCATGATGACTGAGCTTACAAGCCAGCTTGGTTTGCGCCACGATAGCTCTACTCCTTATTATCCGCAAGCCAACGGTTTGGTTGAGTCTATCAACAAAGTTCTAGTTATCATGATCCGACGAACCATTGGTGTTCATCGGTCGAATTGGCACAACATGTTATTTTCAGCGCTATGGGCATACCGAACCTCAGTGAAAAATTCAACAGGGTTCACTCCTTTCCAGCTAGTTTATGGCTTGGAAGCTGTGTTACCCATTGAATGCGAAATCCCATCACTTCAAATGGCTGTCGAATTACTTCCAGCTACTTCCGAAGAGGAGAAACGTTTATTGTACTTGGCTAAATTAGATGAGACTCGACGTGACGCTACATTGGCAATCGAGACTCACGCAAAACGAATGAAAGCTCAGTATGATAGAAATGTAACCCCTCGAAGTTTTTCGGAAGGAGACCTAGTACTATTATATGATCAAGCTAACGATAAGCTAGGTGCTGGAAAATTCGTTCCCATGTGGCATGGGCCCTACATTGTAAAGCGAAAGCTAGCAAAAGGGGCTTATGAGCTAGTTGACTTTGATGGGGACTCTTTGGGTAAACCCAGAAATGGACTTTACCTAAAGAGGTATTATGCTTAAATGATGGGTATGGAGAAATTTTTAGATAGGTTAGATTTTCTTTCTAGCTAGCGAGTGTGTTAGTTTAGTCAGTGTGCTTAGCTTAGAGAGTGTGGTTTTTCGTCGTTATTCTGGCTTATCTTGGTTTTACTCTTGATATTGCAGATGTCGACGCCTCTCCAAACATACATTGGATTTGCTGATGGTGCTTGTCGTAGTACACGGAATATCTCTTCCGCAGCTTGGGTTATCTATTCGCCCTCTGACGAGTTAGTTTCTATGCATGGGGTAAGCCTCGGTCAAACAACGAACAACATTGCAGAA
Organism: Pinus tabuliformis; assembly: GCA_031772625.1. Lineage (NCBI taxonomy): Eukaryota > Viridiplantae > Streptophyta > Pinopsida > Pinales > Pinaceae > Pinus > Pinus tabuliformis. The sequence continues at coordinate 1,120,423,580 of CM062819.1, read as the reverse complement.
TACAGTGCAGTGATTGAATTATTATCCGAATCTATTTCATTTGGAATTCGACGTTTGATAGTGAGGTTAGATTCTGAACTTGTTGTATTACAGCTTAATAGAGTTTATGCCATTAGAAATCCTGTGTTATTAAGGTTGTTTTTGAGAGTGCGTCTCTTGGAACGTGAATTTGATTACATTGAATATCAACATATTCCAAGGTCTTTGAATACATTAGCAGATGCAATTGCTTCTCGAATGTTGGACAGACATTTACAATAATCATGCAAGTAAATTTAAAAAACATTTCATCACATATGTTAAACAGGATAAGCTGGTAATAGTGATATATATAGATAGAAGTGTGTCAAAAATATATACATCGTCTTCGATCATAGGTTGAAAACACCTTATGATCGGCAAAATGATAGTACAAAAAGTCAAAATGTCACATGTGACTACAAAAGTGACTAGTCAATCACTGGTGGTGCTCTCTGTATGACACCACTGCGCGGGCTACCTTACGCAAAAATCTCCTAAACGGTCCAGGGACCGCGACTACGAAGCGCTGAAGCCTGATAGGAATGTCGTCCATAGTAGTCTCAGGTATATCTGCCGTGAGACGCTCTAGATCATGCTCCAACTCAGCTAGTACTTCTGCAGCCGCGTCCTGTGGGGCCGGTACCGGTGCAGCTGGATGTAGTCTATCAAAAGGCCGGAGGTTGGCTGGACGCTGTGGACCAACATCTGCATTTTGAAAGTTTTACTGTTAGTTTTGAGATGATATATATGAAAAATAAAAAAATACATAATTAGAAAACTTGTGAAAATAAAAGTACCTCTGTCATCCCATTGTTCTCCCGGTGGAAGAACCATGTCCGGATCACCTCTAAAATCCACTCCGGCATACGGAAAGTCCTGTATCGAAAAAACCTGGTCCTCTAACCAGTGAAAGTAACTATCTGAGAATCGAACCACTGTCGCGCCCTCGTCAGGATGCCGGGCCATCACCGCAACCCATCGTATCAGCTTTGGCTCCCGAGGACCCAAGATATCAACAGTGAGTTGCTGAGGGATCAACATCGGAACTCTCTCCAAGGCAAAGCTCACGACTAGAGGCCCATATCCAAAAGTCTTTAGTCGTCCGTTCTTTGCCTTGGTCAGTTGGCTCTTCATATGAGCCGACACAGCTTCGCACCAGTTGAAAATGGTGCCTTGGTAATAGTCAATTGCCATCCGCATTTGGGATCCGGAAGCAATGTGTAAAGCGGCCGCCCCGCAAATTCTGGTAACCGTGAACGCTATGACTTTGAGTTCAGGCAGAGTGATGTGTTTTATCTCTATGCCTTTCGAATGGCGAGCCCCAGGTGTGCACCACTCGTCGCGGAGACTATCAAGGGATTGGCCACCCGGCCTAGTCCCCGCAAGACTGAGTTGCTCGCCTCTGTTCGGCAAGCCAGTGAGAAAGTATACATCCGAGGGCTCTATCTCGAGCTGGTGCCCTCCTATGTAAAAGCATTGTTCTTGAACGTTCCATCGCTCAACCAGCCATTCCAAGAATCTTACCTGGCCCCTCATGCCTGGTATGGTCCAATATTTGTATAATCCGCATGCTCTTAGGGCATCCAGGGAAGGTTGATGATTTATTGCAGCTTCATCATCCTCTACATGCTCTCTTTCTCTCCAATCTAACATGGTTAATACCCTGCACATCAGAAATAGTCATTAGAAATTGATTTTGGAATTTTTAGATAGTTTTTTGAGGGGGTTGGGGTTTTGAAATGCGCGTTTCACGGAAGACGCACCCCGACTTTACAGCACAGGGCGCCCGGACGCGGATGCCCTGAAGGCGGTCTGCGTCTTCCGACCATTTTCCTGTGTAGGAAAAAGTCGGGGGACGCGGGTCACCCGAAGGGCACCCGCGTCCGCCGAGAGGCGCATTCCAAAACCAAAACCCCCCCAAAAAATGAAACTAAGACCTAAAAATTAATTCTAAACGGATAGAAATGCAGAGTAGGATGTGTAAAATACCTGGATAAGACGGCGTTCGATTCCGACGGTCGGATTTTCCGCAGCAACCACGGGAAGTTTCTTGTCAAAAGCTCCTTTTTCAACCTCAATAGTCAAACGGTAAAAATGACATGGTAAAAGGTCTTTTTATAGGTTTTTTGGGTGAATTAGTTCATTTTTTACCATGAAAAGATATTTTTCGATGTATTTTTGCCTATTTTAAACAGGTATGAGTAATGTGTTGCTTTTGTGCAGGACAAAGGGATTTCGAGGGAAATTGTCATTTTTTCACAAACAAAATATCAGAGTCATCTTTTAAGCCCTTTTCTGACTCCTAAAACATGAAAAGATCGCCGAGCGTTTCTTTTACACTCGTTAAAACGGAATTAAAAGACGGTCCCCTTTTAGCTCTTTTATGACCGCAAAATCAGGAAAAGATTGCCGGGTTTTTGTCGTTTCAAACTCGATAAGGAAATAAAACGACGTGTCCTTGATCGCTTTTTACTTTTCAGGTCAACGACACTATTTTGAAAGTACTCCTTGGTCACAAGATCGAGCGGTTCCCCCAGGTATTATTTTATACTTTTTCGGGCTTGAGGGACACAAATATACGAAAAAGTTCAACATGGAGTCTCCTTTTGTTTTTTCAGACTCTCTAAAATTGAAAAATGCCGAGTTTCTCCTATACTGGGCTCGTTAAACTTTTACAGTAGAGGACCTGTTCAATTACAAACAGGAACGAACCACTCCTTCCTAGGGTTCGAATTTAAACTAGGTTGGACTCGTCCGAAGGATGAGCTTATAATCAAGCATATGTTATCCTCCTCAAGCTTGTTAAAAATAAAGAGGTACTTGCCAGAAATGGTGGGGGAAAAGAGAGAAGAATGAACCTGTTTGTTACCTTTTGTCTCAAAAGAAACTTTATTACCACTCTTGAACACGACACTTTTTCATTCACCTGGGTTGGGAAATCTTTTACCTCACAGTTGATAAAACCACTTTGAAAGTCTTTAACCGGGTTCCGGGGATTAACTTTGAGTTATTCATCACCAAGCCATCTGTCGTGTCGTTATGTGTTCAAGAGGTCTGCAATCAAAACTTTCATCTGCAAAATACTTGTCATCCATTTGACCATCCCTGAGTCAGTCCTTACAACAACATTTCTTCAACTTGAACAATGATTTCGTGTTGCGGGCTTGCCTGCAACGGGTCGCTTTCTATCGACATCGACACATTATCTAGAAAGATGACTTAGGAATCAACAGTACCTTGAAGTCTGCATGCATCAATGGCAGGTTTCTCACCTTTGACGTCAGTTTACATCATTGACTTTCGATCAAAGGATTCCGTGAAGTGTTCGACATCAAAACATCTATTCACATTTCATGGGTTGTGCTTGGTACTTTGAGAACCATTGACATTACTGGTGGTCTCTCTCACGCTTGTTAACAGTTTACATCATCGACTGGTAATCAAGTGGTTTCTAACATGTTCGACATCAAATCATTTAATCACATGGCTAGAATCGTACCAATTCGGGAAGTAGAAGTGAAGACCCTGGATCTAGTTTCTACCATCCAGGTTGCGAGGAGTTTTGTATTCATTATCTATGTAGACTAATCATAAACAGATGGCTGCGTCCATACTGTGTCTACAAAAGTCTATAAAATGATGTACTGCAAGATCATTCCTGTATCAGAGTAGTTAGTCCTTTAGTTAAAGTTTTGAATCTGAGTATGGGAATGCCTACCTCAGTGATGATATAATCTTATACATGTATTTTGTGTTGAAAATTGCAGGTTCCGACCAGGTCATCCACAAGACAATCCTTGAAATGATAAAGCGCTTCACCCTTCCTAGAATTACAAACCCTAATCTATTCCAGGCTTCGCACTTTAGGGGGCAATCTGTTACACTAAAAAATGTCACCATGACTATTTACAGTTAGTATGGCTCAATCAACAGTCATGCTACCCTCTTAGGCAAGTCTTATGCCTCTGCTATCCATCTCAAACTCAAAAAAGAGAGAAAGTCTTGTAAAAAATGTGTTATCTCTGGGGACGCAGGTTCTCTCAAGCCTTACCTGCGGGGACGCTCACAATGTTCACAAAGACTTCGTCCTTGGACGCTCTGTATGTTAAGGGACAGGTGCGTCCTTCTGTAAAAGGCAAAATGCGCAAGTTTCATCTTAAAAAAGTTACTTGTGGTTACTTCTAGAACTTTCTAGAGGTCGGTTTGATGAAATGGATGCGCCTCCAGTTGGTTCATGTATCCCTATTAAGGAGGAACTTATCCCATCAATAAGGGAGCTATCCCACCCAAAGAGGGGGATTATCCCATTGATGGTGGACCTGAATAACCTCCTTAAAGCACTATAAATAAAGGCATTGAGCCAGAGGGAGGGGAGGTTGAAGCTATACATTTTCTTTGGGTAAATGCTGCAGGAATTAGGACTCCCATTTAGAACCTTGTGAGGAGAGATTGTCTTTGCTTGATTCTACTTGGAAGTGGGTGAGCTTTGTCAAAGTAGAGGAAAACCCTTGATGGACCCTGGGAGGAACTTGCACAACACCAAGGCCAGGTTGTAAGAGTTTCTTTGTTTCGTTATTAATACAAACTGGTTTATTTTTCTCAATAGCTTGTGTTAATGAGTTATTTCATGTGTTCCTTGGTCTGCATGTTGAATATATGTTTTATTATATGAAATGAAAGTGCTTGGTAATTGTTTGATTGTTTGTGGTTGCAGGAATTGATGTGAAGGAGGAGCTCATCCGGATCGGCAAGGACGGACTACAACAACAGCGTTTTGGAATAAGGTAAGCCTAAACACTTGTAGTTTTCATGTTTTAAAAGATGTATTTAGAGAAAGATCGCTCCATTTTGTCTTGTTTGTCGCTAGAGAGTTTAGACTCCTAGGGAGGTCAGTTGTGTCCGCACAAACGACTTTTTCCGCCACGACAAGTACTGGATTAAAATGTTAACTGAAATATGATTCTCCGGGTTCTCATTTAAGTGTAAATAACAGGGAAAATAAAGTACAAGAATTCATCATTTAACACAACAATTTAAAGACAAAATCAATTTCAATCTCGAGATATTAATATTATGGTTCACAAACCTCACAAACAAATATGCAAATAACTATCTCACACACACTTACATATTCTATTTGCTGATACAAAAAACCACTTGGTCTAAGAAATGCTTGCCCAATTAACTTTAATATCACACCAAAACTTCCAACACCCAAAAATGTTCCTCCTCTCTCCTTCAAAACTAAAAGAAACTGTCCAAGAAATGGATTCATGGATGTGAACCAATTTCCCTTAGCCTTATTAACTACCTACTAGCTATTAAATCATTTCTTTTAATTAGATATTCCTAACTAATCTTAGCTGAATATCAAAAACTTTTTCACAAGTAAACTTTAAAATGTTCTAGCCTTGACATGTGATCAATCCATCACATTGTTAGGCTCTTGGTATGACTTTAATAACTTATCATTTTTATGTGCTCGGACTAATGCACATACATCACAAAACAATATGGAAATAAGGTAGCAAGAGTTAATCATGTTGAAACAAGAGTTAGAGAAAACGAAGGTAGTAGAAGGAAAAGACATAGGGACAAGGAAAATTAGCAGAGAAAATCAAATGGAAGAATTTCAATCAACAATTACAAACATGGAAATGAGGGAAAACAAACTAAAGCAATAAATAGAAGAAACTAAATCTTGGGTTCAAGTGGCAAAGGAACCATTGGCGGAGCAAAAAGAAACCATGGAGAGACAAATCAAGAGGCATATAAGAGAAGAAAAAGCTAGGCAAGACAAGGCCACAAATGTCACCATCAAGGGCTTGAAAGACTATGGAGAAAAAAAAACAGATGTGTTAGCAAGGGCTTTTCTCAAGGACAAGCTGAATTGGACAGGTTATAGTCAACAAGAAAATAGGATTGATTGGAAGGCAAAAAATGAAAGGGATAGACATGTTAGAATTTCATTAATAAGTATGGAAGGCAAGATGAATATACTAAAGAATAGGGGGCTACTTAGAGGCACTCATATTAACCTAGATGATGACTTGACACTGGAAAAGCAAGACAAGTGAAGGAAGGAATGAGAGAAAGTGAAATCAACAAGGGATGCAGGAAAATGGGTGTGGCTAAAAATTGGAAAGCTCAAGTCAGTGAGCGCTTAACAAATAAAAATTAGGGATTAGGGGCTCCCAAGGAGTATCTAAACGTGGTGAGTTGGAATTGTAAAGGTTACCCGTGGAGGAGAGGACAGGGATTGGGGCCCATAGTAGAAGGGAAAGACATCATTATCCTTATGGAAACCCATGAGCATGATGGTTGCAGGGTTCTAGAATTCGAAGGATATAGTAAAATTTTAGTGGAATGAAGAGACTAGTATAGGGAAAGGGCATGGATGGATCACCTTTATAATAAGAGAAATGTGGAGTGGAATAGTGAAGTGGAAAAAGGGGATCCAAATAGCAATTTATGTGGCTAAATATAATAGACAACAAAGTAACATTTAGGTTGGTTGTGTTGAAAAATGTGTATCTAGGTTCGGTCTTCATATAAATGAAATGTAATTTTGATTCTTGTAAAATGAAAAATGAAAGAAAAATTTATTATGATTATTTTTGAGCATGGGTTTCATGCTCAAGGTCTTTTATTTTATAGGTCAAGCACCCATTGAGTGCTTCTAGGGTTTTTCCTAGGTCAAGAAATCAAGAGTCGTTGTCATAAGTTGAAGACCTCATCGGGCACATTGTAACTTGTAAAGAAAATTATTTTTGTCTTAAAAGGTGTCCAGATACCCTCCAATGCCAAGTCACATTGGAAGCTGGCAAGTCGACCTAAAAGGAAGAGCCATGTCCACCTTGAACTCATCCTCCTTAAGACACATTCACTCATTTCTCATTCAATCAAAGAAGAAGCAAGAAGAAGGCATTGAAGAAGGAAGAGGATGAAGAAGATATTTGTTTGGGTTATTTCTCTCTCACATGTGCTAAGGAGAACTAGGGTTTCTAAAGCAAGACTTAGGGTTTCTATCTTCAAGTTCGATCTTGGAGAAAAGGAGACAAGTAGGTCAAGCAAAGGTAACCAAGGGTAATCCTCATGATCCTGAAGTGAGGGAAAGTAAAGCGAAGGTCAAATGAGGGATTAAAAGGCAGATCGAAGCTCACACATGTGGCAACAACAACTGCTGGGGGGCCAAAATTTTAGATTTGCAGTGGAGGCTGAAATTTCTGCAGCTGGAGGTCGAAGAAGTCTTACTGGAAGATATTTGACTGGATTTGATAGGATCAAGGTTAGCACATAATATGGAGAGTTTGGCCTTGGAGTGTCTTGAAGCTAGTCTTAAGGTCTTGGAATTCGTCAATTGAAGAATCTATAAGGAAGAGAAGATATTTGTGGGTTTTTCTCTCAAGTGGAGAGGTTTTGGCATTGGCTTGCAGCCTATATTATGTGTTCTTGTTCTTCTTGTTTTGGTTTTTGTTTGATGATACACACATATAATAATAAGTAACAAAGCTAATAAGTAAAAAGGCATCACAAGCAGTTATCAAGTAAAGAGAAATATCTATAATCATTGCCCTTTAGATTTCTCAACATGTTATCAAAGCTAAGAATAACTAAGGGCATTATGAATATCTCTATTGGATTGAGGAAGCTCCTCAAAAAGTGTTCAAAGGTAGAAATCCATCTCAAGAGAGGCATAAAGAAAGCATGGAATATTTTATTCACTACAAAGAAGGAAGGAACCAAGACAAAGGATGAAGGACTCTTCTCAGCACTCACTGGCACATTCCAAGACAAGAATATTTGCGTAATTGATAGTGGTGCATCTAGACACATGAATGGTATCACAAAAAACTGAAGACATTATCAAAGGGAAAATATTCTTACTCAGTGGAACTTGGAGATAATAAGAGCTATCATGTAAGAGGAATTGGATCTACATCTATAGAGATGGAAAATGGAAGTAAAATTCATCTCAAAAATGTCTTATTTGTTCCAGGTTTGCATAAGAATTTACTTTATATTTCAAGTCTAGAAGATAAGGGTGATAGAAAAGCCTTCATTGATGGAAGAGTTGTAGTATGGAGTAAAAACTAAATCATAGAGAATTCTAGAGTAATTGGTATCCGTGAAGGAAGGCTTTACATGTTGATATCTCCTCTTGCAAAAGCATTGGTTCACATTGAAATCAACGCTTATGAAATATGGCATAGAAGGTTTGGTCATCTTCATTTAAAAATTTGTCCAAGTTCTATAGTAGAAGGACTCCCCAAATTGAAATAAGATCATGAAGGAGTATGGAAAGGATGTGCATTGGGCAAGAATACCAAGAGATCATTTGGAAGCAGTGCTTCACAGTCAAAAGAAATCATGGATCTTATTCATCTCGATGTTTGTGGTCCTATGACTCCAAAATCACTTGGAGGTCATCTATATTATGTAAATTTATATATTATCATTCAAGGAAAACTTGGGTTTAATTTATGAAATCAAAGGACGAAGTATTTACAAAATTTCAATAATTCAAAGATGAAGTAGAAAACCTTACAGAAAGGGAAATCAAGATACTAAGATTTGATAATGGAGGAGAGTATACATCCAAGGAAATTATAGCTTTCTATAAATAATATTGGATTAAGAGGGAATTGATAGTCCCATACAATCCAGAACAAAATGGAGTTGCAGAGAAAAAAAATCGATCCATTGAAGAAAGTGTAAAAGGAATGTTGCATGACCAAGATCTACCGAAGTTTCTGTGGGGAGAAGCCATGAAGACAACTATAAATATTCAAAATCGAAGTCCCCATAGGTCACTGGATAACGAAACTCTTGAAAAAGTATTCACTGGGAAGAAACCAACTATAGTTCATCTCTGAATCCTTGGTTTACCCATATATCTTCATATATCGAAGGAAAAAGTAAAGAATTTTGATCCATCAGGCATGAGAGGAACATTTGTTATCTAAAACAACTCCTCTAAGGCCTACAAAATCTACATCAAGGAAGGACATCATATAGAAGTCAATAGAGATGTCATATTTGATGAAAGTATTTCATTTAAGAAATCAAAGGAACTTCCCATGGACTTTGATGATGATGAACTTCCAGTATTTGAAGAGGAAGTTGACAGGGAAGAAGAATAATCTCACCTTGAAGATGAAGGTCCCAGTGAACCTATTCAACTTGTGGTCATCCCCAAATAAAGAAAGAGACCTAATTGGTTGAATTCAACACTACTTGATGCAGAAGGTCATGGAGCAACTCAGGGCTCATTCAAGGAAAGCAAGAAGCCCAAATGATATTCTGGGTATGTAGCCTACATGACAAAACTAATAGAAGCAGAGCCATCCACTTTTGAAGAAGTTGTCAACCATCAAGAATGGAAGGATGCCATGAATGAAGAATATCAATCTATAATGAAGAATGGAGTGTGGAATATCGTGCCTAGGCCTGATGACAAATCTATGGTAACTTCCAAATGGATTTATAAGATTGAGCATGCAACAAATGGAAGTATTGATAAGTATAAGGCGATATTTGTGGCTAGGAGTTTCTTTCGACTTGAAGGCATCGAATATGAAGAGAAATTTTCCCCAACAACAAGGAATACACCTATACGTTCATTGGTCTCTTTAGAAGCATCGATGGGATGGAACATCCACCAAATGGATGTCAAGATTTCATTTCTGAATGGCACAATTGATGAAGAAATCTATATATAGAAACCCTTGGAATTTGAAGTTAAAGACAAAAAGGAATATGTTTTGATATGAAACCAGCTCACAAAAAGATAGAAAAGAAAGATCAATGCCTAATTCAGCCCCTTTGAGGGGGCAACCTCCTTTACATTACACAAATGAACAATTCTTGGATGATACAAATGAGAATACCTCCTTTCTATATAGAGGAGCCTAAGGGGTCATAATATAATCAGAGCTGACATAAAAATAATAATGAAAGGGCACAATAATAACAATATGGGGACTACATGGGCACAACAATATACTAAGGGGGTTGTACTAATAACAATAAGGGATTACACTAGTAGTATAGGGACCTAACATGCCCCTATCCTTCAAAAAGCGTTGTCCTCAATGCTTGAGTAGTTCTTGATGCTTTTGTATAAAATTATTGTCCTCCCATGTGGAATCATTAGCGGGAAAGTTCTTCCACTTGATGAGATACTCTGAAATTGATTGATTTCGTAGCTATCGGGTTCTTGTTTCTATGACTGCTCCAAGTTCCAATCTGATTTCCTTCCTCATCAAGTTCTGGCAATATTGTTTGAACTAGGATATTCTACAACTTTTGAATGACTAGCCACACTTCTTCGTCCTTCTTCCCTTCATCCCTTGCATCGTTTATCCAATCTAGTTGGATGATAGAAATAGCACAAAACAATGCTTCCACATCCTCATCCTTTCTTGAGAGTGCATCTGCAACAAAATTTTGCTTCCCTTTTTTGTAGATGATTTTAAAGTCATAACCCAACATATTTGTGACCCATTTTTCTGTTCTTCTAAATATAATCTTTGGTCTAAAAAGTACTTAAGACTGTCATGATCCATTTTTACCTTGAAGTGTCTTCTCATTAGGTAAGGTCACCATTTCTTAAGTGCATGTAGTATTTCCAACATTTCCTTCTCATAAATAGCTTGCTTGAGATGTAGCCGTAAAAATACCCAATCGCCTACATCAAAACTTCTTTCACTGCGATGTTGATATGCCTGTTGTTTCATTCGATTCTGCACCATAGTGGCGCTATCCTTTAAAAGTTGGAGAACTTGTTGTTGATGCTCGATGTGATATTTCACCGCTTGAATCTTTTTCTTCTTGATATGTCCTTCTATCTTGAGAGTTTGAGGAGTGGTAATTTCTTCCAAGGCATTACAATATATGGTCGGATTCATTCTTGATGCTAAATGTGATCTTTCACTTCTTGAACATTTTTCTTCTTGATGTTTCCTTCTACCTTGATAGTTTGAGGAGTGGTAATTTCAGCCAATGCATTACAAGATATGGTCAGATTCATTTCTTCTTTCTCGATGTGATCTTTCACTTCTTGAACCTTTTTCTTCTTGATATGTCCTTCTATCTTGAGAGTTTGAGGAGTGGTAATTCTTGCCAATGCTTTACAAGATATGGTCAGATTCATTTCTTCTTTATCTATGGTTGGTTCCTGGTGCATATCCTCTTCTTTTGATGTTTCTTGATCCTTTTCTTTCTCCTCTTCATAATCTATGTAAAATAATTTATTCTCATCACACTTATGACCTTTAGTGTATTTGCTATCACAATTGTAACAAAGCCCTTTTTCTATTTTTTCTTCCAATTGTAGTGGTGTAAACCTTGTAGGTTGTGTAAGGCTATGAGAAAAAACACTTCCATAATTATAGTCATGAGTGGTGGGATTCCTTATTTACATAATTCCGCTTTCAGTTTTTCTTGCCAACCTGAATGCCTTCTCCAGTGAATCAGGTTCCCAAAGACGAACCTCATGTTGATTGTTATCCTTTAAAGTCCCTATGAAGACATCAATCCTTTTGTTCTCTAGAATATCGTTTACCCTTATATTCAATTTTTGGAAGTCCTCAATGTGCTCTACCATTGAACCCTTTTGTTTGAGATTTATCAATTGGCTAAAGAAGGTGTTACTCTTTGTATCCTCATAATGTGCTATCATTTCTTTCGTGAAAATTGACCAAGTGACAAGTTCTTTACGAAAACAAAGCCCTTTATACCATAAAAATTGATTCAGTTCTAAATATAAAGATGCAGTATGTACCTTTTGGGTAACAATTTCACCTCATGTAGATCAAAATATTTCTCCATCTGTAGTATCGAATTTACCAGATCCTTTCCATCAAACTTCCTCATATCGTCTTTTCTTGATTTTAGGTGCTCGATATTGAAACGATTGTAACTCTGTAATTTCAGATCTTTAAGTTTTGAAATTTTGGCCTGTGATAGCAGTCCGAGTCCTCTTTCTAACCCGACAAGTATGATTGCAATTGGATTCATGAAGAAATATTTATTCCCAATCTCCTGTGGTGACCTAATTATAGACTATTTCAGTAGAGCGAACTTGTATGACGTGCCCCACGTCACTGTTTCGCCCTTAGGTTTTTAAAATGACACCCAACAAACTATAGTTTGTCTACTTTCTGTCACGTTTTACAAAATTTGAATTAGATGCTCAGAGAGAGAGTTATGATGATTTCCCCAAGGTTTCATGTTTAGAATGTAATTCGGGAGCTTGTAGAAACCCTAAATGTCTTGGACTGTATCTCCGAAAATATACTGAAACAAGATCTGAAATTTGGGCCCGAGCTTCACCAAGATTTCGGCTCAAATGGGTTTTAATTTTAGAATCTAAACCTTCGTATAAAGAAAATTATAGTGAAAATGGAATGATGACCTGTTTGAGATGGAATTTTGGAGCTTTCCCAAACCCTAACTTTCTCAGATCGTATTGCCGAAAATATAGTGTAACAAGATCTGAAATTTGGACCCAAGGTTGAGTGATATTTCGGATCAAATGGTTTTTTTTTAGCTTCTGAAACATCGTAGAAACAATGTTATAGCGAAAATTCCACAATGACATGTTTGGAACAACGAAACACTATAATCCAAAGCTCTGATACTAAATGTTATGAAACTAGCTCACAAAAAGATAGAAATAAAGATCAACACCTTAGAATTTAGCCTCTTTGAGGGGGAAACCTCCTTTACATTACACAAATGAAAAATTCTTGGATGATACAAATGACGAGACCTCCTTTCTATATATAGGAGTCTAAGGGTTCATAATATAATCAGAGCTAACATAACAATAATAATGTAAGGGCACAATAATAGCAATAGTGGGCTTCTATGGGGCACAATAATTACAATATGGGGACTACATGGGCACAAAAATATAATAAGGGGGTTGTACTAATAACAATAAGGGGTTACACTATTATTATAGGGACCTAACATGTTTGCAGACTGAAGAAAGAATTATATGGCCTCAAAAAATCACTAAGGGCATGGTATGCTAGAATGGATGAATACCTTCAGAGGTTAGGTTTCACGAAAAGTTTTGTTGATTCAAACCATTATATTAAGGTTGTGAAGGGTGAACCAATAATCATTATTATGTATGTAGATGATCTTCTCTTGACAGGTGTAGAAGGTTGAATTGAAGAATGTAAGAAGAAATTAGCAGTAGAATTCGACATGAAGGATCTAAGGCTGATGCATTACTATTTTGGGCTAGGAGTCTGGCAAGGACCTGGTGAGATTTATCTGGGTCAAGGGAAGTATATGATCAATATGTTGAAGAGGGTTGACATGATGGATTGCAAACCAATGACAACTTTGATGATCACAAACTTGAAAAGACTAAGGAGTTCCAAGTGTAGACAACTCATTGGCTCACTAACGTACTTGGTGAATACTCGACCAGAGATATGATTTGTAGTAAATTTTCTTAGTCAATTCCAAGTGGAGCTGAAGCATGATCATTGGATAGTAGCAAAACATGTTCTGAGATATTTGAAAGGAACCATCAAATTATGCCTAAAGTATGATAGAAGGAATGATGTCCAACTAATTGGATATACAAATTCTGATTGGGGAGGAAGTCAGCAAGATGGAATGAGCACTATAGGAGGATGTTTTAGTTTGGGATCCTCCATGGTCTCATGGATGAGTATAAATTAATATACAATTTCTTTGAGTAGTGTCAAGTTTGAGTATATTGCAACCTGTGAGGTAAGCATAGAAGCGGTTTGGTTAAGGAAGTTGTTATCCGACCTATTTGCTGGACCTATGGACCCTGCAGTGATACATTGTGACAATACTAGTTTTATATGATTGTTTGAATACCCAATATTTCATGGAAATACGAAGCATATCAACAACAAGTATAACTATATTCAGAAGCTAGTACAAGATGGTCTATTGCAACTACAATATATCTCCATTGATGAACAGGTAGCTAACATATTGAAAATTTCTCTTCCTAATAAGAATCTTGTGTATTTGAGAGACATGCCTGGTTTTGTTGATATATCCTCACTAGTTGATAGGGAGAGATAGGCACATCATTCTTGTGTTCACTTGGGAAGACAAAATGGAGGACTTGGTAAACATCTAGCATCTGATACTCTCTGAGGATGTGGTAGGGCATCCAAGATGAGAGTGGTCGTGGACCGATATTCTTTGAGGACTGGCTATCCAAGATAAGAATAGTCCAAAGAAGGTCATACTCTATTAACACCCGAGTGGAGTATATACCTTGAGAGACAATGATGATGGTGTCTATAAATCATTGCTCTCACTAGCATTATGATATGATCTTGTGGACATATAGAGTTGTTAGTCAAGGCCTTGCTATGTGGCAATGTTGGTTGGTATGATGTTATTACAGATGGGTTACTAATCCGACTCTTCTTATGAGATCTCTTCAAATTGAGAATGTCCATGTACCATATATGAATACCTCCCTAGTTAAGAGGGAGTGTTGAAAAATTTGTAACTAGGTCGATCTTCATATAGATGAAACTTACTTTTTATTCTTGTAAAATGAAAAATGAAAGAAAAAATTATTATTATTATTTTGGAGCATGGATTTCATGCTCAAGGTCTTTTATTTTATAGGCCAAGCACTCATGGAGTGCTTCTAGGGCTTGTACTAGGTCAAGAAGTCAAAAAAGGCATTTTCATAAGTTGAAGACCCCATCGAGCACATTTTAACTTGTAAAGAAAATTATTTTTGTCTTAAAAGTTGTCCAAATAGTCTCCAAGACCAAGTCAACTTGGAAGCTGGTAAGTCGGCCTAAAAGGAAGAGCCACATCCACCTTGAAGAGCCTATATATAGGAGGGAACTTGTCCTCCTTCAGACACATTCACGCATATCTCATTCTATCGAAGAAGAAGCAAGAAGAAGGCATCGAAGAAGGAAGAGTATGAAGAAGATATTTGTTTGGGTTATTTCTCTCTCACACATGCTAAGGAGAATGAGGGTTTTTGCAGTAAGACCTAGGGTTTCTATCTTGAAGTTCAATCTTGGAGAAAAGGAGATAAGTAGGTTAAGCGAAGGTCACCAAGGCCAGTAATCCTCATGCTCCTAAAGTGAGGGAAATTCAAGTGAAGGTCAAAGGAGGGCATAGAAGGTAGATAGAAATTCACACATGTCACAACAACAACTGATTGGGGGCCAAAATTTCAGATCTGTAGTGGAGGCCGAAATTTCTACAATTGGAGGTCGAAGAAGTGCTACTAGAAGAGATTTGACTGGGTTTGACAGGTCAAGGTTAGCACATCATCCGGAGAGGCTGGCCTTGGTCTTGGAGGGTTCTAAAGTCAGTCTTAAGGTCTTGGAATTCATTAATTGAAGAATATATAAGGAAGATAAGAGATTTGCGAGTTTTACTCTCAAGTGGAGAGGTTTTGGCCCTGGATTGCAACCTATATCATGTGTTATTGTTCTTCTTGTTTTGGTAGTCCTTTTATGATACACACATATAATAATAAGTAACAAAGCTAATAAGTAAAAAGGCATCACAATCAGTTATCAAGTAAAGAGAAATATCTATAATCATTTCGCTTTATATTTCTCAACAGGATGCATGTTACTTTGCCCCAAAAAACTCGAAGTTCTACAAGACTACAAATTTAGATAAAGAAGACACTTATGTTGCTTTAAAAAGAGATATTGTTACCTTCACGAGTTTATGAGATATAGTTCTAATCAATGACTTTAATGCTAGGAAAACAAACAATAAGTGTATTTAGTTGGGAAGTGATGGGATATTAGATAGCAACCATCTTTGGTTAGAGGATAATGAAGAGAACATGTGGAAAAGGACTTCTCGAGATGGGAATGGGAGTGTGTCACACTTTGGCGCTAAGTTGTTAGGATTATGTATCCTTTATGACATGGTAATTTGCAATGGAATTAAAGCTTGGAAAACATCTGGTGGCATCACGTGTAAAACCTACAATGGTCAAAGTGTGGTGGACTATGTAATATGCTCTTAGAGATCTATTTGCAATTTGTTAGAATTCAATATTAAGGCTTTTCCTATTGAGATGAATTTTAACCATATGCCTCTCTTTATTAAGTTGGGCATACACACAAGTGGGCTACAGGAAGGGTAGACCCAACAATGTCATAAGAAAGGGCATGCAAATGGAAGAATCCTCGTAAATCAGGAAAACCAAGCTCTTTGTTGTTGCTCTCTAGCAACACTTTCAGTGGGAAAAAAACACAAAAAACAAGGACTGCAATGTAGAAATAGAATGCATTGGCAACAATATGTTGATCCCTCTAATCCATAAATCCTTAAAGGTGTGAAAAACATCTCAGCCTAAGAAGGGGTTCTCAAACATTTTTCCAACTAATCCTTGGTATGATGAAGAGTGCAAGGCTGCTAAAAGGTCCCTTAAGGAGAAGGAGAGAGACACAGAAAGCATGAAAAAGTATAATAAAACAAAGAAATAAATTTATGTGACTTTAATATGGAATAAATTAATCTCTTTGGGAAAGTAGAACCCCAAAGGATTTTGGTGCGAAATACAACAAAAGTGAAAGCAAATAAATAATAATATATCAGATACACATTGGTTGGAATATGAAAAACTCCTCTATGAGAGAAAACAAGAGAAAAATATCCCCCATAATCAACACTACAACCATGTGTTGGAAATAATACTAAGAGGGAGGGTGAATCAGTATTATCGGATCAATAATTTTTATTTCCCAAACAGATTTATATACCCTACTTCTGTGAAGTGAACTAGTGTGTAAATGCTACTATGATTAGTGAAACTAGCGTATACCCAAAGAACTTGTGATTTAGTTCATTTATCATGTGTTGATCTATAACCAGTGCATCAGTAACTTATTAAATAGTGCAGTAAAAACAAAATAAACCATCACGCATAGCAACACACATGAACAGCAAGATTTAAGGTGCAAACCCAATGTGGGAGAAAACCACCTACTGTTTTCGTCTCTATCTTCTTTTAATAATAAGAAAATATGTTTACAATCTTGTACTGGTGCAGACTCATACCAATACGCAGGCATCCACCTATAGAAGGCTACAACCTTCTCTCATTTTCCAGCTTCTACTGGAAGGGAGCTACAACCCCCTAGCTCTTGTACTAGCCAATGTGTTTAATAGTACGTAGGCACCAACCTATAGAAGGCTACAACATTCTCTCTTCCTCCAG
Source organism: Pinus tabuliformis (assembly GCA_031772625.1). Classification (NCBI taxonomy): domain Eukaryota; kingdom Viridiplantae; phylum Streptophyta; class Pinopsida; order Pinales; family Pinaceae; genus Pinus; species Pinus tabuliformis. Next base: position 1,120,406,332 of record CM062819.1, on the reverse strand, counting down.
GGACCACGTTTCATAAATTTTCAGACTGGATTCTCCTGGTACACAAAAATACACATGAAGGCCTTGTTTCATCAAATTTTCATACTGGACCCATCAGAAACTTTGAAACTCAAATTGCATCAACCAACAATAAGTTAATCTGAACAATCAAATCATTGTCACCAGAACATTGTGATGAACCTAGAAACCTGCATCATCATTTAGAACCAGCTGCAACCTCAAAAATCATGCATCAGAATGTATAGGCTACTTTACTGAACCCAACCTGTGTGTAAACGCTACTTCCTTTAATCAAACTTGCATATACCTTCAAAACTACTGAAACATAAAACTTCTGAATAAAGTCTATACCAACCAGCAATATAATGAACATCTACTGTCAATTTAAAAAGATTTACACAGGCAGTAGCAGAGATCACCCTTCTCACTTATACAAACAATCAATCAGATATGAAACTCCTTATGCATTCAATTTTACATTCAGATCTAAGAAGACTTCATTGACAGACATCAGTGAAATAACAGAATTGATCAGATAGATCAGTCAGATCCGAAGAATAGGCTTTTCCACTATATACGCTACTTGGAAGAGTAGAACATGCATGTACATGCACTTTTACCAGGATGAACCAACGTATAGATCTGCAAATATTAACTCATAACTTCGTTGCTATTCTGGACTTCAGACAAACCCAGATCATGACATTTAAAGAATAAAGCAGGTGTACACATTTAGATCTGGCCCAAAAAATATCAGATCATTCAATGATAAGTCTTTTCAGGTCTCATGATCCTGATCCAACATTGAATTCAAGGTGCACACAATATTTCAGATCAAATCACCAACATAGTCCCTGCAACATAAAATATACTTCAGATAGAAGTATTCCTTAGAAACCCTTTTCACTTGCACACCCTGGCCTAATGATCTTCTCCTCCTTATATAGTTTTTGGCCTTTCTCAATACCTCAAACCAAAATCACTTAGGACCCGTGGTAATCTTGGGTGGGATCAAATAGTCGTCACTTCACTCAATATTGTGGGCTAATACCATGGTATTGACCGCTAGTATTGTCTCCTCTTGAATTTCCTTGATTTTCCAACACATACGCACTTTTCTTCTTGTGAAAGTGCATGTATATGTATATGCTCTTTTTGTTATGTGAACTAGCATGTATACACTGTTTTAACTAAGTGGACTTGCGTATACATCTTAAAATGCTTTTCACCATCCTTTACCTTCAACTTCTTCATTCTTATTAGTAGACTTTAGTTCCATCTTCCTGTTCTTCTGTACCAATGCCTTGTTACATCTGAATGGACTTGTTACACTATGGGTTGCCTTTCATCAAAACTAAACTTACCTGTGAGTGAGTTGCAATCAAGGATAACACTCCAATCATAATGCCAACAATCTCCCCCTTTGGACTTGATGGCAACCATGCTGGTGTTGATTACTGCAAGCTATAGAAAATGTTAGATATAACAAGCAACACCAAAATACTCTCCCCCTTTGACATCAAGGGCAAAGGGCGAACCAAGCTATTCTCCCCCTTTGATATACATTATGCTATCCATGCTCCCCTTGAGTACATTCCAAGTCTACAGAGATATGTTTCAAAAGAATAACATGACTCTATAACTCAACTAAGTGAGTATGACCTCCCAATGACCAATGACTCATACATACATCAATCACCCAACCAAGTGGGGGTACACCATATTTGACTCATCCACCCAACCAAGTGGGGATATACCAATTGTTTATAGATGATAGAAATACAACAATTATTACATTATCCATCCCATGCAAAGTGGGGATACAAATTACATCATATGTCCAATAGGACTCATTGAAATATAGACCATGACAGAAGAAGTCATATCACACCCTAGATATTTACATGGCTTATGCAACAAATGATATAAGTATATGAAGCCATAGCTGAGCTCAGCAACCATGATGCCAACAATGTTGAATGCATGTGAAGGCTAATGCTCCCCCTGAACTTGTGCTACATGTGCATTGTCAACAAGTCATTCATCAAGGCAAATTTGTTAGTGAGATAAAAATAAATGAACAAAGCATATCGTCGTACTGTAATAATCAATATTAGATAGAGCACCCATATCAAAGTCTAACCCACTATTTTTTTTTTCTTCAGAAAAACATATACACTTCTTCAAACACAGAAACCTGCATGTATACACGACTATACTTCATGAAACTCGCATATAATATCCTTCATCTGAAAACTAGATTTAACAGCATGATGATGCAGCAACTACTCCCAGCTTTTGTTTGAGATATTCATGTTTCTCTGGGAAGTGATTTAGTGAATATATCAGTAAACTATTCTTTGGAGCGAACATACTCCAATTTAACCTTTCGATCAAGCACTTGTTCTAATAGAAAATGCTACTTAATGGGTATGTGCTCGGTCTTGGAGTGCAGGACTAGATTTTTCGAAATACCGATGGCACTTTTATTATCACATAGAATGGAGATGGGTGGAGTAAATGTGATCTGAATGTTTTACAATGTTTGCATCATCCAAAGTAGTTGTGTGTAGCAAGATGCAACAACCACATATTCTACTTCAGTTGTAGATAAGGCAATCGAACTTTGTTTCTTGTTGAACCAAGACACCAACCGTGAACCCATATAGAATTCTCCTCCACTAGTACTCTTTCAATCATCCACATTTCCTGCCCAATCAGCATCTGTATATGCATGAAGAGTAAGATCTGTATCTTTAGGATACCATAGACCAAAGTCCTGAGTTCGTTGAAGATATTTGAAAATTCTTTTGACTGCTTGGAGATGTGATTCCTTTGGATTTTCTTGGAACCTTCCAACAATTCCTACTGCATGCATGATATTAGGTCTGGTACTTGTTAGATAAAGCAGACTTCCAATCATAGATTTGTAAGTTGGTTGATTTACTACTGGTGATTCATCGTTAGAACTGAGACTGCATCCTGTTACCATTGGAGTACATGATGGTTTAGAATCTTCCATTCTGTACTTCTTCAAGATCTTCTTGAGATATTTTGTTTGTGTAATAAAGATACCATCTTTTTTTTGTTGTACTTGTAGACCAATAAAATAAGTAAGTTCACCAAGTAATTACATTTCAAATTCTTGTTGCATTACTGAAGCAAAATTATGACTCATGGATTCTTCATTGCTATCAAATATGATATCATCAACATAAACAACAATAACTAGAAGTTTATCATTTTCAACCTGTTATCTCAAAATCAAGCCCTCGAAGGCTGCATACCAGGAAGATTTCAAGTAACTATTTCAAACCTACTTTAGGCTGAGGCTTAGCCTCCTCAACCTGAGAGGGCTCTCTCCAGATGGGTTAATGATTTTGATTAAGATAAGATGGCTAACTCTTTGTGAAATAACTGTGACAAATATAGATGCTGGAAAAACATTAATCAAGTTTCCATTGGGCCTATGGAGTCAACAACATCTCAATAAACAAGGATCTTGACTTTACATAGAAGTCAGGGCATTCAGCATTTGAATATTCAGAACATAACTCATATGAAACCACAGTCTATAAATGCATACAGGAAATCAGAGCACAATCAGTGAATTCTGAGTGATTATACATTTATAAAACTGTAAAAATTTAGGAAAGGACAAGATCACACATTCTGAACATAGAAATCCTTCATGAATCCTGAGAAGTAAAAGCCAAATTATATTACTGAACTCGGTCTTACATAAGCTCAAATACAATGCTCTGTCATAAAGTTTTCCAACCCTCATTACATTGCTGTTTCAGCTATATATAGAATTCTTATTCTAACTAATCGAGATTCCTCCTCCAGCATGAGGGGAATTCGATAACTACCTCTAATGACACCTATCAACTATTTAATTAACTAATAAATTCAATAAAGTGCTGACTGGAGTTTTTTTAGAGTTCTAAATCTACTATGACTCTAACTCCATATTGTATGCATGATGGCTTCTCCTCGTTCTTTGGCACCTGGTCTTCTTTTAGTTTGGCTGAAATGGCTGAGATGGGTATTTAATGCCCCATGTTTACTTTGATGTTGAAACTTTTTAACTGCTCAGAACTATCAGGAGGTTACCCTTGCTTCTCGGCTTCAGTTTTTTCCAAAATCTTCGAATGCACAGAAGCATGTTCTTTAGGTTTTAATTACCCAAGATATGGAAGACTGCCACGTCCTTGATGCGTTGTAAGCTCTTTTCATGAACATGTGTACAGGCAAAATTTCCTTGCAAGCAAATCGTTTGATATATTTTGAACTGTGATAAAGGGTCTTTATGACAAAAATTCAAAATTGGATTTGAATATTCAATCCTTTTAAACATCCATCTGTCTTGACCTGATTGGATGTTGTTTGCTCCAGCTGATGTCTTGTACACCCTTTAGCCGTTTCCCTTTCAAAATTCCCGCTTCTAATTCAAAATACTTGATTTGCGTTAAAAACAACATCTTCTGAATTACTTGAAACAGTTTGTCTTTGACCCGAGATCTTTATCAACTGAGTATTTGATTGCCAAAAAACTCCTTTCGACTTTCCACATGTTTATTTCCTCAGAGAAATAAGATTAAGCAAATTTGTCAAAAATTTGAAACAAAACCTTACTTGAAGTGAAAAACTCATTTAGCAGGCAGCCGGTTCAGCTGTGTCTTCAAATCTTCAATTTGTTTCCTCATAGCTCTATTCCCAGCTCTCAGTTGCATATTAATCCTTCTGATATACTTAGCTTCCTTGATTGCTGGTACTGTCCAGGTGTGAAATTGTGCATGGCCATCAACCACTGAATTCAACTGAGCTTTTACAACTTCATTTCCTTCCCATAAGGTTTTATAATATTTTGCATGTATGGCTGCATGTTTTCTAGCGGCCTTCTTCAGTTTAGCAATCTCATACTTGGCTAACTCTAATTGTCTCTGTATGGCTGCTATATTATCTTCTTGAGAAGAAATGGTTGTTTTGCCCATGTCTTTTTGTGTTCCTTCCCCTGTTTCCTCTGTTCTCGGCAGTGCTTCCTGTACTTGCTGGAATCTCCTTGTCATAGGTCTTCTAGGTTTAAAAATGAATTCTTCAGCTAGCTTATCAAATTTCAACCTTTTTGAAGCCTTGGATTTCTTGGTACCTTCTTGCTCTGACTGCATCAATTCAATTTGGACTGGTAGAGACTGCTTGAATTCAATGGCCTGTAATAAATCATTCAAATTTGCCTTGGACACTGGGCTCTCTTCAACTGCTACAGCTTTACCTTTTTCCTTCATTATTTGACTTCTTGTTCTTACCCTTGAGACTGCTTCAGATGTGCTTGTTTCGGGTACATTCTTTTTACCCTGAGCCTTTTCCTTAGTTATTTGCTGAGGTTGATCTTGGATGATGAGAGGCTTCACTGGTTTTCTTAGCTGTGACTTTGGAACCCTTTTGGCTCTTGCCTCTTTTTGGAGCTCAGCTATTGTGAAATCTCTGGCCGGTTGAGGAGTGAGGCCAGTCTTGCTTTGGAATCCAGCCATAAAAATAAAAGAATTCCAGTCTCTGTCTATCTTCTGGAATCCATCTAAAACCAGTAACTTGATCAAACCATGATGAAACAAAGAGGTTTCAGAATCCTCTTTTCTTAGCTGTACCTTATCACACATCTTACTCAAGCTACGGAACAAATAAAAAGGTAGGTCTATGGAGATTTTCCCAGTGAAATGCAAAAGCAGCTTGAAATGGTAAGAATAAACCTTATTATACCTTCCTTCACAAGTCAAATATTTCTGTATGCAGGTGAGTAAGAGAGCATAATGTTCCTTGACATAATTCCTGGGCACTCCCCTACTCAAATCTTCATTTACATATGCATCCTTTAAAAACTCCTTACAAGGATTCAGGTCAAATTTGAAATTTTTAAACCATTCCTCTTGTCCTCTTGGGATCTCTGTCACAACGGATATTGCTTCTGGAGACACCTGCACTTCTAACATGGCTACCTTTGAATTTAAACCAGTGAAGTTTAGTGCAAATTCTTTAGTTACCTGCGCATGCCCTCCTTGTAATTTTTTGCAAAAGTTCCAGCATCCGGCATTTTTAAATGCTTTCTTCACACCCTCATCTCTCAGCGTTATATCCAGGCCCTCGGGTTCAGTCCTTAGAGGTTTACTGGATCTGTGCTCTTTTTTCTCCATGAATTCTTCCAAATCTCCGCACACAAAGACTACCAGCTCTGGTTAGAATTTGTGATTCAGCTTCTTTTCGAATTCAGCCTCGCTTGATTATCAGCCTCGCTTGAATTTTGAATCTTTCCGCTTAAAACCTTTCAAGACATAATCTTACGGATTTATCATTCATGTGAGACTTACAGCCATCATTAAGGCTTATGCACAGTGAAATTTTTTGGGAATGATAATACATGCGTATCAACAGAGCTAGTGGTGGTGATAGTGGCAATGAGCGTTAAAACGTGATGGGAGAGATATATGAACTGACATGAGAAGACATGGCTGATGACTCACCTAACGGACTTGATATTTCGGGAAAGATTCGCTGCGGAAGTACGAATCCATGATTTCGCAGCGCTATTAGTTTCAAATTTTAATGATGCCCTGCGAAACTGCTTAATCATGATGCGCTGCGAAACTGCTTAATCATGATTGCGCTGCGAAACTGCCTAATCATGATTGCGCTGTGAAACTGGCGAATGGGAATTATGCTGGGAAATTACTAAAAGACATGGTGACTCGGATAAGACATAGAGGTGGCTACAAAACATTGATGGGTGGAGGAGAACCAATGGGAGTTGAGAATGACTTGAGTTAAGAAACTCTTTAAAACTCAAAATCTTAGGGGGAGAAAATTAAAACGAAATTAAACTAACAAGGACCTTTGTCATCGGGCTAGGATAGAAAATTATATACATCAGATTTTGAGTTCTAAGTGATAACACAACCTTTGTCTATAAATTGTTATCTGCAGAACCTTTTGTGAAACCTTGTTGTAGATATTTGTCAAGGTAGTAATACCAAGCCCTTGGAGCCTGTTTTAGACCATAGAGAGCCTTTTTGAGCTTGCATATGAGCTTTGCATCATTTCCAAGAATGAATCCTTCTAGTTGTCCAATATAAACTTCTTCTTCTAAATCTCCATTAAGAAAAGTTGATTTTACATCCGTTTGATATACTTTGAATTTTCGAAAACTAGAAAGAGCAAGAACCATCCTTATGGCTTCAAGTCTGGCAACAGGTGCAAAAGTTTCTTCAAAATATATACCCTCTTTTTGAGCATTCCCTTTACGAACAAGTCTTTCCTTATTTCTAATAACTTCTCCATTTTCATTCAGCTTATTCTTAGATATCCATTTTGTTCCTATAACATTTTTGTCATGAGGTCTAGGAACTAATTCCCAAGTATTATTACTTTCAATTTGGTCCAATTCTTCATCCATGGCATTGACCAAACATTCATCTTTGTAGGCTTCATTTACATTTTGAGTTCCCTGTAAGAGTTCTTCCTATCTGTACACCAGCCCCTTTTTCTCCTAGAATTTGAGATTTTGGATGATTCTTCTGAACATACCTTAATGAAGTCTTTTCCCTATTTGTTGTATCTTTTTTTGGTGCTTCATTGGTTTCTTCTTCTATATCATTTTGATTTGATGCAGGAAAGCATTCCTTGTATTCTTCATTTTCATCTTCCTCTGTTGATTTCATTTGTTCTGGATTTCTGCATGCTTCATCAATTACAACATCAATGCTTTCAACAATTTTTTGAAGTCTTTTGTTATAACATTTGTATCCTTTACTTCTGTATGAATAACCAAGAAGAATTCCTTCGTCTGCTATGGGTTCGAACTTACCAAGTTTTTCATCAATCCTTTTGATGAAACACTTGCCTCCAAACACTCTAAAGTGTTTTATAGTAGGAGTCTTACCATACCAAAGTTCATATGGAGTTTGATTGCTATTTATCCAAACATTTGCTTTGTTGAGAATAGTCACGGTAGCAAATATAGCTTCTCCCCAGAAGGTTGCAGGAATTCCAGATCCATCAAGCATTGCTCAAGCCATTTGTTGAACTATTCTGTTCATTCTTTCCACCATGCCATTTTGCTGAGGATTTCTTGCGATGGAGAATTGCCTCTTTATTCCATATTGTTCACAAAATTCAAAGAATTCATCTGATATGAATTCTCCCCCTCGATCAGATCTGAGACATTTGATTTTTCGATCTGATTCATTTTCAACTAAAGCTTTGAAGGCTTTAAAATTTTCAAATTCTTCATCTTTATGCTTTAGTAGACCTATCCAACACATCCTAGAAAAATCATCAATAAATAAAATAAAGTATTCTTCTCCATGAGGTGACTTTTTCCTTGTTGGTCCACATAAATCAGTATGGATGAGTTCAAGAGGTTTACTTGCCAATCCTTCTTTTTCATTGAGGTGAACTCTGGTTTTCTTACCGACTTGACATGGTTTGTAGATGGTATTTTCTAGGATGCTGATATCTGGAAGATCACGAACTGCCTTGAGCCTGCATGCTTTTCTTATTTGAGAAAAGCTTAGATGTCCCAATCTTCTATGTCATAGCTAGTTTTCCTCTATTTTGCATAGATAGCATTGTTGTTGCCCTCCTTTGAGTATGTTTAAGTTGTTTGGATTTCTTGTTCCTTTGATCACGATATTTCATGTATTAAGCTCCCAAACCACACATTTGTTTGATCCACAGAAGCTTCATTGGGGGAGAAATACCATACCATGTGGGTTCATATTTGTGGATATATATTGAGGGAAAAATGACATAATATATTGAGCATATATTATGCAATAAAGGGTTTTTATATTGCCAGGTATAAAAAATGGAGCTCGAAGTTAATAAAAAAATATAAAGGGTTATAAAAAATGCTAATGAAAAATGAATACCTACAATATCTAGTGAAAGTAACGGTTTTTTAAATTGGAAAGGTGTATTGGGTTATTGGTAGGGGGTTAAATAATGTGATTTTTAGAGGTATTTTCCAATATGTAGCCAAATTAGGGGTATTTTTTAGTATAATATAAATGCACGTGATATGTCAAGGGTTCATTGAGTGAAGCCCCTGTGTTTTGATCGAAACACAACTTCATTTCCTTGATCGCACATTTGATTGACACTCAGCAGGTTATGCTTTAAACCATCTACATACATGACATTTCCAGCTTTAACCTTTTCTTTTAAGAAGACAAAACCTTTACCTTTAATGACAGCTGGAGTGTCATTTCCAAATGAGACACCCGTTTCATTTTCTAAAGCATTATATGAATGAAGTTTCTCTTTGTCACCTGTCATGTGTTTGGAGCATCCAATGTCAATGTACCACTAATTTTCTTGTCCTTCTGCATACAGAGCTATGCCACATCTTTCTAATTGAGATTCCTTCTTTCTCCATATCTTGGGATTTAATGATGTTTGCTCCTTTTGAAGTGATGGCCGAAATTTTCTCCTACATTTAGATTCTTCATGACCAAAGTTGTTACAAATCGAACATTCTACTTCATTTTCAAGAAGAGAAAAGTTATTATAGGAACTTTTCTTGATTCCTGTTACACTCATTTGATTTCGTGCCTCTCTAGTCATGATGGATTTGTAAGCAACACATTGAACAACCTTATGCCCAAAGTTATGACATGAAAAACATTGCCCATTAAAGAAGTTTCTGCGATTAGAGAATCTTTTAGCATTGTTTACCTATTGGTTGAAGCTTCTACTGATATTCATCCTTGGAGTAAATTGGGTATGATTTACCTAATGAGTAATTTTAGGCCTTTGCTGACGATTGACATACTGTTCATTGGTCTTTGCTGCATCAAGATAGCTTTTGGTGGAGGCTGATGGCTTCTGTGATTGAGATGATTCTTTAGTATATCCAAGACCTGTCTTTATTAGAGGAGAATTTTGAACTTTGATGATTTCATTTAAAGTTTCAGATCCTTTAGAAAATCTAAGATTAAGATATTTTGTCTTCTCAAGTTCTTTTCTTAGACCCACAATTTCACATTCTAGATTTTCATTGTTTTTTTCTCTTTCAGTGAGTTTGTGTGTCAACGTATCGATGATCATGTTCTTTTCTTCTAAACATATTTTGAGTTTAGTTATTTCTTCAAGAAAGTATTCCTCTTCTAAGGCATCCAAAAAATCATCATTTTCATAAGCCATGAGTAGTCTATAATCTTGGTAAATTTCATCTTCATCACTATTGGATAAGCCATCACTATCTTCATGCGTATAGTAACTCCTCCTATTCACAACTTGTTTTCTATTTCCTTTTGCATATTCCTTTTCTTTTTCATATTTATCTTTATGAGGACATTTGGCAGCATAATGGCTGACTCTACCACAAGCAAATAATTTGAAAGGTAGCTCAACTCTAAATCTTCCAGAACCCCATTGAAGCTTCTTGACAAACTTTACCTTATCTTCTTCTTCTGAAATGTTCTGATTCATTGTGCTCTTCCTTTTCTTTTTCCTATGTTGATGCTTTAAAAGTAGCTTCTCTCATATCCCATGGACCTCCTTTTCTCATTTCAAAGGTAGTTAGGATTCCATGTAGTTGAGTCACAGCAATAGTTTGAAGATCCTGTTTTTCTTCTCTGGAAGACACTTTTGACTCAAAGTTAGAAGACAAAGATCTCAAAATTTTCTCAAATAAAGTAGCTTCCTTTAACTCTTCACCCATATTCTTGATACAATTAACAATCTCATCTATACATAAAAATTAACTAGCAACACTCTCATCACTATGCATCTTAAGAGTTTCATACTGAATTCTGAGAGTTTGAAGCTTAGCACATTTTACCTGAGAGTCTCCTTCATAGCTCTGAATGACTTTGTCCCACATCTCTTTGGTTTTATTAAGCTACATGACTTTGACAAATTTTGAGTCTGGCAGACTTCCCAATAACATATTGACAACTTTGGCATTGGTTTCGTATAACTTCTAACCTATAGAGTCTATAGGAATTGCTGCTAGAAATTGATATCCTCCTTCCACAATTTCCCAAACATCAGCTCCAAGCGATTGTGGATAGGCTCTGGTTCTTATTTTCCAATATACTAAGTTTCTCCATTGAATATTGGTGGTTTGGATCCCATGCCTTTATGATAATTCATCTTGAAATATCTTCCTTCAAGCGATCAAGCTTCTTCTAAAGGACCTGGTCTGATACCAATTGTTGGAATTAATACTGAGATGGGGGGGGTTGAATCAGTATTATCAGGTCAATACTTTTTTATTTCCCAAATAGATTTATATATGCTACTTTTGTGAAGTGAACTAGCGTGTACATTCTACTGTTGTGAGTGAAACCAGTGTATACCTAGAGAACTTGTGATTTAGTTAATTTATCATGTGTTGATCTATAACCAGTGCATCAGTAACTTATTAAATAGTGAAGTAAAAACAGAATAAACCATCACATATAATCAACACACATGAACACCAAGACTTAAGGTGGAAACCCAATGTGGGTGAAAACCACCTACTGTTGTCGTCTCTGTCTTCTTTTAATAATAAGATTTTTTTTTTTACAATCTTGTACTACTGCAGACTAATACCAGTACACAAACACCCACCTGCAGAAGGATACAACCTTCTCTCATTTTCCATCTTCGACAGGAAGGGAGCTACAACCCCCTAGCTCTTATACTAACCAATTAGTTTACTAGTACGTAGGCACCGGCCTACAGAAGGCTACCACCTTCTCTCTTCCTCCAGGGACAACGTTTCATAAATTTTCAAACTAGATGCTCCTGGTACACAACAATACACATGAAGGCCTCATTTCATCAAATTTCATACTAGACCCATCAAAAACTTTGAAACTCAAACTACATCAACCAACAATCAGTTAATCTGAACAATCATATCATTGTCACCAAAACATTGTGCTAAACCTAGAAACCTACATCATAATTTAAAACCAAATTAAACCTCAAAAATCATGCATCAGAATGTATACACTACTTTACTGAACCTAACCTGCGTGTATACGCTACTTCCTTTAATAAAACTCATGTATACCTTCAAAACTACTGAAACATAAAACTTTTGAATCAAGTCTATACCAACCAACAATATAATGAACATTTATTGTCAATTTATAGAGCTTTACATAGGTAGTAGCAGAGATCACCCTTCTCACTTATACAATCAATCAATCAGATATCAAACTCCTTATGCATTCAGTTTTACATTCAGATCTAAGAAGACTTCATTGACAGACAACACTAAAACGACAGAACTGATTTGATAGATCACTGAGATCTGAAGAATAGGCTTTTCCTCTATATACGCTACTTGGAAGAGTAGAACCTGCATGTACATGCGCTTTTACTGAGACAAACCAACGTATAGATCTGTAAATATTAACTCATAACTTCACTGCTATTCTAGACTTTAGCCAAACCCAGATCATGACATTTAAAGAATAAAATAGGTGTACACAATCAAATATGGCCTAACCAATATCAGATCATTTAATGATAAGTCATTTCAGGTCTCATGATCCTGATCCAACATTGAATTCAAGGTGCACACAATATTTCAGATCAAATCACCAGCATAGCCCCTGCAACATAAAATATACTTCAGATAGAAGTATTCCTTAGAAACCTTTTCACTTGCACACGCTCGCCTAATGATCTTCTCCTCCTTATATAGTTTTTGGCCTTTCTCAATACCTCAAACCAAAACCACTTAGGACCCGTGGTATTCTTGGGCAGGGTAAAATAGTCGTTACTACGCTCAATATTATGTGCTAATACCATGGTATTGACCACTGGTATTGTCTCCTCTTGAATTTCCTTGATTTTCCAACATATACGCATTTTCCTTCTTGTGAAAGTTTGTGTATACGTATACGCTCTTTTTGTTCTATGAACTAGCGTGTATACATTGTTTTGACTAGGTGTACTTGCTTATACATCTTAAATTGCTTTTCACCATCCTTTACCTTCAACTTCTTCATTCCGATTAGTAGATTTTAGTTCCATCTTCCTTTTCTTCTATACCAATGCCCTGTTACATCTAAATGGACCTGTTACAATGTGGGTTGCCTTTCATCAAAACTGAACTAACCTATGAGTGAGTTTCCATCAAGGACAACACTTGAATCATAATTCCAACACCATGTTATTTTCAGCAAAGGATGTCAAGTGCGGTATAAAAAATTTAACAAGTGGTAAAGCCCAAGATATTGATGGGTTACAGGCAAAATTTTTAAAATGGGGTGTTGAGATCTTATGCCCCAATCATCAAAAGGATCTTTAACAACATCATGCAAGACAATTTTCCAATTGAATGGACAACAAGTGTTGCTATCCCTCTTTACAAAAGTGGAGACATCAGTAATCCCTCTAATTATTGCAGTATTATGGTCAATCCTCTTCTTGGAAAATTGTTTCGGGGAATGATGGAGTGTAGAATCAACATTTGGGTAGAAAAATAGGATAAAAGAGAAAAAGGATACGTTGGTTTTATGCCAAGGCACTCTACAATTGATCATTACATCACTCTTAGGCACTGCATTGAAACAATATGGGACATTCAGGGTGGGGAATCCTTTTGTTTCTTTGTTGACTTCAAATAATCTTTTGACATTGTTCCTAGGGATAAGTTGTGGAGAAGAATGGAAGAGCTTGGAATCCCAAATGAATATAGAGTTGTTGTCCATAAAATTTATGAGAAAGTAGTGCAAAAGTCAAAACTAAAGAGGGGTTTTCGGAATGCTTTGGTAGTGACATTGGGGTCAAGCAAGGATGCCCCCTTCCCCCCACTCTATTTCGTTTATATGTTGATAAGCTAGAAGAATGGCTAAACAACACCATTGGAGAGGGTATTCAACTAGTAGGTTATATGGTGAAGCTAATTTTGTATGTTGGAGAACTTATCCTAATTGAAAAATATGCTCATGGTTTGAAAGAGAATTTGAAGGCCTTAGAGCTCTTTTGTCAAGAGGTGGGGATGTAAGTAAACACTAGCAAAACTAAAGTCATGATCTTCTCTTTCAAGTGCAAAAGCAGCACATTAGCTTTATATTTGAGGAAAAATCCTTGGAGATAATGGAAGAGTACAAGTACATAGGAATTGTTTTTCACAACAAGCTTAGTTGGGAGGCGTGCATAACTCAAAGGATCTAAGGGGGTTGAAGAGCTTCTTACCTTTTTTAGAACAGATGTAGGAAAGAAGAATTATGGGATTGGAAAACTAAGAAAGCTCTTTTTGGAGTGTTGTTTACCCTCATTGTCCTTTATGGATGTGAAGTTTGGGGGAGAAACATGTCAAATCATAAGTGGAGACAACTAGAAAGAATTCAAAAGCACTTAATCATTAGTAACCTCAAAGCAAATAAATGGTCCCATCTGAGATCATATTAGTTGAGGTTGGAATGTTCCTGATGGAGGCTTCAACAATCATTCGTTTGTTAAGTTATTTAGAAAAGGTGGAATGCATGGATGCACATCATTGACCCAAGATGATTGTTGCAGAGGAGATAAAGCATAGGAAGAAAACTTGTAGGAAGCAAAATGACAAGTGGATGAGCAAATGGGAAATTAATTGGGAAGATTGTCCTAATTCCAAAGAGGAGATAAAAAAATGGGTGGTTGAAAAATTTAGGACTACCATGTGGGAAAAATAGGTTGGTAGGAAAAAAGCGTTATACCTAAAAAAATTCAACCCATCTCACTTGCATGACGAAAATACTTATTTGAGTGTCAATATCAAGGGAAATTCTAAAATTTTAATAGCACATCTAAGGACCAAATCTCACCATGTTAGGTGTGAAATGGGTAGATGAACACCCCCCAAGGAAGAGTGGGAAGAAATAACTTTTATATTCTATAGGGTAGGAGTGATAGAAATTGAATGGCACTTCGTCATGGAATGTGCTACTTATGAGGACATTCACAATTAGTTTGAACATGATCTGAAGGTGGACAATGTGAGAAAACTATTTGAGGAAGCAAGGCTTCATAAAATTGTGAATTTCTTGATCAAGATTCATGGCAAAAGGGTTGTTTTAGAGGGAAAATTGAGATTATGATTTCTTGTTTGGTTTGGAGTCTAAGTCCCTCAGACCACTTCGTCTTGTGGACGTCATTAAAATTCCTTCATTCTTCATTCATTTATTCAATGTCTCCGCAAGGTATGAAACTGGATTTTTGTAAGTGCTTACTCTTAAAATGTATCTAAGTGGCAATCAACTATGGATTTACAGGTAATGTGCTACATCTTACAACTATTTTTTACTAGTGAATATAGAGCTATATGCTGCAGAGTTTTGGAGTAATAATCAGTCACTCTAATATTTTTCCAATATCTAAGCCTCGATGAATGTCTTGGAGTAGCACATGAATTATGAGAATCTTTTTTACTTCCCCCATTAGATTTGTTCTTCTACCCTTTCATCTCTTTGACAAAAGTGTCCTTGCTTTCACCCTCTGTTAAAGGAACCTGGAAAGAATTTCATGTGGCATGTCCTTTTCAGAGCTTCCTTTTCCCATTCCCGATTTATTCCCGATATAAAGAACTCATGTTTTTCAAATAATCTACACATAAACTCTAAATTGGAACTTTGCACTGAACTATTAAAACCCTAATCACTAGTTTTGTTTCCCAAATTTCACCGGGCGAATATCAAATCCCTCATATAGCAGCAGAGATGGCCATGGATTTGCTCTACTTCCTACAAATCAATTCAGGCCCAATTAACATCGGGACGGAACAAGAAAAATCAGCCTGAATAAGTTCGGCTTAAACTCGATCGCCTTTCACACGAATTCAACCTATATAAAACATTGTCAATTTGGATTTTAGCAATCTCGTGCTAGCTTTTTTAAAATTTCTCTAGAAAATTCTAGCCCTTGTTCCTTTCCAATTCGAACTCCTCATCCTCTACAAATGCAGGCTTCCTTTACCATTAAAAAATCAAACTTCTTTAGTGAGAAACTCTACCCACAATTTGGCCTCCCAATACCCTGATAAATTCAGCCTATTGGACTAATTTCACCCTTCCTACTAGCTTGAGGAAACCTCCAAATTTGATTTTGGTCCCTTGGATAATGAATTTCGGCCCCATCTAGGAGACATAAAATAGATTCTGAAGCTCCAACAATTCATCCTATGAGATTGTCCCCTTTTCACCAGAATTCGACCCTTAGAAATTTCTTACTCGCTCTAGGGTTTTGACTTGTACTCAAGTTTTGAAATCACTCGATCTGCCATGAGAAAATTGGTGCTAGGATTTCTAGCCTCAAAATTTAACTTCGATTTCATAACCTAATTAGTTGTTGCAACGTAACTCGAATAAAACCTCGAATAAAACCCTTGAAGTTGGCAAGAAAACCAACTTTGATACCATTGTAATAACTTGTTTAAATTATTTTATGAATTTTGATCATTTATGCTGAGAACTATTCTAAATGCCAAAATCAATTTATTAGAAACTTGGTTGATGGTGATACAAGCTGCTACAAAATCTTGGACTCATGGAGACCACATCCTCCTTCCTCCATTAAGTGACAATAGAGAATCTGAAATGATTGCCCTATAAGACTAGTTAGGGTGGATGTTTCATCACCAAAACTAGAGAACACTTAGATCCCTAGGGAGGATAGTCTCACCCCTTAATATGATCCACACTTAGGGTTACAAATTGTCATACAAATGCTCAGAGAGCCACCTAAAAAATAACTCACCAAATCAACTACACATCATACATGCCCTCCACAAGTTCATGCTTCACTTTTTATTATGATGGCTTATTGGAATACCATGGACAATACCATGGTTCATGGGAATGCCACGGATCACTTTTCCTTTATTAAATAAAGTGACTTTTTTAATATGCTATTTTCATAGCCACTTTTAACTAATTAATACTCTCATAGCGTGCAATAAAATTTTAATTTGTAGACTAGGCTACTAATATGCTCTTTGTTCCCAATGCCCGAAAAAAGGGACATTACACATTGAATTTGGTAGTGATATATTTTTTATAATTCTAGGATTGTATTAAGACTATACATAGTTCTAAATGGCCTACTAGATCCTCTAACAACCTTTCCTAGAAGCAACTACAATATTTTTTTGCAAGTAAATTGCTTCACATGTTTACCTAGAATGCATTGAACTATACAATAAAAACACACAACATAATGCATAGCTAAGCATTTCCTTGAGCTTCCTAATCCTTTGTGTGAGGAGAGCTTGGTTCCTCTATCTTCATTGTGTCTTTATTTTAATGGACAAAGCCCTCCTTTGTTATTCCTGCCTATAGGGAGAGGTTGTTGGAAGCTAAGGAGAGACCATCCATGTGTTGAGTGATGAATAAGGATTTTGAGTCAACTACTTTTTTCCTCAAGATTTTTAGCTGGTCGTTACTATTGAATAAGGAGATTCATAACATTTGCATTGTGAGAGGAACTGGCTTGCAAAATTTTGGTGGAAATTGTTATCAATGCATTGATGTTTGTTTCATTGATTTCCCTCTACCTTCAAACAACATTGAACCTCCTTCACTGTTGGATTCTCCATGTATAACCTATAAAAGGTTTCCATCCCAAAGAAAACCAAGTGTTCCATAGAAATAACAAAAATATAACACCTTGTAAGCCTCAATCTCAAAAATTGAAAATTCTTTTCAAGCTAAAGCTAGGAAACTATTGCAGGGTAAAGTAAACTAGTATCAACAAAACTATCATCAGAAATTACTAAACCTGCAAGAGGGTATTAAGAAACCAGGGAATTCTAGAAATTACTAAACCTGCAAGAGGGCATTAAGACACTAAGGAATTCTTAGTTGACGTTGCAACTTAATCATTCATAAAGAGTTTGAGTTAAGTAGAATTCCTCAATTCAAGCCAAAGGATAGGCTTGCAACCCAAATTTGCATAATGTACAATCACCCTTGTTACTTTTTAGGCATGACTCTTGATGCCATACCCCATAACAGCCACACAAACACTATTGATGAATAGAACCATATGCACCATGACTAAACCATATCTCATATTTCTTGCTAAATCACAATGCACTGCATTAAAGAACCATGAATGAGCTTGTTTGAAGTGAGTGAGGGAAGTTGGCATACCATGTATCTCCACCTAATCCAAAGTTATTCCAATTTTTGGTTCGAGATGAATGTTGATTGATGTGATAATTATTGATTGGTTCATTTTCCATTAAATCAAGGTATTAAACTATGACTATTAGCCACATTTTACCAAGCTGAAGGGAAGAGGCCACATTGGATCAATGAACCACTTCATTGTTCAACTCTCACCCGATATGATAAAATGATACTTATTCAAACAGGATTATGCCATTTGTTTGATCCTACAAATGAGAAAATTGAGTTCTTTTCCTCCAAGAGTATCTTTGCCAACATTGCTTTGGTTATTAACATCGAATCCCATGGGACTATCAAGGATTTTATGTCCTCTTCTTTAGCAATGAAGAGGCTTTGCATAAATATGGTTTCGTAAGATTATTCGATACACTTGCCAATCCCCATGCATAATGCACCACCTTGTTTCCATCAAGATTATGGAGAATCCCTCTCCCATATGCCACCACTAATATGATACAAATTCTTAATTAACCAAATAGAAAGACTAGTAATGGCACACACACATACAATACATAAAGATTTATCTTGGAAACTCTTAGAGAGAAAACAAACCTATCTTACAACCAAACCTCTAATCTCCTTCATAATATTTACTTGACCACACACTATACAATATTTATCTACTTTATATAATCAAAAACACTATTTCATAAACCCAAACTAAATTATGAACGTAATCCCTTAATTGATATTAGATTATAATGCTCTGAAAAACCATCTGTTGAAAAAGCACAAAAATTGACAAAAAATATACATTTTTTTTGTTGGGGGAAAGGGGAGCAATCCCTAGTGTAATCTACATGCAAAGAATATAAGAATTCTCTAAAATTCTCCTACTTGTTGTTTTCTTTACAAAACAATAGATCCACGGATTTTTAGCATAATTAACATGCAAATAACATAACATATCCAACATATTTGGTACAATAATGCCTCCTCTCATGGGGGATTCACTATGGGGAGTGATACCATAGCACATAGGTTCATATTGGGAGATATATAGTGAGGAAAAAATGACATAATATACTGAGCATATATTAGGGGGTAAAGGGTTTTTAAATTGGTAGGTATAAAAAATGGAGTGTAAAGTTAATGAAAAAATATAAAGGGGTATAAAAAATGTTAATGAAAAAATAGATACCTACAATATCTAGTGAAGGTAGGGGTTTTTAAAATTATGAGGGTGTATTGGGTTCGTATTGGTAGGGGGTTAGATAATGTGATTTTTAGAGATATTTTCTAATGTGTAGTCAAATTAGGGGTATTGTTTAGCATGCTATAAATGCACGTGATATGTCAGAGGTTCCTTGAGTAAATCCCTCATGCCTCCTCTCCTTTAATTTTGGTGATGTTTAACATGTCTTGAACATTATATGAGTCTTGTCACCCCTATCATCTCTAATATTATCAACTAACACCCTGTAAAAGGGATTGACTTCATCTTATCTGTATTGAATGAGAACATTTCCATTTTACTAATTGAGAGGCAGCTTTGTTGTAGCTTCTTGTTGTTAGGATATTCCGACACATAGGATATAGTTAAGTTCAACTTGGTCTAGTATAGAGTTAGGTTAGAGTTAGGTAAAGTGTGTTTCTTTACCGTTGTACATTTTGTAACTTACAATCCGACGGTCACGATATGTAGTGATCCGACGGTTCACTCTCACCTCGGTATTACCGACACTTGATCCGTGGCTTGACACCCGATTGGTCCATGAGTTCTATTTAAAGTGCATGGAGGGTCATTGTTCGGGTAATCCGTGCATGAGAGAAGCTTATGTAAATTTTCATTCTTTGATTAATAAATTGCCTGTAGTACCCACGTTGGGACAGGCCGTGGACTGTTTCCCTCCTTGCACTTTGAGGGTTTTAACCACGTCAAAAATACTGGTGTATTGATTTGAGATCTGGTTGTGAGCGGTTTCCTTTTGGTATTCTTTCTGAGGAACTTACCCTGTAAATTCCTACATGGTATCAGAGCTATTTGAGGGCCGCGTCCGTTGGTGATCCAAATCTGAAGCCAGTAGAACTGCATGCGGCTGTCGTTTCCTAGATCTATTGTTTCTGACTGCTTTCGGGCTGAGAGGACTGCTCTGTTGCGTTCGGAGCATCTGTTCCAGTGAGGAACCCCTTTCGTTTCACGCGAAAAGGTTTCCGGTAGCCCTAGCTGCGTCATTTTTCAGATCGGGAGGTATACAGTGTTTTTTTTGCAGTTTACTATTATTTTCTCTCTGCTTATTTCGGTCTCAGTTTATTTAGCCTTTTTTTTTAACCGGATCTATACCTTTCATTTCTGCGTATGCTCTTTGCCCTGCGACTCTGTGCGATCTGGGCAAATCAGAAACAGAAAGGAAGGATTTTTCTCATGCGTATGCTCTTTTCCCTGCACCTTAGTGTGATCTCGAAAAATCAGAAACATTGAGAAAAATATTTAGTTTTTCGGCTAAAGCTAACCTTGAGATTTTTTTTAAAATTTCTAGTTTTTTGGCTAAAGCTAACTTCGAGCCGCAAGGTTCATTTTTCTTTGCATATTCGTGTTGGGTTTTGTGTTTTGTGTTTTGTAGGGAAAAAGAGCTTTCTCAAGGCAAGCACACAAACCAAGGCACCCCCCCCTCTCTCTCTCTCTCTCTCTCTCTCTCAAATTTTTTGTATAGATCAATTGGTTCAAAGCTATTTTAAGAGAGTAGAGGTCTTGGGTTCAAGTCTCCATTTTGTGGGGGCAGATTTTTTCATTCCCGCACATTCGCGCACTTTGCCGGCAACGTCAACAATTTTTTTTCAAAAAGCCATAACTTCTTCATCCGGAAGCCTTTTTCAGAGCCCTTTTTTTTAAAACCGCCTATTTTTTCGATATCTATCCATTGGAACACTTACTTTCAGCATCTTCAGCTTCAGCTTTTTTTAAAAATGGAAAGTCCATGCCAAGTCATTCTTGACAGCACTAACTACTTCCAATGGGTAGCATACATGGAAGATTTACTTAGAAGTAAAGGTCTCTACAGAATAGCCACAAACCAAGAGAAGAAACCAAAAGATGAAGACAAGGCGGAAAAATGGGAAAATAGACAAGATCAAGCACGTGGTTTGATAGGGATGTCTATTTCTCCTGATCTTAGATTCCACATTGCAGAACTTGAGACTCCTCATGAAGCATTAGAAAAACTTGCTAAAGTTTTTGGGATTAAAAATGAAATTAGAGCCCATCAACTTGAAAATGAGCTGCTTACTTTGGATCCTAATAATTTTTCTTGCATTGAAGATTTCTTGTCCAAATTCAAGACCCTTAGATATCTCTTGGAAGGTGTTAAAGTTAAGAAAGAAGATGGTAACCTTATTTATTCCATCCTTACTAAGTTGGGACCAGCCTACTCTGTATTTGTTTCCACTTTCCATTCTACAAGGGAAGCTTTCATTTGTCAAGGACAAGAATACAAGGCCCCTTCCTTTGACTCCTTTTGTGATTCCTTAATAAGAGAACAAGAAAAACTCTTACACCTTGGTCTTCTTAATCTTGGAAACTCTTCCACGAAAGCGTTAGCCGCCCAGCAGCAACCAAATTCAAAGAATCCTAAGAAGTCATATCCTCAAAAGAATGGTCCTAAACCATCTCAGCCTCAAAATGAAAGATCATTTCAGCAAAATGATAAGACCAATAAAAACAAATGGAAGAAGACTGATAGACATTGTAACTTTTGTAATCGAGATGGCCACTTAGAATCTAAATGCTTTAAGAAGATGGAAGCCTTGGAAGCCGCAATGAAGAAACATAACATCCATGTGGAGCCTACTTCAACTTCAACTTCCGGAATGGCACTTTCTGCATGTCATTATCAATCATCTCAGTCTGGTTATGCATTAAATGTATCTTCTTCTTCTTCTCATTCTCATGAGTGGCTCATTGATTCTGGAGCCTCTTGTCACATGGCCAAAAACCAAGCCATGTTTTCTTCTTTAAATGATTGTAACACCAAAAATATATATATTGGTGATGATAGATCTCTTAATGTTGTAGGGACTGGAACTGTTCATCTAGACAATGGTCAGTTTAATGATGTATTATGTGTTCCAACCTTATCCTGCAACCTTCTATCTGTCTATCAGATAACTCATTCAGGTGAAGGTAAAATTGTTGAATTTTCACCTCATGATGTTGTAATCAAGGATCTAAAAGATCCTAAACAGATTCTAGCTACTGGTCTTGCTGATGATTCCAAAAGGTTGTATAAGTTTCACAACTTTGGGTCATCAAATCTTCCCTCAGTATTTGTTGCTCATAATGATGAAGTGAGCAAACTTTGGCATGAGCGATTTGGTCACTTAAACTATCGCTCCCTTCAGCATCTATGTAAAGAAAACATGGTGACAGGTCTTCCTATGGTATCTTGCAGAGATGGTGTTTGTTCCGGATGTGTACTCGGAAAACATCATCGGGACAGTTTTGACAAATGTGCCTCTTGGCACGCCTCAGCCCCTTTACAGCTTGTGCACAGTGATTTATGTGGTCCTCTTCCTGTTGCTTCATTCTCTGGCTGCAAGTACTTCTTAACTTTCATTGATGATTTCTCCAGACGCACTTGGGTATACTTCTTAAAACTCAAGAGCGAAGTATTTAACACTTTTTTGGCCTTCAAAGCCTTTGTTGAAAAACAATCTGGACATCAAATTCTTAAGCTAAGAACTGATAATGGTGGAGAATATGTTAAAAACACATTCATCAACTTTTGCACCGAAAATGGAATTCAAATGCAACATACTGTTCCATACACTCCACAACAAAATGGTGTAGCTGAAAGGAAAAATCGCACCTTAAAGGAAATGGCTAATTGTATGCTGCAATCTAAAGGACTCAGTCTTAGTTTTTGGGCCAAAGCAATTAATTGTGCAAATTATATAATCAATCGCACTCCTACTAAGGTTCTAGAGAATATCACTCCAGAAGAAGCTTGGAGTTCCATTAAACCAGATGTAAGTCACTTTCGTGTGTTTGGAAGTGAAGCATGGGCCCATATTCCAGATGAAAAGCATAAAGCTTTAGAACCTAAGAGTGAGAAATGTACTTTTGTTGGATATTCTGAAGATGTAAAAGGTTATAGAATTATTCCATTTAAGTCCAAAAATGTTATCATTAGAAGAGATGTAAAATTTGATGAAAATAAATCGGCCTGCGAGCCTAGTCCGGCGGATGTGCCACCTCTTCCTATCTCTTCTACCTTTGAAAACATTTCTTCTTCAGATGATGAAAGCGAGGATGATAATCCTCCCCCACCTTCTCAGGATCCTCAACTTCCAAGATGGGTCCGTGCTACTTGGGATGCAGCAGGTGATCTTGCCGGTGATCCTACAGATCAGCGACGTACACGTTCTCAGTTTGAAAGAGCCTCTTCTTTACTGGCTCAAGCTCCAGTAAATCATGATCCTGACACTTTTGCAGAAGCTTCAAGCCATCCACATTGGGAAGCAGCTATGAATGAAGAATATCATTCATTGATGACAAATGATACATGGGATCTTGTTCCTCTACCAAAGGGACGCAAACTTGTTAGATGTAAATGGGTTTACAGAACCAAGTATGGACCAGATGGGAAAGTTGATAAACATAAAGCTCGTCTCGTTGCTAAGGGCTTTTCACAGGTTGAAGGCATTGACTACACTGAAACCTTCTCCCCTGTTGCCAAAATGAACTCTATCCGCCTTGTTCTTTCCCTTGCTGCCTCTTTAAAATGGGAAGTCCATCAGATGGATGTTAAATCTGCCTTCTTGCATGGGGACTTGCAGGAAGAAATCTATATGGAACAACCCATTGGCTTCATACAAACAGACTCCAGCCTTGTTTGTCGACTTAAGAAATCCCTTTATGGCCTCAAGCAAGCTCCTCGGGCTTGGTATGCCAAAATGGATAGCTTTCTTTTAGAATCTGGCTTTTCTAGGTGTCATTCTGACAATACTGTCTACACCAAGAAAGTGGGCAACTCTCTTATCATCCTTGTTCTTTATGTTGATGATCTTATTCTTACTGGTAGTGATCCCAACCTTATAAACCATGTGAAGTCCAGCCTTAAAAAGAAATTTGAAATGACAGACTTAGGACACTTACACTATTTTCTCGGTCTTCAAGTCTTGCAATCCCAGGAGGGTATTTTCCTTTCCCAGTCCAAGTATGCTTGTGATATTCTTCGTCATTTTCACATGGAAGACTGTAAGCCAGCCCCTTCTCCCTTTCAGTCTGGAGTCAAACTTTCAGTCTCTTGTACTTCTCCTGAAGTTGATGCTACCTTATACCGTCAACTTGTCGGAAAACTCTTGTATTTAACCCATACTCGTCCTGATCTTTCCTTTGCTGTTGGCCTTGTTGCTCGTTTTATGCAAAACCCCCGTGAAAGTCATTGGAAAGCAGCTAAAAGAATACTTCGTTATGTTCGAGGTACAGTACAGTTTGGGATTCATTACAGTGCCAAAGCAGCTCCTCTGTTAGTTGGTTTCACTGATTCTGATTGGGCTGGTGACCATGATGATCGGAAGTCTACTGCCGGTTATGTCTTCACTCTTGGTTCAGGACCTATTACATGGGCTTGTAAGAAACAGGCTGCCATTTCTCTTTCGTCAGCAGAAGCAGAGTATCGTGGTGCCGTGGAAGCTAGTAAGGAAGCCTTGTGGCTTCGTCAGATCCTATCAGAGTTTGGCTTTGAGCAGCAGCATCCAACCACACTTTGGTGTGATAATCAAAGTGCCATTCAGCTATGCAAAGATCCAGTCCAGCATCAGCGCAACAAACACATTGAACTACACATGCACTTCATCAGAAAGCTCATTCATGACCATGTTCTTGAAGTGCAATATTGTCCAACAGATGATCAGGTTGCAGACATCTTCACAAAGGCTCTCACAGAGGCGAAGTTCACTAAACTTCGATATATGCTTGGAGTTCAGGAAGTTGTCACTAAGGGGGGATAGGCTCTAGTGCCTCCTTCCTTCTCCTATTGTGTCATATTTGTAAATCCTTCAATCCTATCCCAAGTTGTTCTTAAGGGGGGATGTTAGGATATTCCGACACATAGGATATAGTTAAGTTCAACTTGGTCTAGTATAGAGTTAGGTTAGAGTTAGGTAAAGTGTGTTTCTTTACCGTTGTACATTTTGTAACTTACAATCCGACGGTCACGATATGTAGTGATCCGACGGTTCACTCTCACCTCGGTATTACCGACACTTGATCCGTGGCTTGACACCCGATTGGTCCATGAGTTCTATTTAAAGCGCATGGAGGGTCATTGTTCGGGTAATCCGTGCATGAGAGAAGCTTATGTAAATTTTCATTCTTTGATTAATAAATTGCCTGTAGTACCCACGTTGGGACAGGCCGTGGACTGTTTCCCTCCTTGCACTTTGAGGGTTTTAACCACGTCAAAAATACTGGTGTATTGATTTGAGATCTGGTTGTGAGCGCTGTCCTTTTGGTATTCTTTCTAAGGAACTTACCCTGTAAATTCCTACACTTGTGATATATATTCCTATGGGTCATCCTTTTCACCATTGATACGATTAATTCCTTTATTGACCATTCTATGCACAAGGTTGTTTGATTCTCTATAAATAGGAATTCTTATAGTACATATATCTTATGTCGCGACTTTGTTGTTTTGAAAGCTTCACTAAACCTGCACTAGTTGGAAACTAACTTACTTTGGATATCATTGCATATTTTAAATTAGAGTGGTGATGACTATGTTAATTGTGAAAATAGCAAATAAAACAAATCAATATTTCAATATACTTATAAAGCTACATCAAAAAGATAGTAAGAAAACTCTTCAATATTTATAACCCCAAATTAAATCAAATTCACAACTTAAAAAGTATATGATATACAAATTTGAATATTAAAATACAAAAATAATAATAATAATAATAATAATAATAATATAATTGCAAACTAAATACCTTGTATATAATATATATACATTAATATTTAGTTAAATTATATTTTTTTAATTACTTAGGCCATTTTCCCTATAGTAATAATGTACTTATTATTATTTATCTTAATAATAATAATAATTAAAAATAATATAATTGGATCCTATATATATATATATATATATATATATATATATATATATATATATATATATATATATATATAGTCTAACTTATAGAAGAAATAGTTTTTTTTGGTTAATTTTAATCAAAATCAAATAGATTTTTTTAAAACTTAAGTTTAAATTGTTTAAACTACATAATTTGAGTGCCCTAAAGATTCAGAGTGTTGAATCCATTTATACATTGAAAAATATATTTTAAATAATAAAAAATCTTGAAATTATATTGCTATTTCATCTATAAAATAAACTATATATATTAATTTATTTAGCGATCTACTCGAGTCGTTATGAACCTATGACTTCTTAGAAGGAAATACATGCTCGTAACCATTAGGACCACTCAAACTATATAATGCATTTACTAATAACATGTCATAAATTAAGAAGTGAAAGAAAAAAAAATATTTAGTAATAGAATGACACTGATACTAATGAATTTTTTTCCCATTTAAATAAATCTCTTTTTATATTAATGAAATGTTTTTGCTTTTTCACTAATCAGTGCAATAACAACATTTGTTGTTTTAACCCATTAAAAAAACCATGTCTTGCTTGGCCTCTTATGGGAGGCCAAAACAAATTTAAATGGTATTTTCCATTGTAAAACTTAGATTAACAAGGGCAGCTGCGAGGCAGCGAGTCCCTGCATGAAGTTAACATTTAAGATCTAGGGCTAAAGAACAGGGCATTACGCCTGTATGGTTGATCTGGTTGTTTGGATGAGGCATATGATTTTATAAAAAAAATGCCATTTAAACCTAATGTTACTGTTTGGGGAGCCTTACTTGGTGCCTGCCAAGCCCATGGCAATATGCAGATAGGAAAAGTTGCAGCAGAACACTGCAGTTGGATTGAGGTAAAGAGCAGGGTACAACAGTAAGCATATTGATAAGCAGAAGAAGGTATTCATGTGATTGAAGGACAACGAAAGTGTGCATTAATCTGAATTTAGGCTTGAGATACTTTACCATCAAATTAGTCAAAACGTCTTTATAAACCAACTACTAGGATCAATAAAGAATACCATTCATAAGTGTCCATACTGCAGCTGCTTTCATAAGTGTCCATTAATCTTCAGCAGCAGCGACCAAAAAGGATGAATAGGACTAGGAAGTTAGAGTGTGTACTATATAGCAAGTGAACTCTTGATGCATCTGCAATCTAGATTCTAATATAAGCATGTCACTTGACTCTAATAACCCACGCCCTAACTCAATGGGGTGGGGCATGCTGAGGACTACTTCCCTTGATTCCAGCCATACCCAGTAAACGATATATACCTGGTATGACGTATTGACATATATAACCTACACACTAATGCATTGAATGAAAGGATTGACTTGAACCCGCCAGTGATACGGGACATACATTGATAGCAGTGGATAGTGTGGTCTAGAGAGCTGGGCAGATAACGCAGTGGAGCTTCTCCTGCTTTTTTGTCGAATGAATTACTTAACTACTAAGTCTCAAGGAACAGATGCAAGTGTAAGGCTGAAGTACCAGTTTCAGTAGACTGCGTCAACTTCTTCTGAAACTCAGACAACAGGCAATGATAAATGTCAAAATAGTAAACAAGAAAGAGTGTAAGTTTCATTAACTATGGGCTGCAATATTACATGATATATTACTGGAAAGGGTCATCCACAAGCCTATTGTGCCACGAATAATATAATATGCCCCGCAATATTTCAAAAGAATGCACCAGTTTATGTTGCTAGCCCAAAATCACACAACTGCAATAGCAATAGTCACGTGAGCACTATATACCAAAGATATGAACATTATTGAATAACTAACTTGCAGAGAATCGTCATCAATTTAAGACACGAGTAACATGAAAACCGCCGTGGAGCTTACAGTTGACCTTGAAAATAAGCATTTCTTATGACAGACTGTAACATGTGAAGAATACAAGACACGCACGAATGCTAACAATTAGGACATTAGACCGGCATCCGAGCAGAGACGATAGAAGCATAAAAAATGCGAGTTGCACCACCATGGCAGACCCAAATGCATATTTGAAGCATCCGTCGTACACTTGTAACAGAGAAGGAAGCGGGGAAATGAGACAATGTGTAAAATAATGCAAAATTAGGCTTGAGATTCAGAATTATTGTTTTCTTGGTTTCTTTTTTCTTTGTCTTTCGACTTTTACGATGTCAATAATCAGAAGAGCCATGAGAACAAGTGCTAAGAGAAACAATGCCGCGAGTTGAGTAAGTTGGCTTATGCTAATGGATTCCATGTTATGTGAAGCGGGGAGATGTATGTGAATATCCAGGTGCAGAAGAGGCCAATTTATAAAAAAGTTCAACGTGTTTGTAAGCTGGTTTGAAGTGTGAATGGAGCTAAAATACTTGAAGCTCGGATGGAGCAGGCAGTATTTAATGGTCGGCATAAAACGAAAAGCTTACGTTATGTGAGCAATTGGTGCAATTAAGTGATCGATATGACATGGGGAGCAAATGGCATATGGAATGATGTATGTGGCGGCAGAAGTAAATGCGAAATTAGGTGATGTATCTGACATCAGGCAATCTTGGTGGTAGATTGGGTCGCGCTAGACAGGAGATTTATGTCAATATCTAGCTGCAGAAATAAGTACATATACAGATTGATTTGGAATGGAGCTAATGGGCATAAAACGAAAACCTTACGTTAAGTGAGCGATCGGTGCAATTAGGTGATCGATCTGACATGGGGAGCAAATAGCATATGGAATGATGGATGTGGCGGCAGTAGTAAATGCGAAATCAGGTGGCTGTGGCTAGTAGTGATTTACGTATGAGAGTTGTGATCGAATACAGGAAACCCAGTAATATGCAACAACAACAATGGTCTAAGCAATGGGAATAGCACTAATCTAATGCTTATCTGACTAATCAAGTATGGATATCACATTACTCACCACTCTTTATCCCGAAACAATTGAACGGGCATGGCCTAGTTCTCTGACATCAGCAGCACCTGGCTGGCTTTGGCGAGCTCCTATAGTAACGTCTTGAGCGGACTGGGGCTGCTAGGTCAACAACGTATCCATGCAAGTAGAGCAAGTAGAGTATGGCAAGTAGAGAGGTTGTAGTAGGTCCAGTTGGCTGATGGCAATGACAACTTCTATATGCCGATATTCTCTATGTATGATTTATATGGTTCAAATGGATTAGCATTGCCCAGCTCTGGCATTGGCACTTGGCTCTGTAGTGGATGGAGACTTCAGATTTCATAGGCCTTGTCAGCTATGGAAGTGGGCCTTGATGAGTTTAGAGAGAAAGTTTCTATGCCTGTATAGTATTTTAAAACGTCTTTATGCCAGCTCATATAGTAACACTTCGATATGCAACATCTAGGGCCTGGAATCTAATGGCCAGGGCAAAACTTAGATATGGAAACATCATATTATGTTCAAACGTATATATATATGAATCCAATGGTTACAATGGACTTTGTCAATGTTTCTATGGTGACATCATATATTGATGGCTTTACTGTCTCTGGCATCAAATCTAGAACTAGGTCTAGGGAGGAGCGAGCCTCCATAGTTCCAGGTCCAATAGGCCCCATAGTAGCAAGTCGAAATAGGCTTTCACCACAGGTTTAGCTTTAACTCCAAGTTGCACTAATTAGTTAGAACCAACTGTGTTACAAGGCGGCACACGGCAAAGGCAGAGTGAGTGCATGCATGGGCTTTAGACTCTAAAACGTAACGTAGTTTCTAGTCATCAACATATTTTGGAGAGGCCTGAATGAAGGCTATGAATTTCAATTAGATTAGCAAAGAGTTTTGACCTTAAGGTTCAAGGTTGGCTACTTAATAGCAGCTGCATTTTCTGTCATAGACAATATACAACACATATGAAGGAAACCCTCCTATGAAAATTTCAACACCTTCAAAAAGCTGTAAAACTTCAAAGCAAAATTGAGCAGACAATGACGTTCTGCTAGTGAAAAATATCTCGAGTGGAGAAGGCAGGGCCACACTCACGAATTTATAGATATGTACGTAGCCAGATCTTTTGAAATAGCATAAATCTGACCAGTAGCATGTCTGAAGTATCTATTACCCTCTTCACCAAACTTCCAATATTCTGGCTCATGATACTTGACACCTCTGAAAGAACACAAATTATTCTTATTAGCACATTTTCCTAAATGTAAGACAGTAAATATTAGAAAACTGCGAGAACCAAGGTTTTGTATTGCAGCAGGCACACGAAAATCCTCAACAGGCAGCCTTAAAAGAACACCTCAGTTTAAACTTCAAACTCCACAGCAGTCTACACATGATTTACTGCCATTCAAGTATTATAATACCATGGCTTTTGATTCAAACAAAGAACCTCAATTCCGTGGAAGACATCTATGTCCCCTCTAAATATAAAACGACTTCGGAAACTGTTTACAAGCCACTAATTTGAATTTTGTACAGAGTGACAGAACACAGCACAAGGATATGATTTGCTTCTGAAATCCAAAAGACTATAATCATTTAGCTCTATACATCTTCAATCACAATTTTCACAAAATTATAAACAAATTCAATTCGGAAAGGTCCAGTATTTTAGGATATTCTCTGGAAACCCAAATTGCTTTATGCTATTTGGTCATAGCTACTTACTTCTGTGCAAGAACAGGTCCAGACTTCATGCAACCAATGTAAATTCTTGGTTTAGATCGGTATCGTGCAAGAGTGGTGGCCAGCATCCCTGAGAAGAGCATCCGTATGTTCTTAGTGATAACAGAATAGGGCAAAGATATCCTTCCATTGATAGTAGTTATCAACTTATCCTGGTTCTAAAAGAATGAGGGATTGGTACCTAAATTAACATGCACATCATCATCGACCTTAACATAGAAATCTGCATCCCATTTTGCTACTGCTGTAGAAAAATAGGTCTTGGTCTTTGCTGAGAGCTCGTGGTAGCCTTCAACATGTTCCAATCTAAGGAAATCATGATGCTGTGCGTCTTCTGAATCAATGGCACGATCCAAAATACCACCAGGTGTAACACTGTGTCCAATAACGAATCTAATAACAATGCCTTTCTTCTCCTCCAACTGCTTCAGTTTGGATCCTGTGAGGAACAAAAGGTCCAATTATCAAAATCAACGGATATCTAGAAAAGCTACAGACAGCAGAATATCCCTGCCCTAGGTTCATACACGCTCATGAGAACTATTTTTGCAATTAAAAGCATTTATTATTTATTAACCAGATTTCAAAACCTAAAAATTTATTAGCAATAACTGATATGGACCTTGTGGCATCCAGGTTTCTCGAACAGAGTCCCGCCGCTTTCTACTGCTAAAAGCTGTATTGATTCCAATCACAACAAATGCCTTCTGGCGTACCTCAGGGCCTTGTCCATCAGGCTTCTCAAGAACAGGTGACCCATTGAGGTTGGCTGATTTTTCAGTCCGAGCAACTGCTAATTCCATTTCAAGAGAAGAAATTGTTTTGTCTAACGATCTGGAGACAAGAATTTGCAAGCTCAAATGAAGGGTTTCAATTTTGTTGTCAAAAAAGTGCACACAAACAAAGACCAAATCCAAATTTTATACAATAACAAGAAATCTTGTGCCATCGATGCCTAAACCATAGAAAGATAAAGCCACCTCAGTGTCAAGGGCATTTGATAACTACAACTGACTACCCTATGAACTGCTAAATACGTATGATGAATTAGCAAAATACTAGGCAATGTAGCTGAAATAGGCAATATTCAGGGTAGTGATCATGAATGACAGCCGACATAAGTTAAGCCATAAATCGAAAGAGAACAATGAAAGCCGCTGCCTGTTACCTCGAAACAACACAATCATCATAGGCATCCATGAATGACTTCGTTCAAATTAAGGGTGCTAGAATAGTCACATAAACAGGTAGAACAAGGTCTTTAAAACTGCTCACTCAATGGCATAGATAAGATAGGGAGCGAACACGGCACTTGCGATGACAGCCATTGGAAGAACTGTGGATCCTAACATGGAAGAGGGCCAGCAAAGCCATTTTACAGAAGAATATACAGAATTTCAGAAGCACAGGTGGAACACAGGAGAAAGTCAAGTTTCTAACTGCAAGGACTTTGTTCAGATTGAAGGTGATATGACAAAAATATAAACAGGTCGAAAAAAGTAATTGCTACTACTTACTGAATGGCTTGATGTGTCTTGGCAACTTCCCCCATTATATCTCTGCTTTCGCCATTTTCGACTTTCTAATGAAATGCACACAATATAACTTATTATAATAAGTCGTATGAAGTATACCTTAAATTCTTAACACTTTCAACATCTTAACCTACAAATATTCCTGCTTAAATACTTACAGATCTTCCTGCTTTAATACTTGCATGCTTGTCTTCACAATCTTGAGAAAGAACTTGCAATTCCCGTTTGTGCGTGGGATCAACGTCATCGTACGTCTCAGGATTGCTCCACATTCTGTTAGTAAAGAGCATACCGATGCAGAAACTCGCAACGCAGAGGAGCACTCCAAACTTTCCCCTGCCAACGCAGAGGAGCACTCCAAACTTTCCCCTGCCAACGAGCCTAAGCCCGTTTTCTTGTCGGTTTGCATTTCAACTCTGTAAACAAAAAAGGCATTAGGAGCCAGCAATGGTTTGAGCTCCACAAAACAGAAAAACGGTAAAACTTGAATTGGCATCTAAAGAAACGGGAAAGGAGGCCGGAGTTCGCACCATTCTGCTGTCAAAAGGCAGTCTTCATACAATTGCCGCCAAAGTCAGACTTTTAGCACAGGAGTCCTGGATCAGATGATGTCAAAGATTCACGATTCAATACAAATTATAGCCAGTTCAACCATAAATACGAAAGAAATCGTCGAAGCGCATTAAGAATTTAATGTCATTCTAGCTTCCAACGGCCTTACAAATTTGCTATACTGCAAATAAAACTGGTTTCAAATACGTAGGGTGTATTGCAATTTACCACAGCAGGGCAAGGCACCTGTGTGCTGTCAAATGCTTCATCTGTAATTCCATTTCCAACCAGATAACCCTGAAAAACTAGCCATGCAAGAAGTCAGTAGGCCTGAATGAAGCCTATGAATTTCAATTAGATTAGCAAAGAGACTGGACGTAGTAATAAACAGGCTAGTAATAAAAAGAAAAAACGAATAATTAAAAGTTATATAAAAAATTATTAAATAAAATAATATGACAATTAGAATATATAAATATATAAAAGTCGCCACAGCTGGACCGCTGGACTTCATGCTACCGCATGGATACCAAGTGTCGCGTTACCTGCACCCTAAGATCGCCATGATCGAGCGACGAAGCTGGAATACGTTGTAAGTAAAGATAAGAAATCAAAGAACCATCCAGTATATGCCGTATAGGAATACCTGGGATGTTTCAGCCTGTGTGTTGATCCTGACGGTACAGAAAAACCAGAGACATATCAATCTGTGGTGACTCAACCAATTCCCCCATATCTTCCTCTTCTTCCTGTTCTGGGTTCATCCAAGTCCCGACGGAAAATCCCAATGGCACAATTCATGCAGTGAATGAATGGCTTCTGTGCGCAGCGGGTGAACCACTTTCTGTGTGCAGTGGGTGAACCACTTGAGTTAATGGCTTATTTGAATGGCTTCGTGCAGTTAATGACTTGGGAGTAGGCAGGTGATGTTGTGAACGGCTTGCTTTCTTTGCGCTGTTAGACAACAAATTCTATGCCTTCAGAGAAGAGCAGAGAGATCCAGGACTCTCTAATGGCAACCGTTTAAGATTAAACATCCTATTGACATGAGGTAAGACTGATATTGACAACTTGACATTTGACCGCATAAAATATGGTGTTATTGTGCAGGGATTTCTTAACTACATGAAGATCTTGCCGTCAAAGAGGAGGGATTTCTTAACTACATGAAGATCTTGCAATCCTAACAATCCTCCATGATATCAGTGTCGTCATCAAGCCTTCTAGGTAAGTTTTTCATATGCCCTTTATTCCTAGCAAGATCTATTTCAAAAGCAGCAAGCAGCTCCACTAATATGAAATCCTGTCTGAAAGAAGGTGAAGATACAGGGCTCCGCTACCAGATCTAGTTCTTCTAGCAGGTGAAAAAGTAACTAAAGTAAAGGAGTAGTTCATAGAGGCCGCCATACCTGTTATAGACATTTTTGTGCCTTACAGCATGAAGCATGAAATGTCCATAATCTAAGGGATCCAAAGTCCCTAAACATGTTGTTCCTACCCTTAGAGGAACAAGGTCAGCAAACCACAGCACTGAATAACAATTCTCCACCTGAAAACACTCAAAAACAAGGCAATTCTGGATCATGTCAACTGCTCCACTGAGCATCTGCGCTGAATGTCAACTGCTCCACTGTCTACTTGCGCTGAATGTCAACTGCAAAGAAGGCTACCTGCGCTGGGCGAGTTTGGACATGTGGCACAGTCATTCCTCAAGGTGTCAATGCCCAGGAAGCTTCCAAAATGACACTTGGATCAGGGAATTCGACTGGTGATGAGTAAGAGGGTCTAGATCTCCAAGTGGAAGCAAGAACCTCCAAGTGGACTCAAGAACTGAAGAATAACTGAAGTGAGAGAGGACACTAGTCAGCTTCATGCCAGCCTCAAGCTGACTCATCCTTTCTCCAAAACTCCTATATATAGAGCTCTCTCATGAGGTCTAAGGAGGCTGGAATCTTGTGAATGTAAGGAATTGCTGTTGGTTTGAGTTTAGAACTATTGGGTGATTTGCTTTGAAGGAGGTGAAGAGGAGATTTCTTTCTGCTGGGAGGTGATGCTGGATTGGGCCTCTTATGGTTGTATCACTTCCTGAACTTTACTTCTTCCATTAATAAAGCATTTGAGGTTCTTCTATATACATGTGTCTCAATGATGTGTTGTTATACTTGTGTATTTGATTTATTCTAATCCTTGAATCAATTATGAATGTATGCTTCTTGTAGTTTCCCTCTCTTGCCATTTTGCAGGATCTTGTTGTAGCTGGGCCAGTGAAAGAGCAAAGAGCTGGGAGCAAGCAGCAAAGAGAGAAGATTGGATCAATCATTAGCGAAAGACATCGGTTAGTGGATCTCTTTCTCCCCTCTTTTACATCTCATAAAGAAGTAATCTCAAATAGCTTTGCTTTGATTGTTGCTGAGGTACTATCACCCTTAGAGTGGGATAGGGTCATTCCGTATTGGATACTTTTCCCAACAACAATACCTGAAAGCAACTCTCGTGAGCTAGACAGAAAGCTACTACCAGAGCTAGCCCAACCACTGGTTCAAATACAACTGATTCCGAATCAATAGGCTTTCGAACTAAAGGATCCGTCTCCGGGCGAGGTGATAGCAAAGAGAGCATTGGTTTTCATTCAATCTCCACCGCAGCGACAGGACCAGGTTCAGGTTATACGGATCCAGATCTAGCAGCATCATATTGAGATCGAGCGCCTTACCATGACAGCTGTTGAACCATCGCATGCACCAGCTGCCAATGCACAACCTTGTAACAGGGAGCCAATGCACAACCTTGTAACAGGGAACACGAAACCTTACGAAACCTTCGCATACCCCGGCAAGAATCGAAGTAATGTTAACATTAAAACCAGATCGGTGACGGTTAGCGAAAATGCACCGGGCTTATTGCTTTTAAGGCTTGAGCCCTGCACCGGGCTTATTGCTTTTAAGCTATGCTCGAACCTCTTATGCTCGAGCCTCTTCCGCCTTGGGAAGAGGCCAAATAAGATCGCGAAGCCTAAGGTGCGAATGAAACTTAGCTTAGGTCGGCATATCCCCATTTCCAAACTTTAGAATAACAACCGAATAACACCTAAGAACTAATGCTATCTCCGTCCGGAACGATTACTATAGTCCCTGCCGGATGCCAGATGGCAGGGACTAATAAAAAAGACAATCATCTCAATGTTCATGCGGATTATTGCTGATTGAATGTTAACATTAAAGAATAGACATTAAATGTCTAGTTACATGCATCCTATTTTAAATTTCAAGAAGATCTAAACATTATATTTTGTGACCTGTCTAGAGCTGGACCCACCGACCATGCCTACCGTGTCGAAATTGTGGTTTGCAGGATACTGATCATATTTGCTATGCTTGCCGTGTTCAAATTTTTGTCCGGATGAGATTATTATTTTTATGCTATTAAAAATAATAATAATATGGCGTTTTACTTCTTTTCGAGTTAGAGAAGATTGCAGCGTCAGGACCAGGCAAAGAGCAGGTAAGCGGATTTTTCATAATGGCGCTACCCACGACTGATATTTACAGCCGCCCAACTTAGAAAGCCGAATGAACAAAGCAGAACTGCAGACCAACTACTGAATGACCAGACCGACCTTCAAACGCAAGAAAATAAGTAAATAAAATATATAAATACTTGAAACGTCTTATTTTCTATTATTCTGTATGAACTTTTCTATTATTCTATATGAATTTTGTGTGTAACCTTGTCTATTATGGGAAAAAGCGAGCTCTGCAGGTTTGGGTTTGAGCAAGCCTTTGATTATGTTCATTGGTCCTGATATCCTTCCTTTTCCTTAGAAGCGCAATTAGTCCAACTACGTAATAGAATCCCCATAATCCCTGGAAATTCTGTAAACCCATGCATTTTTTATCCATCATAAATCAGAGAATTTATAATCTATTCCTGCGCTTTTTCATTGAACTGAAACCAAAGAAAATTGCAAAAAATTTGACTCCTGCACTGCTGCGTTGAATTGAACCAACCAAATTGACACAGTTTGGATCAACTCACAGGTTCTGACTATGGGTCCTCTCTAAATAATCGATCTCTGCGCTTTTGCATTGAAACGCATCGAGAAAATGCAAAGAAGCAACGAGCATGCCAAGTACTTTTCATGCAGAAGGATGCACACTGGCTCAATAATCAAACCAGATGTTGCCAGTATCGCACAGTCCATCTTCCACATGCCAGATATAGTTATTATAAATTAAAAAATTAATGTTCTAGTCGAGGTCCACCGTAAAAATTTTGGAAGTCTATTATAAAATAGACGATTCTAGATACTTTATTGAAAAAAAAAAAGAATTTATATATTTTTATCAATTTTATTGAAATTTGGATAAAAATAAATAAAAAAACAATTCAATGTATTCATATATAATAAAAAAAATCGTATTTCTACTTTCAAGTCTATGTTTTTCAAACTAAATACATTACAATTCATGTCATTGATGATGCAGTCTCCGCAATTTTCTCTAGCATTGGGGTCATTTTCGCACCTGCTCCCTCTGCTCTATTGTGAAATCTCAAGGTGTGATCATCGCCTTCTGCGCCTTCATTATAATTCGTCGCTTGTCTTGTTGCTTTTTCCACTGTTGTTTCCTTGTCATTCTCGTCACCTCCAGTCTTCTGTGGTCTTTGGTAGTGGAAGAGTGCTTTCCAAGCCCAAGATTTACTTCACTCTCTGACTCGACGTTCCTCTTACAGTGTTTACATCTGGTTTGGTTCTCTGATTTGGTAGTTGTGGTTAGGCAACGAGATAGGTGCAAGCACGGAAGTGGCAGTCGTGGTGGATTTAGCAAACTCATAAGCTCACCCAAGGGCGGAAGATTCAACATGCATCTTTAGGGAACAAATCTCTACTGAGGTTTAGGAGGAGATTCGAGAATTTGAAGCTAATGTGGTAGTTGAGAGAGGTTGTCTGGCTGATATCTATGAAAGGGTTCAGCCACATTCATGGTAGAAAAGCCAATACGTGTTGACTGTGATCTCTATTGGAGAGGTAGGGTTATTATTATGGACAGAAATGATGTCAAGAAAGAGATCCTATTGATGGTAGAAAAGCAAGCCAATACATGTTGACTATGATCTCTATTAGAGAGGTTGAGTTATTATTATGGACAGAAATGATGTCAAGAAAGAGATCTTATTGATGTTGGACAAAGTGGTGCTCAAGTAAAAGCAAATAATGCGAGAGAAACTCAAGAATTGAAGCCCACATTGCTCTTATTCAAGCTCTGAGAGGCTACGACGAGGGAAAATCAACCCCATCAAGGTGTATGTTTCTACTTCTTCCTAGTCTCCTGATAAATTTGGTCTCTTTTCTTGTTTGGTTCTACTGCTGCGAGAGGCTTAGGCTTGAATTTTGTCTCTTTTCTTGTTTGGTTCTACTGCTTTGATAGGCTTAGGCCTACTAATGAATTTGGTCCCTTTTCTTGTTTGGTTCTACTGCTTTGAGAGGCCTAGGCCTGAATTT
The DNA here is from genome assembly GCA_031772625.1 of Pinus tabuliformis. Taxonomy (NCBI): domain Eukaryota; kingdom Viridiplantae; phylum Streptophyta; class Pinopsida; order Pinales; family Pinaceae; genus Pinus; species Pinus tabuliformis. The sequence goes on along the minus strand of CM062819.1, from coordinate 1,120,367,840 downwards.
GGTCTCTTTTCGTGTTTGCTTCTGCTGCTTTGAGAGGCTTAGGCTTGCTAGTCAGCATAGGTTAGTGTTTAGTCCTTTTTAAGTTACTCGGATTTATATAGTTTTCTTTATATTCATGAAGACATTGTCTAGACACTTTATTAATTTTTGGATTGATTCCATGTTGCTTTGTTAATAGGCTGGTTTTCCTCCGTGACAAGCCACTGACATACGAAGGTATGAAACATATGTAAATGTTAATACTTAATGGACGATTAACTTATATAAAAGAAATATAATATACTAATTATTTATATATATATATAATTCTTTTTTATCCAAAAAGTTTATTAATAAGACAAAATTTAGAAAAATGACTTATTTTTAAAACATAGAAAATAAATTTAAAAATATTTCATACAGATTTTATAAAATCAGTGGAAACCATCACATGTTATTGTTGGATTCTCATTTATTAAAAAAATAAAAATAATTAACATTTTTCATGTGATATTTTGATTTTGATATGACTAATTTATATATTTTTTTATTAATGTTTTTTTATGAAAACAATTATTTAATTATATAATAAGTTATATAAATTTATTTTTATATTATTATGATTTTTTATTTACATTTTTATGCAATATTCAACCATTTATTTACTTTTTCATTTTTTCTATTTAATAATGATTAGCTACTTTATAGTATATTCATGTATTTACTTTATAACATATGTAGTTGTTAAAAGTAATTTTTTTATAATTAAGCTGATAGGATTTTTATGGTGAGGCTCTTCTTTACGACACTGTAGCAGATTCGTTGGCCTTCGAGGAATATATTATTTTGACAGTGTGATGTTTGCGGGTTGCAATTGTTGTTCTCTAATAGGATGAGCTCTTTGGTGCTTTGCCCTTGCCACATTTCTCTCCATACCACACAGCCCTTGCCACTTGTCACTTCCATAAGGGGCCGTGCTATGATAAATAAACCTTCTTTTAATGGTTTTGCAGGAAGTTCACCATATGCATGTAGCTTATCGCTTTTCAACACTTGTCCTTTATCAGAACTAACCTTTATCTACCACGTGTCCCTCTAATGAGAGAGAAGAGACCTCGTCCTTCTCTGGTTTTACCAATAATTTCTTTGTTAACCTGTAACAGACCCTCCCTGCCACTTTAACAGTTGTAGCTTTGACAATATCGCATATCGCAACGAGCACTATTTTCCTTTCTTAAATGCTTTAAGACCAAGGTTCTTTGAGTCTTAATAACCATGTGACAGCCCAATATCTGAGCCCCTCTATCGGAACTTTTGAAATGGCACATGTTGCAAAATGTCAATATGTGATTAGTGCTTGCGATCGCCCTTGGTTCTTGGCCTTGCATCCTTCCTTCTTTGTGACTGTGGGCCAACCCCCATATCGGAGCCCCTTAATCGGAGGATTTCAAGCCAAGATTTTACTTTTATGCAACAACATGCCTCAACCTTTGAAAGCTGATCTCGGGTCTATTATGTCATTCACTGCCATGTGGCACCTTGTAATTGTCAACACGTGTCACCATGTTTTTACCTCTTAAGGCCTTGAAAATGCAGAAACTACCTGCCAAGTGCCCACCGTCCCACCACGCCATGCTGACATCATATGCCATGTGGATTTATTAGAACCAATCTCTATCCACCACGCATCGCTTATTGGAACCAATCATATTGCGCTACACGTCCATTTAGAAGAGAGAGAAAAAGCACGTCCATGTTTGGTTTTGCAATGAAAATCTTTCGTTATTTTGTTTCATCGTTTTCCTGACAGTTTAACATTCTTGGTAAATTTATATCGTAACTTCACAATATCAAAAAATTTGAAAGTTGTCACCCCTTTGATTTGCAAATTGTCGATATGTGATATGGACCTCCAACTACAAGCAACACAATCTGAATATCGCATCCACTGTCATATCGTAAATTTTGAAATGCCACATATGTTAAATCGTCGATATGGCTTAATCCTCCAATTGTTGATTTGGTTCTGGACCCGATATAGTAATTGAAAATAATTTAATGGAATAGGGAATCCACTAGAGTTATATCGGAGTTATAAGCTATGGACCTCCAACCACAGATATGCTTTAAAAATATCACATATCGTAACGAGCGTTATTTTCCTTTCTTAAATGCTTTAAGCCCAAGCTTCTTTGAGTCTTAATAACTGTGTGCCAACCCAATATCGGAGCCCCTCTATCGGAATTTTTGAAATTGCACATGTTGCAAAATGCCAATATATGATTAGTGATTGTGATCGCCCTTGGTTCTCAGCCTTGCCTCTTTCCTTCTTTGTGACCATGGCCAACCCCTTAATTGGAGGATTTCAATCCAAGATTTTACTTTGATGCAACAATATGCCTCAACTTTCGAATGTCGATATTTGGTCCATTACGTCATTCACTTCAATGTGCCACCTTGTATTTGGTGACACGTGTCACCCTGTTTTTGCTCCCTTGGGGCCCTGAAAATGTTGAAACTTCCTGCAACTTTTCCACCATCCTACCATGCCATGCTGATGTCATATGCCATGTGGCTTTATCGGAACCAATATCTTTCCACCACATGTCCCTTATCAGAACCAATCATATTGCGCCACACATCTATTTGGAAGAGAGAGAAAAGGCACGTCCATGTCTGGTTTTGCAATGAAAATCCTTCGTTATTTTGTTTCCACATTTCCCCAACGGTATAACATTCTCAGTACTTTTATATCACAAATTTTCAATGTTGCAAAATTTGAAAGTTGTCACCTCTCTGATTCGCCAATTGCCGATATGCGATATGGACCTCTAACTACATGCAAGGCAATCAGAATATCGCATCCACTGTCATATCAAAAATTTTGAAATGCCACATATGTTAAATCACCAATATGGCTTAATCCTCCGATTGTCTATTTGGTTCCAGACCTGATATAGTAATCGAAAATAATTTAATGGAATAGTGAATCCGCTAGAGTAATATTAGAGAATATGTAGATCTAGTTGTTTCATCATATCAAACTTAAATGTAAAATCACATCCGCCCCTTATCGCAACTTTTGCAATACGAGCTCTGATAAGATGCATTGTCTATGCATGTATCTTCCTTTTGTTGTATAATTTATTCATTAATTAAGCGTGATTAATCGACTATGTGCATTTACTGCAGTTTTATTCTCCCTCGTACGAAGATCGTATGTTTTATTCCCTTGTACGAAACCACATTAATAGGATGAATCAAAATTTTGCTTTCAGAGATTTCCAAAATATTTATTCTGATGTTAAGGTTTCAATATGCGAAAAAATATGATATATGTTTAATCAAAATTCCACATTGTTTAACAATTCCTACTTAAAGCCTATACATGCATCTTGGTCTTGATGGCTATTCCATTCATTAATCTAATTAATGGACCGACTATCTTTATTTATTTTCACTTTGTTCTCGCTCACACAAAGTTGATACGTATTATGCCATGGCCACTTTATGATACACATTTATTGAAATGAACCACATTGATATGTTGGATCGGACTTTCCGCTTCCAATATTTCCAAAAGGATTCTTCTCATGTCAAATTTTCAAAGCCCAGAAACTCCCGTATATACTTAATCAATATGTCACATTTTCCTTTGATTAAGGTTCCAAACCTATCCAAACATCTTGGAGTTGAGGCCTCTTCTATTCAATAATCTAATTAATGACTGATTATGTGCATTTATTCTCACTTTATTCTCACTTGGACGAGCATCTCTCTCATTGTCTCTATCATTGGTAGCCTTGCAATCTCTATGACATATCCTGACTCTCATTTATTGCTTCCTTTGCTTACTTGGTAGATGGTCGTGTGCTCTATTTAGCCTGTTCGCCTCACACTATTCTGCTTCTTTTTTGAGTTGCAGTTTCTTTTGTTGTTTCTCTGCTATTGCTGGTCTCTTTCTATTTCTCTTATTGTTGGTGCTACACATCGTTCTGCTCCCTTCAACCAAATAACTGTCCCGAAATTTCATTCACAAGCAGGTGGGAATTGAAAACCTGCTAACCATATCGCCTTGTAGACTCAAATGGCAAGCATCAATGTTTTCATACTACATATATAGCTTAAAATAATATCTGCATTGTCATGACATGAAAAAAACCCCCTATAGAGTTTGTTGGGTGTGGAGCTTGATTATCTTCTATATTCAAAGGTATTGCCACATTGGACCCCAATTCAAAATAAAAACATTCGCTCCAGGGGGGGTCCACGGGGGGGTGGTTGTGACCTTTGGGGAGCCCCCCCCCTAGCGGGGGGTTTCGGGGGCAGTGCCCCCGAAGCTAAGAATAGATGTAAAATTGCCTTGTAAAAGTATAGTAATTTCTAGTCAATCTGGGTGGTTCAGTAGACGGAGATCTGATGGTAGAAGTTATGTTTAATTTAGGGATTTTTTCCCTAGAAGGCAACCCCTCACTATATATGAGGGAATTTTATTGCATCTATGTAGATTTGTATTCTGAGTGAGAAAGAGAGAGGAGATTGAGAGCAAAGAGGGTGTTACAACGGATCTGTTGTAGGTTGTATCTCTTCAGTTTGCTGGATAATATAAAAGGAAGGACTGGTTGTTTCTCCGTGGATGTAGCCCAAGTTGGGTGAACCATGTATATCTATGTCTCTCTTGTTTTATGTGTTTTTTGTGTTTATATTTCTACAATATTTTATGTGTTCCATTGCTCCGTAATATATAATTTTCTAACAACTGGTATCAGAGCCAAAGGTCTATTTGGCTGATAAACTAGCAGGAAAGAAGGGTTCCTCGTTCGAGTGGGAGAAACGGTGGAAGATGGTAAGTTTAGGGTCGAGAAATTTAACATCCAAAACTTCTCACTGTGGAAGATGCAGATGGAAGATTATCTATATCAGAAAGATTTGTACCTACCATTGGGTGGAAAAAAAAGATGTCGACGGGTATGACAGATGAAGAATGGAAACTTCTCGATAGAAAGGCACTCGGAACAATACAGTTGTGCCTCACAGCATCAATTGCCTTCAACATTTTGAAGGAAACAACGACAGAGGGCTTGATTAAGGCGTTGGCGAAACTATATGAAAAACCCTTGGCCTCAAATAAGGTATTTCTTATGAAGAGTTTATTTAATATGAAGATGTAGGAAGGTGGATCTGTTGCAGACCATTTAAATGATTATAATACTGCTACAAGTCAGTTAAGTTCTGTAGGGCTAAACTTTGATGATGAAGTTAGAGCTCTGTTATTCTTGTGCTCATTGCCATAAAGTTGGAATGGTTTAGTAATGGCCATTAGTAACTTTGTTTCTGGATCTAGTACTTTAAAGTTTGATGATGTTGTCGGTGCTATCCTTAGCGAGGAAATGCGACGGAAAAGCTTCGATGAGACATCGGGTAATGCTTTGAGTGCAGAGTCTAGAGGAAGAAAAATGGAAAGAGGAAAGAGCTCAGGGTTTCGCAGTAAATCAAGGAAAGGCAGATTCAAGTCCAGATCAGGGATAGTCTGCTGGAAATGCAGAAAGAAAGGACACCTAAAGGAAGACTGTAGATCTCGGAAGGGAAAAGAAGGAGATGCACAACAAGAAAACAATCATGAAGCAAATGTGACAAGTGAGGTGTTACAAGATGCTTTGATTCTTTCTTTCAAAAATATTACTGATTCCTGGGTGGTAGATTCAGGGGCCTCATTCCATGCCACACCTCATAAGAAATACTTTCATGACTATGTTTAAGGAGATTTTGGACAAGTCCGTTTGGGTGATTATAAACCCTGTAAAATTGTTGGAATGGGTAAGATTCTTGTAAAACAGCTGAATGGAAACCAATGGCTACTAAAGGAGGTAAGGCATGTTCTAGATCTGAAGAAAAATCTGATTTCAACAGGGTAGTTAGGCGGTGAAGGTTGTGTGACAACTTTCACATATAAAGCTTGGAAGGTCATCAAAGGAGCCCTGGTAATAGCAAAAGGTGAAAATGTTGGTACAATGTATTTATGCAATGGTATTTCTAACTCTGTTAATGCTTTAACTTGCAAAGGAGAAGATGCAACATTATGGCATCATAGGCTTAGACACATGAGTGAGAAGGGGATGAAGATCCTTAACTCAAGGAATTTGTTGCCAGGTTTGAAGAATGTTAATTTAGACTTCTATGAGAATTGCATTTATGGAAAACATAAGAGAGTCAGATTTCTCAGAGTTGGGAAAGAAAAGAAGAGTGAAAAATTAGAGCTTGTGCATACAGATGTATGGGGACCTACTCAGGTATCATCTCTCTGTGGCTCTCGTTATTATGTTACTTTTATTGATGATGCAATTAGAAAAACTTGGATTTATTGTATTAAGAATAAATTTGATGTATTTGATACTTTCAAGAAATGGAAAGCTTTGGTTGAGATTGAGACAGGAAAGAAATTGAAGTGTCTCAGATCAGACAATGGAGGTGAATATTGCAGCAACGAGTTTGATAGGTACTGTTTAGAGCATGGAATTCGAAGAGAGAATACAGTTCCAAGAAAACCACAAGAAAATGGTGTGTCAAAAAGGATGAACAGAACAATCATGGAGCGTGCAAGGTGCATGAGATTGCATGCAGGATTTCCTTTACAATTTTGGGTAGATGTTGTAGATACTGTTGTTTATCTAATAAACAGAGGGCCTTCAAGTTCCTTGGATGGTGGTGTTCCAAAGGAAGCATGGACAGGTAAAAAGGTAAACTACTCTTTTTTAAAGCCTTTTGGTTGTGATGCCTTTGTCCATATTAATAAATAAAATAGAACAAAGCTTGAGGCAAAATCAAAGAAATGTACCTTTATTGGATATGGTGTTAATGATTTTGGTTATCGCTTATATGATTATGAAAATCACAAAATCATTAGGATCAGAGATGTAATATTCAATGAAAAGGTCTTGTATAAGAATCAGTTGCAAGAAAAGAAACAGGAAAAAGAAAACAAGGAATACACAGTTCTTGATGAGATCACTGAAAAAGTAAAGGTGCCTGAAAATAATAATAATCAACAACCACAACAACAACAACCACCACAACAGCAATAGGCACCCCAAACACCTGAAAGTGGTGTTAGAAGATCTACCAAGATAAGTAGACCCCCTGAACGATACTCTCCTTCATTATATTATTTATTGTTGACTGATTCTGGTGAACCTGAATGCTATGAAGAAGCAATGCAAGTTGAAAGCAGGAAAAAGTGGGAGCTAGCCATGGATGAAGAGATGGACTCCTTAATGCATAAACGGACTTGGGACTTAGTCAGGTTGCCTGTAGGTAAAACTACATTGCAAAATAAATGGGTTTACAGGCTGAAGGAAGAAGATGGAAGAAAACAGAGGTACAAAGCTAGACTTGTGGTGAAGGGGTTTGCACAGAAGAAATGTATTGATTTTGATGAAATATTTTCTCCTGTTGTTAAAATGACTTCAATCAAAACTATTCTAAGTCTAGTAGCAGCTGACTATTTGCATATTGAGCAGTTAGATGTAAAGACAACCTTTCTCCATGGGGATTTGGAGGAAGAGATATATATGCAGCAGCCACAAGGATATGAGGTAAAAGGGAAGGAGAAACTATTGTGCAGGTTGAAGAAGAGCTTGTATGGCTTAAAACACGCTCCAAGGTAGTGGTATCTAAAATTTGACAAGTTTATGTCTGAACAAGGTTATACTGGATGTCACTCTGATCATTGTGTTTATCTGGAAAAGCCAAATGATGGCATCTCTATTATATTGTTATTGTATGTAGATGACATGCTTGTTGCAGGGTCTAACATGTAGGAAATAAATGTGCTCAAAAGAAAATTGGCAAATTCATTTGCAATGAAGGATTTGGGAGTTGCAAAACAAATCCTTGGTATGAGAATTACTAGAGATAGGAAAAATCGCAAACTAACATTGTCTCAGAATGAGTACATACAAAAGGTGTTGAAAATATTTAATATGCACAATGAAAACCAGTTAGTACACCTTTTGCTAGCCATTTTTAACTTAGTAAGGAAATGTGCCCAAAGACCCAAGAAGACATGGATTATATGTCTAAAGTTACATATGCATCAGCAGTTGGAAGCTTAATGTATGCAATGGTCTGCATAAGGCCTGATATTTCACATGCAGTGGGAGTTGTAAGCAGGTACATGAACAATCCAGGAAAGGAACATTAGAAGGTAGTGAAATGGATTCTTAGATATTTGAAAGGTACCACAAATCAAGCATTATGCTTTGGTTGTTCAAACATTTCTCTACAGGGATATGTTGATGCAGATATGGCAGGTGACAGAGATAACAGGAGGAGCACTACAGGATATGTATTTACTGTAGGTGGAACAGCTGTCAGTTGGTTTCAAAAATCCAAAGTGTTGTTGCACTTTCAACAACAAAAGCAGAGTATGTTGCTGCTATAGAGGCTAGTAAAGAAATGATTTGGTTACAAAGTTTTATGGGTGAATTGGGTAAGGATCATGATACGAGCACATTATACAATGATAGCCAAAGTGCCCCTCATCTTGCAAAGAACTCAACATTTCATTCTAGGACTAAACACATATAGATCAAGTACCATTTCATACAATCAGTGTTGGAAGATGGAGAGTTGAAGCTGGAAAAGATAAACACTAGCCAGAATCCTGCAGATATGCTAACAAAAGTTGTAACCAGGGAGAAACTGAGAATATGCTCAATTTCAATTGGTCTTCAAGTATGATGAAGAAGATGAGAAAGAGCCAGGTCCAAAGAGGAGTCATTGTCCAACAAATGAAGCAGTGGTGGAGTTGTTATAATCAGTCTCAAAGTGGGAGATTGTTGGGTGTGGAGCCTGATTATCTTATGTATTCAAAGGTATCGCCACATTGGACCACAGTTCGAAATAAAAATATTCGCTGCAGGGGGGGTCCAAGGGGGGGTAGTTGTGACCTTTGGGGAGCCCCCCCTTGGCGGGGGGTTTCGTGGGTAGCACCCCCGAAGCTAAGAATAGATGTAAAATTGCCTTGTAAAAGTATAGTAATTTCTAGTCAATCTGGGCCGTTCATTAGGCAGAGATCTGACGGTAGAAGTTAAGTTTAATTTAGGGTTTTTTGCCCTAGAAGGCAACCCCTCACTATATATGATGGAATTGTATTGCGTCTATATAGATCTGTATTATGAGTGAGAAAGAGAGAGGAGATTGAGAGCGAAGAGGGTGTTACAGTGGATCTACTATAGGTTGTATCTCTTCAATTCGCTGGATAATATAAAATGAAGGACTGGTTGTTTCTCCGTGGACATAGTCAAAACTGGGTGAACCACGTATATATGTGTCTCTCTTGTTTGATGCGTTTTTTGTGTTTATATTTCTGCAATATTTTATGTGTTCCATTACTCCGCAATATATAATTTTCTAACAGAGTTTCTATTCCTACTCGCTGCTTTATTTCTATTTCTTTTCCAATGTTGACAACATTTCACACACTTTAATTTTTCAGAACACCTCCTTTTCTCCTCATCGTGGAAGTTACCTTGACAGTGAATGCCATCACTTTGTTGCTGGCTAGCTCTACAGGGATCCAACCATTTCTCTGAATAGTTTAACTTTCCCTTGCTTCCACAAAGACAATGTCCCAATGCTATCATATTTCCCTCTCTAACAATACCTCTCAGCATACAACTTTGCTTATTTTTTCTTACAATGGCCATGTCATCTCTGGTGCCCTTGAATTAGGGTTAGTTGTCATTCTCAAAGAAGTCACTTGCACTTTTTTGCAAAACTATGCGTATGTTAACTCTTCACCATATCCATCATGTTTTTATGTTCCTTCCTTCTCTACACCATTGTCACTCTAACTAATGCCACATTTATTTTCTCTTTCTTTCCTTCTTTTTAGGACTCTTCACATTATTGAACTCGAAGTTCTTGAATGTCATGCACCCGACCCTTCTTCAAATTGTACAATCATCCACATACCAACCGGACTCTTCAACGTCACACGACCCAGCCTTGTATACTGCTCCTTCAACACATGCTTCTCCTTCATCATCAACTTAATTGTTCTCTGCTCTTCCTATTTCCATTCCATTCATGGTGCTAAGCCCCTACCGTAAACAATGGTCAATCCAGGGTAGGGTCCTTGGAAAAATAGTCATTCACTCGTACAATAATGCTCGAGCCTCCAGAAAGGTCTTTGGATTTGACCTCATTGATTCTGCCAATGATGTAATCCATCTCTTTGCCTTCGGTGATCTAGCAGATTCCTTGCATGACCTTGTCCAAATTGGGCAGATTTACATGGTTTCAAATGGCATAGTGAAACCAGCAAACACAAATTACAACCATCTCAATAGCAAATGGGAAGTCTCGCTCTCTACAACTTCCACTGTTGAACCTTCCCTAGATGATGTTCCAACAATTCCTTTCCACCGTTTCCGTTTTAAATCTGTAGATGAAATCAAATCTGTAAACCTCGACTCAATTTCAACATCATGAGCATTGTCAAGTCAACTTCTCCAACTTCCACCATTTGTCGAAGAGATGGCTCTGAAACACCTAGAAAAAATCTTAGCTTGGAAGACATGTCTGGGTATAGTATCGACGTCACCTTATGGGGGGAGCATTGCAACACTGTAGGCAAGCAACTTGTTAAACTTTCCTCTTATGTTGCTTCGACCGTGCTTGCAATCAAAGACGACCTCATAGCTGAATTTAATGGAAGAACTATTGGGACTATCTTGACCACCAGCCTCGTGCTAGATCCTAACATTCCAGAGAATGAGTAGCTCCATTCATGGTTTGATAAAAGATATTTCTTGGCCTCTTCACCATCATTAAGTAGAAAATTCTCGGTGTCTTCCAACTGCCGCCACCCACAACGTACAATTTTCAACCTCATAGAAATGCATTTTGCCAGAAAAGGAATATGGTTCTTTGTTCGTGGAACCATCACCTCTATTGACATGCAAGATTTCTACTTCCTAGCTTGCCCTCTCTCATCTAATGGCATGAAATTCATGAAAAAAGTTGTCAACCACTCAAATGGAATGTGGCACTGCACAAAATGTGGTGGGGACTTCCCGGAATGTCAGTATCATTATGTGCTGAAATTTGAAATGCATGACCACACAGGCCTATTGGAAAATGTTACTACTTTTGATGATGTTGTAAGTCAACTCATGGGTGTCAAAGTGATGTGGATGCTATCCACGAGCTTCGTGCAAGGGTTTCATGTCATCCTTTCCTCTTCACATTGTTTGTGAAAACATATAGCTTCAATGGTGTCGACCATTTGAAGTTTGTGCTAATCAATTCAGAGGAAATCAACTATGGCTCTGCATGTTCCATACTCCTCCAAGATATCAAAATAATGTCTACTACTTCAATTGTTTGCTACCTTTGAAACTCATTTTCTTTTCCCCATGCCATGCTAAAGTGTAAACAACAACTTCTATATGTTTTTCCGTTCATTATCATTTCGTCCCCTGTCGCCCTCTTCTTCTCTTCACTTCATCATTATACTTCTCTCGTTTATGTGTATACACCTATGTTACATGTTGCACCTTCCACCTTTGCATAATTCTCCATCTTTTACCTTTACATGGAGTATATTTTTTTTTCTTCTTCCTTCTAAACAAAATAGAATGTTTGCATCCTTTCAAAATGTTCTTTGTGCAACTAAATACAAACACTAACTTTTTATGAAAGATTGTTGTTTCCTTACCTTAAATCTATTTCGCAAATCAATGATAAATAGTTATTAGTCACCACAAAAAATACTTCTCTTAAATAATATTGATTTCAATAACAAAATTTCAGTGGCATGAAATTAGTGCATAATGTCAAAGAAACACAAACTCTATTATAAAAAGGTTTTTCCGACCAATTAACTATAGCCACTTTATCAAAAGACACATCTACTTTATAAGCTAAAATTCACTATTTCAAAAATATAACCAGTAATGAAGTTCTTGGTTTTGGGGGCTATGTACTTTATCTTTGCACTCAAGACTACTATTTCCCATATCCTATGTTCACTAATACTTGCGTCCCCATATTTGTATCAAGATGGGCATGCCATCGTCTTCTGCAAACCCCTCAAGGAATGTTCATAAGAGACTCCTTTATGCACAAAATAAAGATGTCTCCAACAAACAAATACATCTCAAATATAAAGTTGATTTAAACAACCAAATGTTTCCAGGTATACCCCCATGTAATGTTTCTCTTCTAGAACATCTTGAATCTTCACTTGGAAACCCATGTCCTTCAACATTCTCTACTCTGATTGTACCTACTCTTTAACTTTCTCCATTCACTGGTATTTCTTCCCCATATACATCGCACACCTCACCATCGACTCATCCTGCTGCACCCTCCCATCCCCATATTTTTCTCAACCTTTCCCTTAACCATGCACACCACCAATTTTATGAAAGGATAGATGACCTCTCTCCCTTGCATGTCTACTCCATATGAAAAGAATCATAACCAAATATGAAAACAAAATTATTACATGGTAACCTCTTTTGCTCCAGATTCTTAGGGGTTAGACGGGGAGCGGAGCCCCCCTTTCATTGCGTCGATTGTGCAGCAAGTCGGGTCACAGGGGGGGAATATCCCCCCTTGTATGGGGGGTTTGAGGGGGGCAGTTAGCCCCCCTCTATAGGGTCTGGGCAATGGCCCGGGGAAATGTTTTTTGGACCCTATATTAGGTGGGCGGGCCTACCTATGGTTTTGTGCATGGTTTTTTGCACATGGTTTTGGGCGCAATGGTTTTTGGTCCATGGTATTGGATGCTTCAACATGTATATATATGTATTGTAACATTGAAAGGAACATAATGAAAAATCAATCTAGTAGTCCTGGTTTTGGGATCCAGGGGAAAATCTCTATTTATATGTGTTTTATGTGTTATGCTCTTGCATTTTTTATTTTATGTGTTTTAGAATTCATATGCAGGTAATTTCTGTACAGAGTTAAAACCTACATTTGGTGTCAGAGTTGTTTTGGCTTCAAGGGGACGACTTTGTTGCTGAGGGGTTTCACTCGGGCCTGTGGTATACCCTGTTTAGTGGGAGATCTGCGGGATCGACTCTGGTGGTGAAAGAAGATGGAGAGTAGTGGAAAGATAGAGATCGAGAAATTTAATGGTCAGAGTTTTGAGTTGTGGAAAATCAATATGGAGGATCTGTTGGTGGACAAAGATCAATGGATCGCAGTAGATCCGGATACTAAACCAATGAGAGTGTCCAATGAAGAATGGAAGAATTGGATTGGAAGAAAAAGAGCACAATATGATTATGTGTCTCATATTCAGTATTTCTGAATGTATCAGGGGAAGCTACGGTGAAGGCTTTGTGGGACAAGTTAGGGACTTTGCACCAATCTAATTCTCTGGTGAATAATCTGTTCCTACGAAAAAAGCTGTATAACCTAAGGATGAAAGATGGAGACTCTGTGAAAGAGCATCTGAACGCATTTAATACTGTGGTAAGTCAGTTATTAATTGTTGATATTAATATTTCAGATGAAGATAAGTGCATCAATTTGTTGTGTTCTCTACCAGATTCATGGGATAGTCTGGTTATTACAATAGGTAGCAATGCAACTGCCTTGCATTTTGATGAAATAGTCTCATCCTTACTGACGGAGGAGATGAGATGGAAAAATTTGGAGAGCCATAATGGTGATGCCTTGTCTGTACAAGGATGGTCCCATAACAGAAACAAAAATAATTCATCGAGTGGGAGATCTAAATCTCTAGGAAAACCTATAAAGGTGTGTTGGAAATGCAGAAAGGAAGGGCATTACAAAAGGGACTGTAAATCTAAAGTTCTTGACAAAGGAAAGGGATCTAATGATGCTCCTTATGCAGAGGCGAAAACCACCTCAGATGAAGGTGGGGATGTGTACTTGGCTTCTTCAAGTACACATGTAGATCATGAGGCATGGTTGATTGACTCAGGTGCATCCTTTCACTTCAATCCCCATAGAGAGTGGTTCTACGAGTATGAGAAATATGATGGTGGTGATGTCTTCTTGGGGGATGAGAGGAAGGCTAAAATCATTGGTCAGGGAAAACTTAAGTTGAATTTGCAAGGTGGAAGGATTAGAACACTTCCAGGTGTTTTGCATATTCCTGCATTGGCCAGAACTATGATTTTTGTAAGCAAGTTGGATGATGCAGGTGTAAAAACAGTGTTCGAGAATGATACCTACAAGATGGTTCGGGGAGCACTGGTATTGATGTGGGGAGTTCAGATTGGAACTCTGTACAAGGTGCAAGGTAGCACTATTGTTGATGGGTGCAACAGTTCTGTGGTTCCTGAAAGTGGAGCAGAAAATTTAGTGGTCTCTGGAGGAAATACCATGCTATGGCATCAAAGGCTTGGACATATTGGAGAGAAGGGCCTTCAAATACTTCATGGTAAAGGTATGGTAGAAGGTATGACTAATAGCTCTATGGATTTTGATTTATGTAAAAATTGTGTATATGGGAAGTAGAATCGGGTGAGTTTCCCCTCTAGTGATAAGAGGGTAAAACAAATATTAGAGCTTATGCACAGTGATGTGTTTGGACCTGTGAAGGTTCCATCACTGGGTAAGTATGTGTACTATGTATCATCTATAGATGACTTCTTAAGGAATACATGGATATATTTCTTTAAGAATAAATATGAAGTCTTTAACAAGTTTAAAGAAGTTAAGGCTTTGGTGGAAAACCAAACAAAGAGAAAGATAAAGGTGCTAAGGACAGATAACGGTGGAGAGTTTTGCAAGAAGGAATTTGAAGAATTCTGTAAGAAGTGTGGTATAGCACGGAAGAAGACTAATCCATACACACCTGAGAAAAATGGAGTTACAGAAAGAATGAACAAGACATTGATGGAAAGGGAAAGAAGCATGCTCAATGGTGCCAGGTTAGGACAGGAATTCTGGGCAGAGGCAGTGGAGACAACATGTTACCTAGTCAAAAAATCACCTTCATCAGCGTTGGAGGATAAGACTCCACAAGAGGTATGGACTGGTAAGAAGCCCTCTCTTTCACATCTGAGGGTATTTGGATGTGATTAATATGTACATGTTCCAAAGGAGAAAATAACAAAGTTGGATAGTAAATCTGAAAAGCGCATCTTTATTGGGTATAAGGATGGTTTAAAGGGTTATAAACTTTGGAACCCAGTAACAAGGAAGGTAGTGTACGACTGAGATGTGTTGTTCAAAGAGGTGAAAGATGTTATTAAGCATGAAGTCCAACCAAAGGAACTTGAGAAGATAGAGTTTGAGCTAAAGGAGGAAGAATCTGACTCTACAACAGAAGAGGAATCAAAAGATGAAGAGCCACAAACTCTGGTTGTGAGAAGATCAATTTGAGAAAGAAGGCAACCAAAAAGGTATAGTCCATCTACTTTCTGTTCAAATTTTGCTTTATCTATTACTGATGATGATCCCAGAACTATGAAGGAAGTAGTAGATTTAGAGGATGGAAAACTTTGGAAAGAGGTCATGGTTGATGAAATGACATCTTTGCACAAAAATGAGGCTTGGGATCTAGTGGAGTTGCCGATTGGAAGGAAACCCATTGGCAGAAAATGGGTGTTCAAGAAGAAGACAAATGCAGAAGGAAGGGTGGAGAAATACAAATCTCGTTTAGTAGCAAAAGGTTATTCCCAACTGCTGGGAATTGATTTTGGTGATATTTTTTCTCCTATTGCCAAGGTAGCTTCTATTAGATTACTTTTATATGTTGCTACTGCTTTTGATTTTGATGTAGAACAAATGGATGTGAAGACAATGTTTCTTCACGGGGATCTGGAAGAGGGGATCTACATGAAGAAACCTGAAGGCTTTGCAGTGAAGGGTAAGAAGGAACTGGTATGAAAGTTAAAAAAGTATCTGTATGGGTTAAAACAATCATCAAGGATGTGGTAACAGAAATTTGATACATTTATATGGGGACTTGGCTTCACCAAAAGTAAAGCAGATCACTATGTGTATTTTAAATTAATTGGTGGCCATGTTATTTATCTGGTCTTATATGTGGATGATATGCTGTTGGTTGGAAATGAAAAAGAAATTATCCAGGATTTGAAGACCCAATTGTCCTCCAAATTCGACATGAAAGATCTTGGTGCTGCAAACTATATTTTGGGCATGGAAATTAAAAGAGATCAGGAAAAGAGGAAGCTCTAGTTAAACTAGAGGAAGTATGTCGAGACAATACTACAGAGGTTTAATACGCAGGATAGTAAATTGGTGAAGGTTCTTATTCCTATAGGTGTGAAGTTATCTACTGAACAGTGTCCCAAGACACAAGAAGAGGAAGAGGACATTTCCCGTGTTCCATATGCAAGTGCAGTCGGTAGCCTGATGTATGCGATGGTTTGTACTAGACCAGATATTGCACATGTAGTGGGAGTATTGAGTAGGTTTATGTCAAAACCAGGGAAGGAGCACTAGACAACAGTGAAGTAGGTTTTCAGGTATTTGCATGGCACTAGTGATTATGGTTTATGCTACCAAGGAAGACTAGGATTGGATAGATTTTTGGATATTCGTGGCTCTATTGATGCAGACTGGGTTGGAGATCTGGATCAGAAATGATCTACAAGTGGGTATGTGTTTAACCTATTTGGAGGTGCAGTCAGTTGGATGAGTAAGAAACAATATGTAGTGGCATTATCAACTACAGAGGCAGAACACATGGCAACCACTCATGCAAGCAAGGAAGCAGTTTGGTTGCAGAGATTGTGTTCAAGTGTGGAGTTATAAGGATAGACTGTGACAGCCAAAGTGGAATTTCTTGGAAAATAACCTTGCTTATCATTCAAAGACAAAGCACATTGATGTTCAGTATCACTTTGTGAGGGACATGATAGAAGACAAAAAGGTGTTGCTGGTAAAGCTGGACACTTTGAAGAATATTGCAGATGCATTGACAAAATCTGTGAGCTCTGAGAAGTTCTGTTGGTGTAGAGAAACAATGGGCATTTGCAGGGCTAGATAAATGACTAAGCTTTCCTGTGGCCCCATGTGGAAAGAAAATAACAAGTGGTAAAATGTTGGGTTGTGTATATTCTTTCCATGACTATCTCCCCTAGTTAACCGGGGGGTTAGAGGGGGGGCAGATCACGCTCTTTGTTGCGCCAATTGTGCAGCGAGGGGGTCACGGGGGGGGGCAGTTAGCCCCCCTCTATGGGGTCTAGGGCAGCGCCCCGGGGAAAAAAATTTTGGACCCTATATTAGGTGGGTGGACCTACCTATGGTTTTGTGCATGGCTTTTCGCACATGGTTTTGGGCACGATCGTTTTTCAGTCCATGGTATTGGATGCTTTAGCATGTATATATATGTATTGTAACATTGAAAGGAAAATAATGAAAAATCAATCTAGTAGTCCCAGTTTTGGGATTTAGAGGAAAATCTCTGTGTATATGTGTTTTATGTGTTATGCTCTTGCATTGTTTATTTTCTATGTTTTAGAATTTGTATGTAGGTATTTTCTATGCGGGTTAAAACCTACACGGATGTGCAATTACAAAATCCACCCTCTGCTTCTCACTTGCAAACAACATGGACCCTTGCAACCAACCGTTTGTCCTTGCTGCTCTAACACAAATAGAGTAGATTCTCATATCACATATCAGCCCAGTCTTGCAAGCCACCCATGCACGAGTTGGGCAGTACAAATACATTGGTCATACTATTTGTTTCCCCCAAGACATCACTACGATCGCCAACATTTTTCCACGCTTGGTTTCCAAATTGGACATCGTCGTTGTTACTAGACATGGCTCTGAGCACAAAACATATGATTTCATTGTTAGCAAGACGCATGTTCTTGCAACTTTAGAGTACAAACTATCCCATGATCCTTACTAGAAGGATGTCTATCTAGACCAAGATATAATATCTGCCTTGCTAAATCACCCTACTGATATGTCTTCTCTCATCCATCACATTACCCCCTCCTCTCCTGAACCACGACTTGCCTTCCCTACTTTCAATGATAACATTTCTGCACATCCCACCCCAACAAACCTCCAACCATACTCTTTAGTATAAGCACCCCCAAATTCCCATGTTGATCTTAAAGTAATATCCAACTACCTGCACTCTCCCCATCCTCATTCCACTACTTCACTTTCATAGCCCTCTATTTCCCACTCCGCTATCAATGAATATACCATAGAAGGCATGTTTGCTATGGTTTTCCCCACACTCTTCCCAAAAGGGGTTGCCATGATTGGTCAACCATGTCTTAGAAAATTTGAAATGTAATAATATGTTTCTCACCTCATACCCTACTATGAAAACCGCTTTACCGAGCATCCAATATTCCAATATTACTTTTACAATCTTATGTTGTGACATCGTAGTCAAGTAACTACTGTTGTTTTCATGAAAAGAAACCTTGAAGAGGGCTTTCCAATGACCGTTGCTGACCTTCATGCACACCTCGATGACATGCCTGATTCCATGCTTCTTGACTAGACTATGTGCTTCGGGTGAGGCCTTAGAGGGACACGCTCATTTTGGAACAAATGCATAGGTGAACTCATTAATACGATCATACAAAGAGGTAGCCCTAATTTCTTCTTAACCCTTAGGGCAGCTGACACCAAATGACATGACATGCACATGGTCATGCTTGGCATCCCCCCCGGATTCATCGGAGATGTCTCGATGGAAATTCAACAATATAATCAACAATACAGATCTTGCAGAGCAGTACATTAATTGTTGATTCACAATATTCCTCGAAGAGGTCTTGTAAAAATGTTTCCATGCAAAGGAATTCTGGTGCAGGTTTTTCCCTGACCATCCTTCTCCTTTTTTTCTTTTTTGCCTAGATGTACACTCGCCTCACAAAAGTTCCTTTCTCATTTTTGTAGTTATGAGTGACAACATAGGGTCTCCACACACATACATGGCTTCCTTTGGCTGGAAAATGCACCTGATATGGACAACCTCGATTGGGATAACCAAGGCACGATGCATAGAGAAAAGTCATATTTCTATGAACACATTTCTGCTTGGAATCATCGGCCTGCTAAACAATGTGCACCTTATGTACACATATCTACAGAGCATGACCCATGAATCCTCCCATCTCCATTTATATTTGCATCCTCTCACCTTCAGGACTACGAGGATCTTCTTAATTGCATTCAACGACATACAAAATGCCACACCTCTTCATTTCTTCGCAAAAAAGGTCCTACTTTTGTCTGTCGCTATGGAGTTCCATGGGATTTGAATGCCACCTCCTTGTTGATGATTGATGATAATGGACAAAATAAATATTTCCTGGCTCGTAATGATGACAAGTTCAATGTACACAACTCTACCATGCTATCCATATGGAGAGAAAACATCAATTTCCAACCCATTTTGTCTCTGGATGTTGTTCTCCGCTACATTGTGAAATATGCAGCGAAGCCAAAGACAAAATTAGAAATTTATCAAAAAATGTTGTCACGTGTCTCATAGGTTTTTAAGCCCGAAGCACCTGTTGTTAGTGTTGTATGAAATTTTTTAATAGAAACAGTTGTCGATAGGGACATCGGTGCATAGGAAACATGCCACATGCTACAAAAACTACCCCTTTCACTTTCTAGCTGTTCATTTGTTTCCCTCAATGTTACTCGAATTGTTTTTCAACGTTTTTCTCATGATATAGTTTCCCCCTTCCCAACACCACCCTTCATTGTAGCATACATGAATAGACTTCTTTCACTTGAAACACTAACTCTTCTTGAGGCTGCATGTTCCTAGTCCTTCTTTGCTCGCCAAAAAAATAACTAATGGAAACAAATAAATCCTTGCAAGATTATTCATGTTGTCCCTTTCTATTCCTCAATCCATTCTCCTATTGATGCATCCTACACTTCTTTTGTTGGAGTGAACTACTTCTATACTTCCCTTTCCACACACTCCCATCAAACATTGGCTCCAATGATGTAACAATCATTTTGCATTGTGAACCAAAAATATATGCGTATGTTCCATGGCATGTTCATCGAGCCCCTTAAACCCCCGCCTTCTCCTAGTTTTGGTGACACCTCCACTAATGATGTGCCCAAACCCCATGAATCTGTAGACATCGATGAATGTAAATTCCTTTCTCAACTACACCCTGGAAACAACATGCAAATTGATGACCTTGACATGCTTGGACATCGTGACTTTGACTCTAACCACAATTGGGCCCATACTACCATCTCTCCCCCTTTGCAAGAGATAGGCATACATTTTATAGAATTTAGTCGCTCATCCACCCAAATCCATTCTAGACCCACTCTATTTCTCCACTTTCTCACCTCACTATCACCCACGCAACAAGTTTCTTTCACCATTGTCCTTACCCACTTTAGGACCACTTCCTCCATTCCTCCACTTAGAATTTTGATCCAAGGTATTGCTGGCATGAGGAAGTCTCATTTAATTGATTTCCTAAGAGATACATTTCTTATTGAATCTTCTCCCAATTCAAGTCCATTGCTCCTACTTTCTCCAACAGGTGTTGCATCATTTAACATAAAGGTGTTTACAATCCATTCTTCCCTTCGCATTCCTTTAGTCTCAATGCATTCTCTTGAGGGTCAAACACTTCTTCATCTCCAAGAAAAAAATTATCACGTCAAATACATTTTAATTGATGAAATGAGCTTTATTGGGCCTAAAATTCTTTCACGCATAGATGATCGTTTAAGGGAGGTATTTCCTTCCTATCAAAATATCCCTATCGACAATCAATCTATCATACGTGTTGGTGATCTTGGGAAACTACTACATCCTGTGAAGAACACCCCAATGTATGTCGGGACATCACGTGACAATTCCCTTTAGTGCACCTTTGACACAGTCGTCACACTAACTACAATCTTTCGTCAACAGGGGGGCGACCCTCTTCAAATTGCATTCCACCAACTGCTCATGAATATCATAAATGAAACACTAGCAATCAAATATTCGAATCTTCTCATGTCAATGAAAAATTCCTTTTTTTCAAATGATGAGCAACAAGAATTCGACAATGCAATCCACCTATGTCCAACCAACCTAGCTGTCGTATTGCATAACAAACAAATGCTCAAAAAATTGAACATGCCAATTGCACAATGCTATGAAGAGAAAAGGAACCACCATCTTCTGTTACACACGAAGATGACGAACATTTGGATGAAAACATTCTTATTTGCAATGAATAACATGTTTTCCTCACACGTAACTTGTGGGTTGAAGCAGGTCTTGTAAACATAGCACTTGGAAAAGTAGTTTCCATTTTCTATGCACCTGGATCAAAACCCCCTCAATTACCATCATTTGTTGTTGTTGACTTCTTCCAATACAAAGGCCCACCATGGGATGCCTTGAACCCATATTATGTTCCAATTTCCCTAATAACACGGGGCTCTCGCTGGAAAATTCCCCTTTGAATGGAATGGGGTTTGAAAATACATAGATCACAAGGGATGGCATTACCAAAGGTGACAATGGACATTGGAAACACAGACCAACAAGGCTTAACATTAATTTCCATCTCCAAAGTTCGTACCTTATTTGATCTTCACGTCTCTCCACCATTTTCCTTTAGTTGCTACTCCCACATGCAAGGAAATTCTTACATCAAACATAGGCAACAAGAGGAATCCATGGTAGCATCAAATTCTTTACAACCACCTATAGTCTGATCGCTCCATCTAGCCCCTTCTAGCTTCGTTTAAGTAAGCATATTTTTTATTCAATTTCACAATAGTGTCTTTCTTTTACAAATAGTTATTGTGAAACTCAGTTAAAATGCTTGACACGAAGAAACAAAAAACAAGTATGTTCTCACTTACTGGAAAATCTCTTTTCAGCTGTCAAAGAAGTAACTTACCACAGAAGTTGGAATCCATTTTTCCGGACAACAAAAGGACTCAAAAGCTACTTTGAACAAGCTTTCCAAATTATTGTGGTGGAAAATACAACACCCCCATTTTTATTATATTATTATCATAATACTAATGGGCACTGCTATGTATTTGCAATTGGCTTTTGGATCATTTGCAATTCCTTTTTTCCTTATGTTGTCTTGTTATATTTTTCATTTGACTTAATCTTATTTTAAAGTTTCTTTTTATTATTCATTAATTAGACTAAATGAAACAAATAGCCCCTGAGTCTAGGACTTATATTGTTGTCCGAATTTAACCCTTTTATATTGAACCAACATTAAATGGGCCCTTTGAGTAATAACACACTGTCGCAGTATTTAACTGATACTTTGAAAACCTTTCAATCAAAGTCTGCAAAAAAATATATAATGCACATCTTATATAATTAAATCATACAAAGCAATTGCATATTGGAGTTTTGGTAATGTACCACCCCTCGAAACCTCTGATATCCGATATAGTGTTACCTCAAATCTCCAATTTATTTAGATCTCCAGTGTGCGATATCACAAGACCTCTGATTTGTTTAGAGCTCCAATACACGAACCAAATATGGGTATGCAATTCATTCAAAATAATATTGCGTTTGATTTACGATTCGATAAAGTTATAAAAAGAAGTTAATTACCATCGACATCCTTGTTGAATGTTAATTATTAAAATCATAAAATTATCTATAGATTTGTACAATCCTACTTCTAATTCTATTTCTAATTTAAGCTACATTATTTCCCAAATATTCCCTTTTTCTGCATCCATTTTCTTCTTATGTAACTTTTCACTTCGAACTTAAATTTAAATTAACTATATATAGCACACATGGGAACCAACTGAAAGGATAAAATATTCAAAATGTTAATATCAATTTCTTAAAATTGTATCCTTTTAAGGAATTAAGAAATGAAAAGGAGATGTAGAAACTGCATTAAACTCTTTAAATAATAGTTTTTGTTGTTGTTTCAATTTACTAACCTCATAGAAAGAAATGTTGCCCTTAACCTTCTTCATGTGTTCCACAATATTATACTCAATGGTATGAGAGACTACAACGGTCTTGAATGAGTGAAGGAAATATTAATGTGAGGCTAATGAATGTATATAAAGCTAAATATATATATATATATATATATATATATATATACAAAGCCTTATAATATCTATCCAAGGACAATTTATCATTAATATATGTGACTTATGGATATTTTCACTTATAGAACTATAATCTAGATCATCAAACCATTCATGAATATAAAATGAGTAATGATAGTTTCTTTAATTAAATAGTTAATTACATTAGTTGATATAAAACACTGCACATATATGATATCATTGTTTGTCTATATACTTAAAAGATTTCAATTAAAACACATCAATCGTGAAAATGTTCCAATCACATCCAATAACATATATGGCAAAGTTGAAATAAAGTAGTAATTCAACTCATAAACATACCATCAACATACAGATAATATCACATGATACACATTCACTCTTTTCATACGTAGAATCACAATGGTTCTTCTTTCTATTACGACTTCTTTACAACTATAGTAGTGCAAACAAAAAGGTTTTTATTAAGACATTTCTTCTGAATTTTGTTTATCAGGACTAGCCTACAAGGAAAAAACACAAAGACTAGCCAGTGACTACACTTACATCAAATAACTTAGAGAAAATGACCAATTATGGATGGATCCAAGACTTTTATGAGCCAAATCTTCAACAATCGTTAGTATTAATGAAATCATTTAGAATATCAAAAACCATAAATTCACTGCATTTCGCCATTAATTGACACAACGTGGATCCACATGGGCTTTGATACACGTCAGCTTTATCGAAAAAATTTATCAAAGAAATCAGATGATTTTCCTACTAAAACTTGCGATATTTTTTACCTCCAGATCCGATTAATTTTATTAGAACATATTTAATATAAATTGCAACCTCCCTTAATAAGAGCTTTTGGAATCCTCTTAGATCCACTGATCTTTGATTGCGATATGTCTTGCGGAATTGATTGCCTTTATTATAACAACTTCAATATAATATTGCATCCACCATATCGCAACTTTTGAATCCTTGTCACTTTGAAACCTCTGATTGCGATATGTGTTGTAGACTCAACTGCTCCATCGTAATGTGCCTTAGATAATACTTGTTGACAAAATGTAGAAACCTAATAACATTTTTGGCTTGTCTCTTAACCAACAACTGAAACCAAAAACATCTAATGCCATAGGAACCACCTTTAAAAAAAATCGTAAATAAATATTTGTAAAATAATATAAAGTAGGCGTGTAAAATACTTTGCAGTTGTCACAAAGATACTTCCCCATGAAATGTGAACATCAATATTTGTTTTAGAAAGGAAGCATGCCCAATATTCATTTCAATGGCATTCTCTATGTATTTATCTATCATTTCTGGTAAATTGTGTGGGCTTGATACTATTTAAAATAAGAATTTCTCTTGTCAAATTTTCCTTAGTCTAAATCTTTTGCTATATGATTTAAATTCCTTTAAACAATTAAGGCTTTTTATACCCTCGTTGTTGCTACATGTTCTAAAAGTTTCTTGATTAATAATTCCTTCCAACTGCTACCTTTTCTCAAATATTTGTTGATTAATATATCAGTATGGATTTTTCCAAATAACTCAATATACAATGCAATGAAGTGCTTAGTTTACACACATTTCATTTACCATAGAACTTCTATGCACTTGTATACTAAAATGAACAAAATGTTTTAAACAACTTGATCTGTGATAATAATTTGGGAACTTGTCTCTCTGTTGCATAAACACATTCTTGGCATGTTGTTGGTTGTAGAAATAAAATCAAAATTGACCAAAATATGTGGTCCATTTCAGGACTGCATCGCTCCGTTCAACCCGCACCTAGCTTATCGTTTCATACTGTAATTACTTGGGAAGGACTTGTTCAGATACATGGCAGTTAAATTTATTATTGGACCCACTTTTTAAATGGATGTCAGAGTTTTTTGGAATTGTCATCGTAAAAATACCGATAAATGGCAGTGGACCCAATCATATTATAAATCACAATTAAATTCCAAATCGGGTCCAACCTATCAGAGTTTACAACTTTCAGAATTATTAAAAAGGCTGATATAATGAACGGATGTGATATGGATCATAAAGCAGATTTAAATTCTATATCGGTCCAGGGGGTGAACTAACTATATTGGAAAAGATCCAATGGGAGAACTTGCGATATATGACATGGTATGATGTGGGCCATCGAAGGTCGGGCGTATAACGATATTGGATTTTTTTGAGACA
This sequence comes from Pinus tabuliformis, assembly GCA_031772625.1. NCBI lineage: Eukaryota > Viridiplantae > Streptophyta > Pinopsida > Pinales > Pinaceae > Pinus > Pinus tabuliformis. The sequence goes on along the minus strand of CM062819.1, from coordinate 1,120,342,613 downwards.
TACCATATATAAAAGTATGATAAATGGGACTCTCCGATTTGGGTTAGCGAAGAAAAATACATGACAAATGAGTCCAACGAAGGTGGACTTAACTATTGTTGTGCCCACAATACGGGTCGTTAAACCTTTGAAATTTATTTGGGAAAGGTTTTAATCGCCATTTTTCTTAAAAGGACTTTTTAGGATGTTCTGATATAATACCTTTGCGTTGAGGCTTTAAATTTAAACCTAAACTTTATCTCTCTTTTTAATTAAGTTTTTTTGGGATCTTAAAACTAAGATTTCCTTACCTTATTACGAATTTTTAAATTATAGTCTAATTTTGAAAATGGTCCCTATTCTTTATTAATTCTATTATTAACTATAATGGGGGGTTTTTTGACTCATACAACACATGCATCATTTTACTCAAATTTTGCTTTTACTTACTTCGATATCACCCACTGCTCCTATTGGTGTTTCTTTGCACCTCTTGGTGAAAATGCTAGTTTTTATTGAAACAAAAAAGATTGAGAAAAGACAAATGGAAGTAAGTAATTAAAGGTTATGATAAAAAAGATAATGAGGGAATGTTATAAACAAATATATAGGAAATAAATTAATTTATATCCATCTTAATATTGGATTTATCAAGTATTGAGAGGGATCAAATCTCTCAAGGTACAAACCTCTTTTTTGAGTGCAAAACTTGAGAAAATGTATGCGCCTCAAGAGATTTGATACCTCTTAGCACTTGATAGATTTAGGGTTAAGCTAGATGTAGGCTGGTTTCATTCATGCGTGATCACAAAATATTGTTGAACATCTAATTATTCTGATTATTTTAAATATGCAAAATATGTCTGAGATTAATTTGTTCATTTTATTTTAATTTTAAATTTTCTAAGTTACCTTAGTTTGTTGAGATGATAAAGATTGTTAGTAACTTGAATGATGAAAAATGATGAAATATGAATGCAAAGTGACAATGTAGCATTATTGAATGATAGAAAAATGTGAATAATAAGAATGTAGTCAATTACAAAAACACTTCATTGTGATCAATCTCAAACTATTTTCTTCCATTATTCTTATTGTCACACCTATTAATTTTTCCATCTTTTCATATCAACCATATGAAAAGGGCAGTTGAAATCATATACCATTTAAATATTTAACTTGATCTATTGTAGTAAATGCCATACCTTGTGTCTCTTGCTCTCCAATATTAATAGTAGCTTTCTCCAAAGTCAATCGTTTCTTATAGTGTTATAGCCCGAGTAATTTTCAATGGTAGTTGTTTTCTATTACCTTGTTTGAATGAAAAGTGACTAATAATGTTGAATGATGGAAAATGGAAATAATAAGAATGTAGGCAATTACAAATAGTTTACATTTTCAAGAGGAAAACATTTTGTGTAAGTGAACATTTTATTTAAGATGAAAATTCAAGCATTTTATTTATGGTTGAATTATTGTAACATAGAAATCAATGCACGTCGTCAATAAAAAAATTTACTTACACTAAATTCAATGCACACTATTAATCTAGTTACTTTGAAATTAATGTCCATCATACATCTATTTACATCAAATAAGAAATCAACATCTACACTGAAATCAATGCATCTAGTTCAAACAATCAAATAGGATTAGAAATCAACATCTACAATGAAATCAATGCATTTAGTGCAAGCAATAAAATGGACTAGAAATCAACAACTACATTTAAATCAATGTATCTGGTGCAAGCAATCAAATAGGATTAGAAATCAATGACTGCATTGAAATCAATGCATCTAGTGCAAGCAATCAAATTGGATTAGAAATCAACAACTACACTAAAATCAATGCATCCTATGAAATCAATCAAATGGGATTAGGATCAACATTTACACTGAATTAGAATGGATATATTTCAGTGAAAAACCAAAATATTCATAAGATGAAAGAGTTTTTCTCCCTCCCTCTCTCTGTATCTCTATTCTTCCCTCTCTCTCCCCCACCATCTATATCTATATCTCCCTCTATATATCCTTCTTTGTCTCTCTGTCTCACCCCTAAATGTGCATGCTCTCTCCATCCATATCTATCAATATCTCCCTAGCTCCCTCTCTCTATCTCTCTCTTCTTCCCTCTCTCCCCCTCCATCTATATTTCTATCTCCCTCAAACTCTCCTTCTTTGTCTCTCTATCTCATCCCTCAAACATGCACACACATTGTCTCCATATCTATCTCTCTCTTTCCCTCTCTCTTCCTCTCCCTCTCTCTCTTCCCCATCTCTCTCTCTCTCTTCCCCTTATCTCCCCCTCTCTCTCCTTTTCTCTCTCTCTCTCTCCATCTCTCCCTTATAACTCCCTCTCTCTCTATCTCCACCTTTCTCTCTTTGTATTTGTTCTTCCCTCCCTCTCTCTCCCCCCTCTCTGTAATATAATATTAATATCCATAATTTTGAAGCTTAATATTCATGCATTATTTAATATTATATAATATTAAAGATCTTCATCCCAATATATTAATACATAATATATATGGATATTAATATTATGATGTTAATATATACCCTAATATATTAATATATATTATAATATATCAAATTTAATACTATATTAAAGTTAATATTGTATAATATATTACAAAATAAAAAATTATTTATATAATCAAAGTATAATTAATGGCTTTCCTTCCTTAAACAATAATGACTATCATCCGACATATATTATTTAAGATAACTACATTAATACATTGCCTTGCTTAGACAACAACCAATAATGATGTATCAACCTACATATATGCTTTGTAAATAAAATAAATACATTTTTATAGTCTAGACTAATTTCATATTTCATATTTTATGGTATAGCCAGTTATTTATCATCGATCAAATTGTCTACTAGAGGTAAGGATTGACAACATTTGACATTGTTCCATAAGAATAGACATCAATAGCAATATTAAATTAGGAAACCCATGTATTAATGTCTAGGATCCATATATTATGAAGATCCATGTATTAAGATTCATTCATTTGTTCTCAATATAAATTTAGTTCGTGCGAAGGAAAATAATGGTGATGCTTCCATATTGCATCCACGGGGACTTCATTGGGGGAGCAATATCATACCAGATGTGTTCAAGTTGGGGGATATATATTGTGGAAAAAATGACATAATATATTGAGCAAATAATAGGGGGTAAAGGGTTTTTATATTGGAAAGTATAAAAAATGGAGCTCAAAGTTAATAAAAAAATATAAAAGGGTATAAAAAATGTTAATAAAAAAATGGATACCTATAATATCTAGTGAAAGTAGGGTTTTTTTTAAATTGGGAAGGTGTATTGGGTTCATATTGGTAGGGGGTTAAATAATGTAAATTTTAGAGTTATTTTCCAATATGTAGTCAAATTAAGGGTATTTTTAGTATGTCATGAACACATGTGATATGTCAGAGGTTCATTGAGTGAAGCCCCCATGATTGCAACCTCCTCTTGATAGCCTTAAGCTACCTAATAACACCACGTTTTTCTATACAAATGATGAAGATCATCAAAAAACCACTTTCATCTTCGACACATTCATCGAAGCAATTTATTCTTGGGAGGGGGTGCTTCAATCATGCACCTCAAACTTGGGCTTGCCCTCACAAATCATTAGAAATTCATCATGTCAAAAAAACTTGTAGAAATATAAAAAGTCTTAACCTTTTTCCACGATCAAGCTAATTATGTTTGATGATAAGAAATATAATGTGTAGAATCCAAGAATCTAAGCTCATGGCTAAAGAATTGATCCACTCCTCTATGTTCATGCTCCCCATTTTCTAGTTGACGCCACAACATGGCTCCAACACCTCACATGGAACCTCTTCCTACCTGGTCACTTCCCATGTGTCATTCATGTAATTGTATAGGCATAATGCTTTGCCCCCTACCAAATAGAACTCATAAAGAAACGAGATGAGATGGAAACCCCTTAATTTTTGTGTAATTTTAAAAGTAAGTGGTTTTGAATAACCCTTATCTTAAATCATTAAGTTAAACATGAGTCTATGGTAACTTTTCACCTGACTTGAAACTCTGAAAAACCATTTTATTCTTCAAAACAATTAAAAATAGTTACACATATCACATTTTTACACTAAAAGTCCCAAATCTGCAATAAGAAACATACAATGTTAAATGATACCAAAGTATGTTTAATAGGCCTAAAAAACTTATTAGTAAGAATCGAAGTATGTCTAAGAACCCTAAAGAACTTATTAGCAAGAGTAGTTACCTTCTGTAAAATATCGAATAAATGTGTTTCTTCTTGAAACAAATTGTATTTGGAAGACTTATTCACATATAGGAACCATTGACTTATCTTTTTAAGAAATAGGGCTCAGTAGACACAAAATATTCATTTCTTTGTTATTTATATAGAAAAATAAGACTAAAATATTTAACTACTAAAATTACTTACCAATGTATGGATTGTTAAAGCATAAATGCTCATAGTGACGATTGTTTAGAGCCAATGCCTCTCTTTGTTTTTGAGCCCCAAAGATCAGTCACCTTTGAAAGTTCGAATTGTGGTAAGGAAGTTGGGAGACGTTGGTGATCTAACTTGTAGACGAGGATATTGAAAATGTTGGTTGGGATAAATATTTACTGTGTTTTATTAATAAATATCTATATCCCTTAGGTTTCAATCTCTTTTTATTTGGACAATTATATACTTACATTACATATAGAGCCTACCTTTAAAAAATATATATATATTTCTAACATCTAAAAACTAATTCCTACACATCTCCCCTTACATTACATATAGAGTCGACATTTAAAAATTATCTAAATCTAACGTCTAATGCCTAACGCCTACACATCTTCATTACACTAGGTTATAGAGTGCCTCTCAACACAATGATAAATAAATAAAAATACCAATTCATGTGCATTAACGTCATGAAGTTAGGATATGTGTGCACATAACTGAAGAGGTGAAAGCTCGATGAAATCACCATCACAAGAGATGTGGTGTTACTTGCAACATTTTTATGAAATTTGGGGTTTATGTGCAAGCTTGGTGGGTTGGGCACACAATGGGAACACAATATGACTTGGACAAGATGATTGTGTGTGATGGTGAAAGTGCACACTTAACCAAGACAACATCATGAGACAACTTGGCATGTGTGCGGGCGCAACAAGGCATACACATGCCCAAGACTAATCAAGATGACCTTGGTGTGTGGGCACAAAGGGGTAACCAAGTGAGACAAGTGGCATGGAAAGGATGCACGTGCCCATTCCACTAGAATGAGCTTAAGTTAGAATGACTAAGATATAACGAGTTGTAATGAAAAAATGGAATGATTGAACCATGGGACAATTTCGGCTTGAATCGAAGTAATACGAAATGATGAATTAAAGTGGGATGAGACAAACCAAAGATGGGATGGCCTACACCAAAAACATAAGATAAGATGAATTGAAGATGGTTCAACTTATGTAATGTGTTGTGATGGGAAAAGGGACACCAAGGGTCACACCCCTTGGTATTTCCCCTCACAACCATATATCTTTGGAGATGATACGATGGAGGCACAACACCACAATGACCACACAACAAAACCAAGAGCATAAGACCGCAAGTCAAGGATGGAATAAAGGTTTAGGGATGAAGTTAGCAAGGTGGAAGGGATTCGTGCCACAACATAGATGAAGGAGAACCAAAGTTGTTTTGGGGCATGGGCACCCTTCCAACCAAGATGGTTGGAAGGCAGACTGAAGTTCTATTCTTGGAACAACTGAGTGTTGTAACTGCACATGGCCCTTGTTGCATGAGTGAGATGAGTGGCAGAAACCTGAGGTGATTTGTGTTGTAAAATTATGGTATTATACTTACATTACATATAGAGATGACATTTAAAATATGTTCACATCTAACTTCTAATGCCTAATGCCTACACATCTCCCCTATGTTGGGTTTTAGAGTTCCTTTTGGCGCAATGATAAATATAAAATATACCAATTCATGTCCATAAGTGTCACGACCTTAAGATAAGTATGCACATCATTGAAGAGGTGAAATCCCGATGAGATCACCATCATAAGAGATGTGATGTTACTTGCAACATTTGCAGGAAATTTGGGGTTTTTTTCAAGCGTGTGGGTTGGGTGCATGATGGGTACACAAGATGACTTGGCCAAGACGATTGGGTGTGATGGTGAGCATGCACGCTTAACCAAGACAACCTCATGAGACAACTTAGCATGTGTGAGGGTGCATCAAGGCATACACATGCCCAAGATTGATCAGGGCGACCTTATTTTTTGGGTGCAGAGGGTTAACCAAGTGAGACAAGTGGAATGGCAGGGACACACATGCCCATTTCACTAGAATGAGATTAAGGTAGAATGACCAAGACAAAACGAGTTGTGATGCAAATATGGAATGATTGAACCATGGGACAAATCATCTTGAATTGAAGTGAGATTAAATGATGAACTGAAGTGGGATGAGATAACCCAAAGATGGGTTGGATTAGACCAAAACTATGAGACAATATGAGCCAGAGATGGGTCAACTTATGTAATGTGTTGTTATGGGTGAAGTGACACCAAGGTTCATGCCCCTTGGTCTTTCCCGTCGCAATCGTATATATATGTGGAGATGAGACAATGGAGGCACAACACCACAATGAGCACAGAACACAACTGAAGCATAAGACCATAGGTTGAGGATGGAATAAAAGTGTAGGGCCAAAGTTAGCAAGGTGGAAGTGAGTCGTGCCACAAAAAAAATGAAGGAGAACCAGAGGTGTCTTGGGGCATGGTAACCCTTCCAACCAGGACAATTGGAAGGAAGACCGAAGGTCTATTCTTGGAACGACTAAGTGTTATAAGTGAACATGACCCTTGTTGCATGAGGGAGATGGGTGGTATCAACCTTAGGTGATTTATATCATAAAAGTTTGGTCTTTTGGGTGTCAATCAAGTGACTCATTCTAGAGTCTTATCTTGAGCTATTGTACTCTTATAAATATTGCAATTTATATATACATTATTTTGGATTTTTACCACATGCCACTCCTCCCATATTGTGTGTACATTTGCATGATGATTTAAATTAGTTGAATGTTAATGAAGATATATGAAACATTATGAAGTTAATTCTATAATAAACATATGAATGCACATGTGTGTGGATGCTAATGTGGATGACAAAGATACAGTTGAGTTTGGATTGAATTTGATATTATGCTCTATAACTTGTCTAAGGCATATCAAAACAAGTGTTGATTCTTGAGGTGTAGTTCGAGTGAAGTGTTTTCAAGGTGGTCATGCCATTGGTGAGAAACATGTTAGTGCCACACAATTAGATATCATAAGGTGCCTAAAACTGTGTGAAGTCTCTAGGGGTGTGATAGGTGGTATTAAAGTTAGGTTACCATTAAAGTGGTATATCAAAGCATATATTAGAATATAACACTAATTAGGTGAAATCATAGTTTTTAAACAAGACAATATAATATAAGTTGAGAGGGTAGACTCTAGGACAAGTGGCAATCAGGATGGCTCAAGATTGGTAAAGAGATTTGTCACTATGGAAGAATGGATGGACCAAATGAGGAATGTTATGAAAGCACATGAGAATGAGTTTCAAGAGATAACAAGGGACATGGAAACTATGAGGGCAACATTCCTTCATAGCATCAATTTACTTGAGGGTTTCACATAAATAGTGGAGCAAGCCAAAGATGATGCATTGGGATATTTTCTTAAGCACTTAGAGGATGAGGTGGATTCTCTTGTAGTCATGACCCAAGAGTAATCATACATGATTACAATTATGAAGAAGGTATAGGATAGAGAACATTTGGTACTTTGGTCAAAGTGAAGATTAAGGAACTTGAGTCGTATGATGGGACTATAAGTGCCAAGATACATGGAAATTTCTATTGGGATGTGGAGCAATACTTGGATTAGATAAAGGGGTGCTAACATGAAGCTAAAGGTGAGTGTTCCTTTATGTATTTGACAAGGACAATAAATTTGTGCTGGAGAACCAAAATGGAGGATTTAGCAGTTAATTGTGTCACGGAGAGGATTTATACATGGGAATAAATGAAGGTAGCTTTGTATCTGCAACTTGGTCTAGGGAATCAAGCATGGATTTTTAGGAATCACCTTACGGCATTGAAGAATGCACAAAGGATACAGACATACATCAAGGAGTTCTTAGGCCTTATGTTGGAGACCATAAAGATTTCAATTGAAGATCGATTGTACTATTTCATCAATGGATTGCAACCATGGGCACAAATTAAGTTAAGGAGATAGAATGTTTGGACTGGTGCATAGGCTATCACTACAAAAGATAAAATTTTGGATTTTCAATAGCAAGGGAAATTTGAAAGAACAAAACAAGGAATTTGTGGTGATAAGGGCAAGAAGAAGAATGACCTAGGGAGGAAGTCTTCCAAGGATGATGAAGTGAAGTAGATAGGTACTCCAAAGGAGAAGAATCTCCATTCATGTTGGATATGTGCAAAGGATCATTTGATGAAGAATTTCCTATTGAAGTAGAACTTGGTTACCTTGGATCAAGAGGGAGCACCAACAATTTGAGTATTGTAGGTTTAGGGAGTAACTTATATGAAGAAGGCTACCCCAAAACAAGATCAAGAGAGGGCTAGACTTGACTTTGTCAGTATGGATGTTAATGGTGTTTAGATGATGGTTATGATTGACAGTGGGGTTGCACATAATTTTATGAGGGAATATGCGGTGAGGGGAGCTTATATTGAAATCCAAACCCACCCAAGCATCCTTCAAGGTATTTAATTTGGGAGAGACGCATTTGATTGGGACAATTGAGGATGTACCTATTCATATTGAAGATTGGAAGGGAAAGATGACCTTCACCATTATTCAAATGGATGATTATGATTTGGTGTTGGGACAAGCGTTTTTTATTGTGGATAGAGCAATGATGGTTCCACACATGGGATGCTTGTTCATTCTATCAGTATAGGATCCAATTGTAGTGAAAAGGTTCTGAAGGTAGCTACGGGTTCAACTATTAGGATGACTTCTATTAAAATGTCTAACAAGGTAGATCAAGGATTGGGAAGTGATGTTCATGAGAATATGGATGTGATGGATACTCTTATCTTGTAACAGACATAGATTAAGATGATCTTGACTGACAAGATGGAGAATTTGGAGTTAAGAGTAGATAATTTGGAGTAGAATGGAAACAAGGGTGGCACCTATCATCCATGAGTGTGGCCAGGAGGATATTCCTTCGTACAAATGAGCCAAGGAGGAGATTGGTTCAGCCATAAGAGATTTAGGAGGCATTTGGAAATTTTATTTGGAGTTGGAGCATCTAGTTGAAGAGGTGAAAGGAAAGATTTGTTCACATACAACATTGTTTAGGTATCTTACGGAGAATTATGGAGGTGCACTTCCAACAAGTTAGATGGCGATTGGAGATGGAGGTGGTAGTCACCATGACCGCACCTTGACTTCACATTGATCCATGAGGAGTAGTGACTTGATATTGCAATTTGATGGTGATTCATATGTTGGGTACCTTCGAGGTACCATACAGATGTATATCATATATTGATGGGGTTTCTCTGATGATCTAAGGTTTAATGATTTTTCATTTGTGTGAGTGACATGAGTTCTTGTGGAGCTTGGAGTGATGACCTAATTAGCTACTTGATTAGTCTAGAACCATAATGGGATCCAATAGATGAAGGATATGTAGGAGAGATTTCGATAGATGTAGTAAATACATCATCCAAGGGAGTAACACTTCATGATAAAGACTTTAGTTTGTGATTTGTGTAGTTATGGTTTAGAGAATTGTTGAGGATAGAAATTATTTTGAGTGGGGGCAGATGTCAGGCCATCAGAATAAGTGTGCACATAATCAAAGAGGTGCAAGTGTGATGAAATCTATAACACACTAAATGTGATGTTACTTGTGACATTTATAGGAAATGTGAGGTTTTCATGTAAGCTTGGTGGCTTAGGCACACAAAACAACTAAGTTGACAAAGATGATTTGCATGATGGTGAGTTTGCACTTAATTAGAGTGGGTGGGGATGCACTAAGGTGCATGCATGCCCAAACCTATCAAGTTGACCTTAACATGTGGCCATACTGGGTTAATCAAGTGAGATGAGTGGCATGGTCAAGGTGTGCATGTTCATAACATTGGAATGATCAAGATGGAATGAGTCAAACCATGAAAACATAGCAACTGAATAGTGGGATGGGTTAGCTTGAACCATATTGAGACAATATAATGAACCCAAGTTGGACAAGATGAACCAAATATGGGTGGCTTTGGACCGAATTGTGAGATGAGATGAACCGAAGATGGGTCTGCTTATGCGAATTTTTGTGACGATTTTAGGGATACCAATGGTCGCACCCCTTGGTATTCCCCCTTGTAACCATATATGTATGTGAAGATTAGGTGGTGGAGATACAACACCATAATGAACAAAAAACACAACTAAAATCAAAAGACACAGTTGAGGATAAAATAAAGGTGTAGGGCCAAAGTTCGTAATGTGTAGGGATGTTGTATTGCAGTTGAGATGAAGGAGAACCGGAGGTGTCTTGGGGCATGGTCACTCTTCCAACCAGGACAGTTGAAGGCAAACCAAATATCTATTCTTGGAATGGTTGAGTGGTGTAGATGCACATGACCCATGTTGCATGAGGCAAACGAGTGGTAGCAACTCGAGGTGACTTGCGTTGTAAAATTTTGGTGTTTTGGGTGCCAATAAAGTGAATCATTATGGAGACCTATGCCAAGATATTGTACTATTAAAATATTGCATATTATATATATTATTTTTTAGTTTGGTCATGGACCATTCCTCCCATATTGTGTGTACATTTTCATGATGATTTATGTATGTTAAATGTTGTTGAAGTTAATGTTGTAATTGACATATAAATGTGCATGTAGGTGGATGTTAATATGGATGACAAAATACAGTTGAGTTTTAGACTAAGTTTGAGATTTTGCTATATAAATTGTCTAAGACATCTTAAAACAAGTGTATATTTGTGATGCGTGGTCTGAGTGAAGTATTTTCAAGGTGTTTGGGCCATTGATGAAAAACAAATTGGTGCCATACAATTAAAAATCACGGGCCGCTTAAAATTATGTAAAGTCTCTAGGGGCATGATAATAAGGTTACATCCAAAGGTTTAAATATAAAATGTCCTAGAAAATAGATTTAATACAATATTTATGAAATCATGTCTTATGGGACTAGAATTAGCGTACTCTTTAATATTTTCATAATCAAGTAATAAAGTTTCGTAACATAGATCTTCTAAGGTAAGTATAATTAATGAATGTGAGGACAGTCACAATTACCACTAATTTGTCATTTGGCTTCAAACATTTCTACATATTGACTAATTAGTGATAAAATATTAATAAGCATAATTAAATAATAATTGCATAAAATACATTATACTTCATTTGTAAATTCATAAAAAAGTGTTCATACTTTCATTAATGATGTTAAAGAAATGCTCTTAAATGTGAACTCATGTGAAAATAGTTTTTTACCTAAATTAATATTTAGGTAAAGCATAGTTATTTGTGTTATTCCTCTTCTTTTTCTCTCCGATTACATATTTTTCTAAAATATTAGAAAGGAGTCAAATTATTTGCGAACTAAGATAGTTAACTAAATGGTAGTTATGAAAGGCTCACATCCTAATTTATACTTGTATGCGAAAATTGTAGTTAATTTGAGAGGATCCATCAATTAAGAAAAGTTTTCGAGACTTGAATATGATCCATGTTTATGTATTTCATCTTGAAATAACTAGGTAGCCTTGAAAACATTGAATACACATAGCATTTACAACTAACATGTCGCTTACTCATTTTACATAGGATGAACCCAATGTATTTGGTAGATTCTTGATGCAATATGTATTTCAGAGTGACACGTATTGAGCATTATTGTTTGAACACTTCACAATTCTCCCCAGTGTTATTTATAACTAAGGTAAAAAATCAAACCTACAAAGGTTTATGGATGAATTAGGCAAGAAGCAGGAGATGGGCAGGTTATACAATGACATCCAGAGTTCCATTCATCTTGTAAAGAATTCAACATTTCATTCTAATACTAAACATATACATCACAAGCACCATTTAATACAATCAATGTTGGAAGATGGATAGTTGAAGCTCAAAAAGATACACACTAGCAAGAATCTTGCAGATATGTTAACAAAATTTGTAACAGGGAGAAACTCATATTTTTCTCGGTTTCAATTGGTCTTCAAGTATGATGATGAAGATGAGAAAAAAACAGATCCAAAGTGGAAGCATTGTCCATCAAGTGAACCAATAGTGGAGTTGTTATAATCAGTCTCCAAGTGGGAGATTGTTCGGTGTGGAGCCTAATTATCTTCCTGATTCAAAGATATTTGTTTCAGCTAGATGTATACCCCAGGAATATTGTACACCCCTCCATGCAGGGGGACTTTTCCCCCCCGCAGGGGTCCAGGGGGGACGATTCCCCCCGATGGGGGGTGGGGGTTCATAGGCAGCGCCCCTGAAGCTAAAAATAGATGAAAAATTGCCTTGTAAAATATTTTAATTTCATATTCAATTTGGGTCGTTCATTAGGTAGATGATATCATCGTATAATTTATGTTAATTTAGGGTTTTTTCCCTAGAAGGAAACCCTCAATTTATATGAGGGAATTGTATTGCAGTTGTGGATTATTATTTTGAGAGATAGAGAGAGAAAGAGGAGGTTGTGTGAGAGAGAAGAGTAAATTACATAAGATCTATTGTAGGTTGTATCTCTTTATTTTGTTGCATAATATAAAAGGAAGGACCATTTGTTTCTTTGTGGAAGTAGCCCAAATTGGTTGAACCACGTATATCTGTGTGTCTCTTATATTATGCGTTTTTGTATTTGTGTTTCTACAATATTGTATGTGTTCTGTTGCTTTGTAATATATAATTTTATAACAAAACCCTTGTTGTATAATGAATTAACCTACTCATTGTTGAAAATTACTAACAGGTTTTAATTTATTTATGATCATACTAAAAACTTTGTGAACCTAGACATCTATCCAACGAGGAAAAATTCACAACAAAATTAGATTTCTTTAAAACAATTTATATTCCTCTCGAATTTGAAAGATATATGTTTGGCCAATGTTATTAGACCTTGCAAACTCTTCATTTTGTAAATTGTCACAAAAGAAAAACTTCTCCAAATTGAAATGATTCCTCTAAACTATGAGGATGTTAAAGTCTAGTTCTTAATATGCATGGGTACATTCACATCTCATCTTGAGGATGGTTGTTTGAGATTCCACAAATATTAGAAATGACATTGTCTTCCAATCATTCCTCCCTTTCTATCTCGGATGCTACACCCTTTACATTACTTTCAAATTCTTGCAAATGATGTACTCCTAGCCACTATGATAGTTATATACTGCCAAAAGGCCCACCTTTGTGTCCAAATAATCTAGATCCATATTCTAGATCTATTAAGCATCAATATGGCTAAAAGAAAATCAAGATACAACTTTCACTATTTATTTATTTAAAGAAATCTTCGTCACTCTCAGTCTGAGGGCTAGAGTGAGGTTGGTGGTACCAGGCTAATCCATAGGTATACTCACTTAATATTTCGCAAGGCTCGAAAACAATTCAACAATATTTAGAGGAAAAAGACCATTACAACAATATTTGTCAAGGAATTATAGATTGTCATGTCACTAGTGGGGATTTGAACATGGAGTGGGAAGATAATAGCCATTCTACCCAACCACCTGAGATAACCCCAATTGACATCAAAGAAAAAAATAATATATATTCATAAGGAAGAATATATACATCTCAAATGATCCTCAGATCAACTAAAAAGAGGTAGAATATATCATTCTAATTTCAATCATAGAAGACTTAATTAGCCTTATGCTTCACTTTCCTTTGTCGTTTTATACATAGGGAGTGTCTTGTACTTGACCATAAGTCAAAAAATAAAAATAAAAATGAAAAAGAGAGAAAACTAAAAATAAGAAATTATAGATTTTTTTCCATGGATCCCATTTCGGTCTTGTCTTTGAAATCATAAATGTCAACTGAACTTATTGGAAGAGAGAGTGCTTCTTTAAATAGAGCATCACATTCTTCATTCAACTCACATAAAATGTGACATTAGGAGATCCATTCAGAAGAGGTTGCATCATGTTTAATATACTAAAGCAGAGGCTCTAAAACCATGTTGTTTATAACCACTCTCATGTTAACCTAGTCAATAACCAACTTGGAGTCTCCCATCACTTGAATCTTGCTTATATTTTTCTTCCAAGAAATTTCAAGAAAGAACCTACAGTAATGAATTTTTCCCTATTATTTGATTTCCTTCCAGGTAAGTATCTATAATATAAAAATTTGTATGACTAAAATATAAAACAATGCCTACTCCACATCATGTGGGGTGGCCTTGGTTGGGCCCATCAAAGTAACCCTAGGAGATGTCATAGACCATCTTAGGGAGTCAAGGGAATCGCTAAGGAGGAAGCTTCATATTAGACTTGAATTCTTTGGCAAGGGAAATAATTTTTGTTGTGCAAGGTTCTGAAGAGGGGTTATTGTTATAAAATAGACTGATATTGTGAGCTTTCCATAAATAATCAACCAAAATTCATAGTAGACCCAAAAAGGACCTTACTAATTTATCAGAAAGCCATAGTCTTATACTTGCAACAAGGTTGGGTGACACCCAATTTGATTTCAGATTGAGTTCCTTCCATACTAGAAAGATGACCTTATTAAAAAAATTGCAGCAAACAAATAAATGGAAGGAAGATTCTTCCTATGTTTTGCATAGGGGAAATTTGCTTGGTCCGAACCATCTCCCTTTCAAAGAACTTCCCATGTCAACAGTGTGTTGCTAAGATCCAACCATGTTGTTATGTTTTCTTTCAAGGGAGCACTTACCTTCCATATTCCATTCCACCACCATAATTTAAAACCCTCATAATTGTATTCAACGTAGGATTTATAGCCCATATTAGTCATGAATCACCATTCTTTGGGTTCCTTGATCATCATGGAGAATTATAAGAGTCTTCCTTGAGGATAATAAATTGTTTCACTAGAATGTTTATTAGTTGGTCCCATTCATTATCTAGATATCCTTCCAAGTCCAAGGATATGGCATATTTCTAACCTGGTCTACCTTTGACTTAGGGAGATTGAGCTTTTGCATCAGCCAGATAGAAGACATTTTCCTGCTCAAGCTTCTAAATAAGGGGGTCATATATAAGTTAGTAATTATTAGCACCGTACCAAGGGTCTCTACTGATTCAAATTTTCTTCCCATCCCCTACTTTCCAAGCGGCCCATTTACCAACCAAAGGGAAGGCCCCCACTAGGTCCTTCCAAATATTCGATGCTTTACTCAATTTATGGGGGAGCCTAAACCAGTCAATAATTAAAATATCATGAAAATATGTGGCTTAGGTGAATTTTATCCAAAGGGAGATACCTTGAACCAACCTCCATAGGTTCATATCAGTTAATGATTTGGAGAAGAGATTTATATGTTTTAAGCCTCGTCCACTTAACTCCTTGGGAGAAACTAGAACTATCTACTAAAGCAATTTCAGGTTGTGATATAGCACCTTTCCATAAGATACATTAATTAATTTTGCAAACACTATTAGTAATACCCATTGGAACATAAGCAATAGAGATCCAATATACCCAGATTCTTTCCAGAAAGAATTTCAATAGAATCAAATGACCACTTATAGATAAACTCTTAATATCCATATTGATATTATAGATTCCACCTTTTTTACTAACCATAACCAATTTTTTGATTGATAATTATTTGGTTTCAAACCAAAACCTCAATATTTGAGCTCATCCTTGAATTGCTTCAAAGGGAAAGTAAAATATTCACTAGCTAGATTGCTAACTAAGTTTAAATTTTCATGACTAATCAGACAAGATTTCTATGAGTTAATGATTATTTCAATTATAAAAAGAGTCTATATAACTTCTCAAGAAGATGACATCTCTATAGGATCCCTAAATACAACACTACACATCATCAACAAAGAGGAGATGTGAAACTTGAAACAGAGTTCGAAATTTTAATACCTTTCAAAAATCCTAAAGATTTATGCGCTTCGATGAGCTTTCTAAGGGATTCAACTATAATGGGGAATAACAATGGAAAAGAGGACTACCCTGATAAAATCTTCAAGAAGCTCTAAGGAATCTAGAGGGAGACCCATTGATAAGGGTAGAAAAATACATTATTTAGATACAACCCATGATCCAATTTACCATAGGGAGAGTCATTCCAAATTGGATGAGAAAAAATTTGATAAAGGTCGATTCAAGCTAATCAAATGCCTTTGAAAGGTATAACTTGAGAATTATAGTTTTCGATTTGAAGTCTTTACTAAATGCAAAGCCTCTTACAGAATGGCTACTACATCATGTACATTATAATTTTAAAGAAAACCAAATTTCTCCTCCAAAATAAATGCACTTAATATTGGCTTTAGTCTTATGTCAATGATATATAAAGTTATCTTTTAGATGACATTGGAGCATGCAATGGATTTTTGTAACATTTTCTTGTCAAATTTTATTTCCAAAAAATATTGAAAATATTTTTGTTGTTGCACTTTGTAAAAGTTTATGCAAACATATTCTATTGAAGTGGAAGCTAATAGGGTTGCTTTAGGAAAATTGAAGGCAGAGGATGAAAGGGCAGAAAAGAAGAAAGAAAAACAAGAAGCAGGCTCTTTAGGAGAAAGAAAGGAATAAGATCATAAGATTGATGAAATCACCAAAATGCTCAAAAATCTATCAAATAGAATTTCAAACCAAGAAAAGTATAGGAAAATGTCAATAGGCCACAAAATCCATACAGAAGGCCTTTCCAACCTCAAATTTTATAAAGATATAGGAGGAATATTAATCAATAGAGCCAGTCACCTTTATTGATTGATGATTAGGATATTGAAAAAGTCACAAAAATTACAAATAATGTGATTTCCTTGTTATGTAACCTTTTCAAGGTGATAGTTTCTCTCCAAATCATAGTCAACACTCAATCCAAAATGTGAATTATTCACAAGTATCTCAATATTAGGCATTTTCTGGTTTTTTAATTGCCAAGCTCAACAAAATGCATGAGTTGAGGCCTAGACCGAATGTAACTAAGCAGATAAAGAAAGTAACTTTTGATGTTCCTTAGGAGAAAAACCAAAATCCTTCAAGTAGTATACTATCACACAAGAACAACCTAGAGTAGATAAAATCACCAGTTCTTTCACTCTTGAAAAAAATTAAAAAGTTGAGGATTCCAATTCCTTTATCAGAGGTAACAAGAAGTCTTGTATACTAGCAACAAGTAACTAAATGGATTCAATATTCAAGTATATATCCAGAAGGAAATGTTATTAATCTCCAAGATGAAAAGCCATCAGTCTTATTTGGTCCAAATATTGATATTCTTGAAGAGACAATACCTCCTCTCTTTGTCACTTTAAGAGTACATGAATTCTTACTCTATAATTGTATGTTGGATTCTGGAGCATCTCACACAATTTAATGCCTAAGTCAACTATGGAGAAACTATAATCGTAGGTAACACATCCTTATCACGATCTTTATTCTTTTGACCCTAAAAGAGTACAGTGCATTGGTTTAATTAAAGATTTAGTAGTATCTTTGGCTCAAATCCTTGTAAAGAATGTAGTAATGTGTAGTAGTGACATATATTCCTCCCAGATTTGGCATGTTATTGTCAATAACTTGGTGTATCAAACTTGGAGGTATTTTATAGATGGATATCGCATATGGTGATTACTCTAGTTTTTGGAGGTGAGAGTTTAAGACTATAAAGAGAAACCAGATTTGTAAATAATGTTTGTGATGAAATTCATCTAGTAAATCACCCCATTTATGATATTGATCAAGATTTAGGGTGTTTTATTTTATCTGAAAAATAATGAGTATGGTATGCAGAATAAAATTGAGAATTCTATAAATATTGTAGACACTTCTAAAAATGGTGTTTGGAAGTTATCTTTTGATGAAGAAACATCTAGAGATGGATCAGGGGAAGGAGTTATTTTTGTTTCACCTACAAAATAAATTGTTAGTCGGTCATTAAAGTTGGAATTCAAAGTGACTAACAATGTTGTAAAATATGAGGCCCTGATTCTTGGACTTGAAATGGAAAAGTAAATGAAGATTCAATGGTTAGCTATTTTTGGAGATTTGGAATTAGTAGTCAAACAGGTCAAAAACTCATGTCAAAAAAAGCATCCTAGATTAATATCTTATTCCAAAGAAGCGTGGGATTGTATGCAAAATTATTTTCAAGCATTTCGCAAATTTTCCATGCCAAGAGAATAAAATACAGTTGTTGATTCTTTGGAAGTTTCAACAAGTACTTTCAAGGTTTCTGATAATTTTCAATTGCAATATCAGATTGAAGTTAGACACAGTCCTTCAATCCCACATAATCTTAAGAATTAAAGGACATTTGAGGATGATTATAAGATTAAGAACTTCATAGAATTTATGGAAGAATTTTCAATTTGCATGTAGACCAAGAACTTGATGAAGATATATAGGAAAATGTTGTTGATCAAGATAGAAAAATAAAAGACAAGCCTTTGCAGATCATGATATCATTCAGATATCAAATAATTACATTCCAAAGGGATTGGCTCCATTAGAGAATCTATTCAATCAAAAATATTTTCCCACTTCTATAGCAGTAAAACCTCAACAAGAAAATATTGAAGAATGGAACATTGGTACAGGAAATGAGGACAAGAATATCAAAATTTCAGGGTTGTTATCACAAGAGGTTAAAAATACGTATTAAGCTTTTTCAAACAGTACATAGATTTCTTTGCATGGAAATATGAGGATAGTAAAACCCATGATACTTCTATCATATAACATAAGATCCCATTGAATCCTCGTATTAAGCCTTTTAGATAGAAATTGACACAGGTTAATCCAATGATTTTACCTATAATTTAAAAAGAGGTCAAGAAGTTGTTAGATGAAAAGATAATTATCCCTTTGGTATTAAGATTGGATTTCTAATTTGATCCTTGCCCAAAAGAAAAATGGAGAAATAAGACTATATGTAGATTTTATAAATTTGAATAGAGCATCTCAAAAATATAATTATCCTTTGCAAAAATGGATTTTCTTCTTTAGAAAGTAACAGGGTCAAATAGAATTTCAATGTTATATGGTTTTTCATATTGTAGTAAATGAAGAATATTAAAGCCTAAAACAATGTTTAATACACCTTGGTACACTTATGTGTGCCAAAATTCCCTTTTGTTTAATGAATGTGGGTGCAACCTTTAAGAGGGCCATGGATTTGGAATTTGCGGGTAAGGTAAACAAATCCACTTTTATTTATCTTGATAATATCATTGTTTTCTCTAAATCAAATTCTCATCATCTTAAGCATCTAAGACAAATCTTTTAGAAATGAAAAAAATGGTATTTCACTCAAGGATGGAGTAAAAATTGATCCTTAGAGAGAATCAACAATTGATCTTTTAGAAGGATCATAAAACCCATTATACTTCTATCATATAACATAAGATCCCATTGAATCCTCATATTAAGACTTTAGATAGAAATTGGCGCAGGTTAATCCAATGATTTTACCTATAATTGAAAAAGAAGTCAAGAAGTTGTTATATGAAAGATAATTATCCCTTTAAGGTATTAAGATTGGATTTCTAATATGATCCTTGCCCAAAACAAAAATGGAGAAATAAGACTATATGTAGAATTTATAAATTTGAATAGAGCATCTCGAAAAGATAATTATCCTTTGCAAAAATGGATTTTCTTCTTTAGAAAGTAATAGGGTCAAATAGAATTTCAATGCTATATGGTTTTTCATATTGTAGTAAATGAAGAACATCAAAGTCTAAACCAACATTTGCTACACCTTGGGGTACATTTATGTGTGCCAAAATTCCCTTTTCTCTAATGAATGTGGGTGCAACCTTTAAGAGGGCCATGGATTTGGAATTTGTGGGTGAGGTAAACAAATCCATTTTTATTTATCTTGATAATCTCATTGTTTTCTCTAAATAAAATTCTCATCATCTCAAGCATCTAAGACAAATATTTTAGAAATGAAAAAAAATGGTATTTCACTCAAGGGTGGAGTAAAAATTGATCCTTAGAGAGAATAAACAATTGAAGTAACATGTTTACCTTGAACTAAGTAGGAAATACAATCATTTCTAAAAAATATTAACTTTATGAAGACTTGCACCTGCCCAAAGTCTGAATCTAGGAATGGTTTCCCTCGAACCAAGGAAGGCAAGAGTAGTTCGCCAGAGCTGAGAATCCTCTACCGGCCACTGAGCTCTCGAGGCATACAGCTTTCTGGATGTATATTATATTCACATATATTGAATAAATATAATCAAGATGAGAAGGAGCAGGTGAGCTTCATACCAAATTATGCAGAGATAATTAAGGATATAACCAATATGCGCAAGAAAGGTCAAGAAGTAAAATGGAATACAAAATCCAAATTATCATTTGCTAAAATTAAAAAGGCACTTATGGAAGCACTAGTTTTGACAAGTCCATATTATACTAAACCTTTCAATATTTTTTCATTTTCATCAAATTTTACATTGGCTACCATTTTATTATGAAAAACCTTAAGAATTTTGAACAACTAGATTCTTTTTTCAACAAAGTCATGAGAGATGCTAAATTCAAGTATGGCATTATAGAAAAACAAGCATATGATTTAGTGCAGGCCTTCAATTTTTTTAGAACTTATATTTTACATTCAAATATAATAGCTTATGTGCCAAACAATGCATTAAATATCATGTTGACCTAGTCAGACGATGATGGAAAAAGAGGAAGATGGATAGAAAAGATCCAGGAATTTGATTTGTATACTAAGCCAACAAAATTAGTGAAAGGTCAAGGACTTGTTAAAATATTTACATGATCAAATTGAAAAATTTTAGGCATAAACTCTGCAATGCAGCTTATTGCTCCAATCTCAGAGAAGAATCCACAAGAACCTTCTCCAATTCCAATTTTAGGAAAGAATCCACAAGAACATTTCGTATAAATAAGTGAAAAAAATATAATATGACTGGAATAAAGACATGGTTTATTTTTTACAAAATTTTCACAATCCTCCTGAATTTAACGGAAATCATGCTAGGTCTCTCATACTCAAAGCTATAAAATACTGCATAATTAATGAGAATCTTTATTGGAAAGACCCTTTGGGTATATTTCTATTGTGCTAAAATTGAAAATGAGACAACATGTGCGATAGATGAATTCCATGAAGGTGTTTGTGGTGGACACTGTGCATGGAGAGAAACTGCACATAAAATTTTGAGAGCTGGATTTTATTAGCCAAAATTATTTTCCCAAATTGGAACAAAAGTCAAAAATTGTTTTCCCTGTCAAATTTTTGCAAGTAAAGAAAATTTATCTTCATTGCCTTTGACTCTAGTATTAGTTGAAGCACATTTTATGCAATGGGGTTTAAAATTTATTGAAGAAATTCAACCAACATAGAGTAATAAACATAAATGGATTTTGATTGCAACTGATTATTTACTAAGTGGGTGGAAGCAATTCTAGTAATAAATACAACTGGTACTGTAGTAATTAAATTCATTGAAGAAAACATTTTGTCCATATTTGGAGGTCCTAAGGAACTGATTAAAGATAATGCACGAGTGTTCAATTCAATTAAAATTACTGAATTTTTCCATAAGTATCATATTTATTTACATCATTCAACTACAAACTACCCACAAGGTAATGAATTGGTTGAATCCTCAAATAAGAGATTAGTTAAGGTCATAAAAGAAGTATTGGTTGATCATAAGAGGAGTTGAGATATTCATCCTAAGTTTGTAGTTTGGGCCAACAATGTCTCCAAAAAGGGAAATAGGAAAATCTTCGTTTCAACTTGTATATGGTACTAAAGTAGTGCTTCCTACAGAATTAGATTTTCCTATTATGATGATTTTACAAGATTCTTATGAAAATTCAGATGATTTTTCCAAAAGAATACATCAGATAATTGAGATTGAGTAGAAAAGAGAGCAAGTGCGGGGTAAACTTCTCCAATATCAAAACAAAACAAAAATTTTATTTGACAGAAAGGCTAGAGAAAGAGATTTCAAGAAAGGAGATTTAATTTTGAAATGGGATGCTAGAAGATAGGACAATGGAAAACATGGTGATCAGGTGCTCAAAAAAGTAGCTCAAAATTCAAAGTTGTCTAATCAGTGTGGAACCTGAATGACCACGTAGTGCTCTTCATCTTGAATCCGTCACAACTCATTTCGCACAAAATGGACACCATATTCTCCCAAAAACATCTTTTGTTCGTTTTCCCAAATAGGTGAATTTTTGCAAAATGTGACAACTCAATCAATAGTCCGTTCTACTGACGCAGTGCTAACTATGCAGGCTGAGATGGCAGGTTTTACCAATTAACGGGCCTTCGATGAATCATGTTGTGTGCCAAGTGGCACATTTTTATTGGGTGCAATTTGGTAGTTTTTGATTGGATGGTTGGTGGCAAACCACGAGCTGACATGTGGCCCAACCAGAGGCCGCCATGTGGTAGCCCAGGGGCCACCAAAATTTTGGGTCAAGGTCCAGGTTGCAGCAGCAGCAGTCAAACCTGTGACCACCAAGAAATGAGACAAGCCACATGCTAATACGCCATCCGACGAGTCTTAACCTATATTGGTTTCGACTTATATTTAAATGTGACATTCATGAAATTTAGGGAAAGGGCCAGGCCTTGGGCACATGCCACAAATATGACCACCAGCAAACGCAGCAGGGGCTCAGCCAGCGAGGGCAGGCCGTTGGCCTTAATCTCAGGTACGTGACCCCCATACGGCCATGAAATTCGGACTTAAGGCATTAGAGGTAATTTAATGCGTATGAAAATTTCGCCCAGAAATCAGGGAAATTGTTGCTCCGTTAGCGCAATTTGGGGTGAATTTGTAGGATGGTGCCAGATTTGGGGGAATTTGAAGTGTGATTAGCAAAAGGACTTGGGAAATCCATAAATTCTTCAATTTTTTACCAAATCATGAGAAGAAAGAGGCTAGACATGCATTTTTGGGCATTCTAGAGCCATTGAAACAAGTTTCAAAGCTATATGAGCATTGTAAATTGATGTATTCACACTTTTGAGCATAATAGAGAGGGCTAAGACATTGGAAGTTGGACCAAGGAGACGTAGCCCGAGTGGGGTGAACTCCTTTATCATGTGTTGTTGTGATACTGTTTTGATGATGTTCATGTTTGTTATATGTTGTTTTTCAGTCATTTGTTTATGTTAACTTGTGCATAAAAATTACATATAAACACTCAAAAACTCATGTTTATACTTGAAAGTAACCTCATGAATCCTTAAGCACTTTTAACATATTCTGAAAAGGAATTTAGTAAAACAAACTAATTATCCCATTTAGATCAAGTTTGTTATTAGAGCTCTTGGTTTTCTTTGTGCAAGAAGAAGTTAATTGTTTGCAAGTGAATTTCATGCTTACAAGGTTGAAGCTCATGAGAGGAGAATGGAAGTTGGTTGAAAGTCCTGAAGTTGGGTCAAAGAGAAGGAGTGCAAGGTTGCTACAATATCCACCACCAATTCTTCCTCAAGTTGCAGTTGAAGATTTAGTGAGCATGTCTCATGAAGGAGAGCCTACAAACATGAGAGAGGATGAGAATGTCTTTAGGAAGGTTTTCTTTGACATGCCAGAGATGGTGAAGGTCATCTATGAAGAGAGGAATACCAAACTACAAGGTGAAAGCTCCAAACCTCCAAAAGGAGAATGTTCTTCAGGAGGAGGTAATGGAAATGGAGGTAAACCTCCACAATCTCCTCCATCTTATATTCATCTTCATAGGCATCTTCATCCTCTTCCACTAATACAACCCTTACTCATACTCATCAACATACCTCAAAGGAACTGGAAAAACACCCCTGATAAAAATTGATGTTAAATTTGCATTGCCCATGTATAATGGTGAAGTGAATGTAGGGAATCTTGACAATTGGGTTCGTCAGTTGTATGTCTATTGCAGAATTCAAAACCTTCAAGATGATGACCTAAATATTCAGCCAGCTTCCTTGAAGACGGAGGGTGCTACACTAGTATGGTGGGAATCAAAGACACAAGAAGAGATAAAAAAAACATGGTAATATCTCAATTTCTTGGTATGATTTCATTGCTGCAATTAAAACAAAATTCTACCCTCTAGCATATATGCAGAAAGCCATCATGAATTGGCAGAACTTTTGACAACTTAAAGGTAAAAATGTTCAATATTGCACCTAAGAATTTAGAAAAATGTATCTAATGTTAGGTGTAGATTTTCAATCACAAGACACATTGATGAAGTATATAGGGGGCTTACATAGTTACCTTAGGCATACTATCCTTATGTTTAATCCCAATAATCTAGATGAGGTGTGTGTGCAAGTCACTCATCTTAAGGCAAGAGGAAAAAGTACACTAGAAGAGGGTAGTTAAAATCCATTTAAGGGTAAAGGAAAATAAAATGGTTTCAAATGGAATGGAAAGAAAAATGCATCCATAAAAAAGGAAGGAGAGATAACAATATGTAAACATTGTTCCAAAGAGGGTCATGATGAAGACCATTGTTGGAAGCTTCATCTAGAGATGAGGCCTAAGAAACTCAATAACAAATGAAATGAAAAGACAGATGGAATCATTCAAGAGGATTTGGGATCTGATTCAGGTTATGAAACTAAAATTATAGACATGGGTATAAAAGGAAAAGAATCAATTTCTAGCACTATTTTATCAAATTGTCACACTAGCACTCCAAATGAAGAAACAAGGATTGGATTATTTCATGTGAGGGTTATTGCAAAACATACAAAAATTAACACACTATTTGATAGTGGGTTTGAAGCCAACTTGATATCTGAATACTTAGTCAAGAAACTTAATCTTGAAACCATTCTACATCCCAAGCCATATCCATTGGGTTGGATATGAAAGGACACAAACTTACAGGTTACAAGAAAATGTATTCTTTGGTTTGCAATCACAACAATTTTATTGACGAAGTTGAATAGATGTTGTACCACTTGATATTTCAGGAATTGTTTTGGGTAGTCCTTACCTCTATGATAGAAAAGCAATCTTACATCGTCATGAAAACAAGTACCACTTGTTCAAAGATGGTGTGGGGTATATTGTGAGCATCGCAAGAAACTAAACCTTTCATTAGTTAATGCAAGGCAAATGAAAAGACTAGTGAATTCAAGCAAGAATTTACTGCTTCTGATGATCAAACCCAATATTGAAGTTGATTATGAAGCGTTTTATGGTTGTAATTCAAAATTCAAATTTTATTTTGTTGATGTAGTTAACCATGATGATGAATTGTTTCAAAAATCAAAGGGATTTCCTCCCAAGAGGAGAATCCAACATGAAATACCATTGCAGCAAAAGTGTCTTCTTCCTAAAATTAACATTCACCAAATGTCAAGAAGGGAAAGTGCAGAAATAACAAAGCAAATCCAAGGGTTGTTGAACAAAATAATCATTTAACCATCTCATTCACCATGTGGTGCACCTATTGTTTTGGTGCCCAAGAAGAATGGAAAGCATTTCATTAAATGGGACTCAAGGAGTGGCTATCATCAAAGTAGAGTTGTTGAAGAAGACATATAGAAGACGACATTCAAAACCAAGCACTGTTTGTTTGAATGGCTTGTTGTGCTTTTTGTTCTTTTCCATGCTCCTTCTACTTTCATGCATATGATGAATGATGTGTTGAGGCCATTTCATGATGAGTTTGTTATAGTTTACTTAGATGACATCTTAATTTTCAGTAAATCCCGTGATGAACATGTCATGCATGTAAGAAAAGTACTTGATTTGTTAAAGAAAGAATAGTTGTATTTGAAGATGTCAAAGTGTGAATTTCGAAAAACTTCTTTAGTTTACCTAGGTCATATTGTTGGAGGAGGTGAGTTGAAAATAGATCCCTCCAAGGTTGATGTCATTTTGAATTGGCCAAGGCCCAAAATAGTTATTGAGGTAAGAAGTTTTTTGGGAGTAGCCCAATATTGGAGAAAATTCATTGCTAACTTTTCTTCTATATCAGCTCCTTTGCATGCATTGACTAGTGTGAAAGGTTTTTAAATGGGGATGAAAATAAAAAAAATGCCTTTGATTCATTGAAGGAAAAGATCAGTTCAGATCTAGTACTTTCACTTCCAGACTTGAGATAGCCATTTGAGTTTTAGGTTGATGTATGCGAGTATGCCATGGGCGCAGTCCTTGGGCAACATGGTAAGCCCATTTCATTTAATTTCATTCAGAAATTTTCAATATGCAGTGATTAAGTTACAAAGGTAATGGAACGTTCATTGGATGGATTTTCTTCTACTATTCCACTTGGTCAAAAGGAATAAGAAAGGTATAAGCAACAAGTTTGTTGATATGATTTCTAATCCTCTTGTTTGTGTAAATACTTTCCTCAAGCACCATTTTGCTTTGCATGAAATTTATGATCAGAAAAATAAATACTTTCAAGATGTACAATCAAGCTTGAGTCTAAGGAATCAAGTAGAGGAATTTGTTTACCATTTGCATCATAATGTGTTGTATCATCTTGGTAAGAAGGATGTTGCTATTGATGGTAACATGGACAAATCCAAGGAGTTCATTGAACGACTCCAAATGGTACATCAAACAATGCAATATCAACTTGAAAAGAACAAAGGCAAGTACAAAGAAAGGCATGGCAAGCATTGTGTAGGTCACAAGTTCCAAGTCAGTGATGAAGTTTGGATTCACATTAGCAAAGAGAGGCTCCAAGGAGAAGGTAAACAATTGAAACCAATTAGATATGGTCCATTCAAAATTCTAGAAAAGATTGGTGATAATTCCTTCAAGTTGGATTTTCCTTCATATATGCAAATTTATGTTGTTGTTAATGTTGATAATTTAAGGTTGTATGAGCCTCCTTTGATTGAAGATCAAGGATAAAATGTCCAAATTCCTTCCATTGAGGATTTTTCTCCTGAATACCTTGATGAACTACAGCAAGGCACAATTCTTGATAGAAGAACAAGGTCTTCAAAATGAGGGAATGTGGATTACCTTTGAGTGGGCCTCAAGGGAAAATTTTCTTCAAAGGAAAAATGGATCGAGATTGGAACCTGTTGGACAGTTGAAAGTGATCTTTTAGGGTCCAAAAGGCTTCCAGTGGGGAGGAATGATCAGGTGCTAAAAAAAATAGCTCAAAATTCAAAGTTGTCAGACCGGTGTGGAACATAAACGAACGTGTAGTGCTCGTCATCTTGAATCTACGCAAATTGTTTTGTGTGAAACAAACACCGTATGCTCCCAAAAACATGTTCTCTTCATTTTCCCAAAGAGACAATTTTTTTCAAAATGTGATAGCCCAGTCAGCAGTCCGTATTGCTGATATAGTGCTGATTGTACACGCTGAGGTGGTAGGTTTGACCAGTAAATGGGCCTTCGGTAAATCATGTTGTGCCAAGTGGCACGTTTTCATTGGGTGAAATTTGGAGATTTTTGATTGGGTGGTTGGTGGCCAAACATGGGTTGACACGTGGCCTAGCCAGAGGCTGCCATGTGGCAATCCGGGGGCCACCAAAATTTTGTGTCAAGGTCTGGGAAGAAGAAGTGGGGGTAGAACCGTTGACCACCAAGCAACAAGACAAGCCATATACCTATACACCATCGGATGAGTCTTAACCTATATTGGTTTTGACTTATATTTAAATGTGACATTCGCGCCATTCGAGGAAACAACCAAACCTTGGGCATGCGCCACAAATATGACCACCAGCAAAGGAAGTGGGAGCCCGACCATTGGCCTTAGCCCCGAGGACGTGGCCCCCATATGGGCACGAAATTCAGACTTAAGGCGTTAGAGGCAATTTAACGTGTCCGACAATTTCACCCAAAAATCGGCAAAATTATCGCTCCGTTAGCGCGATTTGGAGCGAATTTGTAGAATGGTGCCAGATTTTGGGGAATTTGTGATGCGATTAGCAAAAGGAATTGGGAAAGCCATAACTTCTTTACTTTTTTACTAAATTAGGAGCAGAAAGAGGCTAGATAGGCATTTTTGGGCACTCTAGAGCCATTAGAACAAGTTTCACAGCTATCTGAGCATTGTAAACTAATATATTCACACTTTTGAGCATAATAGAGAGGGACAAGCCATTGGAAGCTAGAACAAGGAGACGTAGCCCAGGCGGGGTGAAATCCTTCATCATGTGTTGTTGTGACACTGTTTTGGTGATGTTCATGTCTGTTATATGTTGTTTTTCAGTCATTTGTTTATGTTAATTTGTGCCTAAAAATTACATAAAAACACTCAAAAAATCATGTTTAAACTTGAAATTAAGCTCATGACTCCTTAAGCACTTTTAACATATTCTGAAAAGGAATTTAGTACAAAAAACTAATTATCCCATTCAAATCACATGGGAAGTTTGATAATCTCTGGCTCGGGCCATTAAAAATTGATCTAGATTTATACATGATGAAATGAAATACAAATTTAAACAAAAATACAAATCTACAACGAAAACTGAACTTCAACTCATTGATAACAAGATATTGAAAATTGTTTACAAGTAGAATGGAAATAAACTATCTTGGCAGTGGTAGCTTATCTCTAAGAAGATACATGGTGGTTACATGCCTCTAAATTGTGTTATAATGAGGCTCACAGTCCTTTTTATTATTGAGAAATAAGGTAAATCCCCAAACATGCAAAAACTTGAACCTAGGAGATGAAGCACAATATCCATTTGACATGTACGATACCTTGTTAGAAATATATATATATATATATATATATATATATATATATATATATGAGGACTAAAAATTTTCACTGCAAAACACTTATCAAAAGTTACGAGTTTTCCTGTTTCCAAAAAAAAATCCGTATAAGGCCTCAAAATGGCTCCAAAAGTTCAGGACCTAAAAAACTACCAAAATTAGTAAATTTTGCTACAATTAAGGAAACTGAAAGAAACACTCTAAAAGAAACAGTCTTGGGTGTCCAAGTGGAATAGGTGGGTGGCCACCAATATCCACCTCAATCAGTCCTCCCTCCTTAGGAAGAAATGGTCCCCATTATGTTGAGCACCTCCATGATATGGGGAAATTTTTGTTGAATTTCATCCCTAGTGAGCCACTTTCCTTGTCGCAAGAATTGGCCAGCTTTGACAACTCGATAAAGTTGGATCCTTTGTTTGTGAGTGTTCTTGATCTGTGTGTCCATGATTCGATCAGTTGTGGCCTATTCAATGTAGTTTTGGTTGAGCTATGTTGGTGTCAACTTCTCAGTAATGTCTCATGTGTCTAGTAATTGTGGAAATTATGGTTGAAGGTGGTCCACATTGAATACGGGGTGCAAGACAAGGAATGGGGGGATATTGAGCTCGAAAACATTGTCTCCCACAGCCTTGGTGATTATGTACAACCTGTATCGAAGTTGTTGAAGCTTACGATGGGCTCTAGTGAGGTGCTATTTCCGCAGATGTAACCAAACTTTTTTGTCCCCCTGAAATTTATGGTACACTCGATGTTGATCATGCCATCATTTCTATTTGGCATTGGATTTCCAGGATGTCATGAAATTGTTGGTGGATGTGTTTATTGTGCTTAATAAACCTAGTGGCTTTATCAGCTTCGGACTAAACATTGGTATATTCTTCTTGTGCCATTGCAAAAGGTAGTGCAACATCAAGGAGACATAATGGTTGAAATCCCAGGCCCACTTCAAAAGGGTTGTGGCCAGTTGAGCTATGGAGAGATTTTTTATAGATTTTTTGCACATAGGGAAGACTCTCATCCCATATCTGTGGATGCTTATATTTTTACATGCGTAATGTGTGCACAATCATCTTGTTCACGACCTCTATCTAGCCATCAGTCTAGGGGTGGAATGCAGTCAACTTGGTGAGCTTGGTATCCAATAATGACCAAAGGCTCGACAAAAAAGAACTTAGGAACCCACTATCTAGATATAATATAATGGTCTATGGGACCCCAAAATGTACCCACACTCGTTCAAAGAAGAGTCTAGTAGTGGCCTCTCCTGTGATACTCTTCTTGCAGGCAACGAATATGGTCATCTTATGAAATATGTCGACAACCACAAATACATAGTTTTTGAAATGTTGGGTAGAAGGAAATATAGATATATATTCCATGGAGATGAACTCCTAGGGCTGGTTATGAGTAGGAAGAGGAGTATACAAGCCTTTCTTCTTAATAATTGGCTTGACGATGGCACAGGTAGTGCAAGATCTGATGTATTTTTGAACATCATGTCGAAGATTTGGCCAATAAAAATACTTTGGTTGTACGACCACAGTTTTCTCCACACTAAAGTGTCCTACGACCCGAATGTAGTGCACCTCCCAGATCAACTTGGAATGCTTTCTTAAAGGAACATAGAGGTGGCCTAGATAGCATAATAATACATCCTAGAGGTGGAATTCTAGAACTTGCTTTCCATCCACTAGCATCTAGTGTGTGGTGGAAAATTTTGGATCATTTTTATATAGTTGTGGCCATCCAGAGGTCTCATGGCCACAATAGTTGACAATAATGGTTAGTTCAGCAACTGGTGGACGACTGAGGCAATATGTAACATGATTGGTGTTTCCTTTCTTGTATTTTATATTAAAATGGAATTTTTGCATATATGTGGATCAATTTTGATGGCGATCATTTTGGAACTTCCCTTGGGCCTGTTTAACTACAGGGGCTAGTGATCTATGTGGATGATCGTCTCCCTCCCCAAAATTTAATGTTTCCATTTTCGACAAGAATGCACGATGGAATACATCTCCTTATTGTAGGTGGGGTATTTACAAATTTTGTTGGAAAGTGTCTCACTGTGATAGGCCACTGGATGCCCTTATTGGGTGAAAACTGCACCAATAGCATAGTTAGAGGTGTCTGTCTCAATTTCAAATGGTTTTTGCAAGTTTGGAAATGTGAGTATTGGTGTAGACCAGAGGCGGTGCTTTAGCTCAACAAATGCCTTTTGTTAGGACTTAGACCAGAAAAAAAATTATTTTGCTTCGCCCTTGGTAACTTGACTCAAAGGCCAAGTGATATGAGAGAATGTCAACACGAACCTCCAATAAATATTGGCAAGGCCCAAAAGGTTGCAAAGCTTTGTTAGAGTGTTTAGGGCTGGCCAATCCCAAATGACTTAGATCTTAGCCAGATCCACTTGTATGCCTTTCTTATCAATGATGTAACCCAGATATTGCACATGTCTCATGCAAAAGGTGCATTTCTTTAAGTTGGCACATAGTTTGTGTTGTCATAGGGTTTGAAGGACCTACTAAATGTGTTGAAAGTGCTCTTCCCAACTATTTTTGAAGATGATGATGTCATCCAGATATATAACCATGAACAAGTTGGCAATATGTCATCCATCATCCTCATAAAAGTTGTAGGGGAATTTTTCAACCCTGAAGGCATGACCAACCACTCAAAAAGGTCATCCTTTGATTTTAAGGAGGTCGTCCATACATCTATGGGTTCTATTGGAACCTGGTGATAACCAAACATTAAATCTATCTTGTTGATCTACCTGGACCCTTTGATCTGGTCAAGAAGGTCATCAATCCATTGGATTGTATATCTATTCCTAACAATGATTTTATTAAGCTCCTAATAATCAATGCAAAGTCTCCAAGTCCCATCCTTCTTCTGTACAAGTACAATCGAGCTCCCACAAGGTGAGGGACTTGATTGTATGTTCTCTTTTTGTAGCAACTCCTGGATCTACCACTTGATTTATTCACTTTCCATAATAGAGCAGAAGTATATCGACCCATTGGGTAGAGGTTCCACGGGAGTCATTTCGATTGAATGCTTGACCTAACAATGTGAAATTATCCCTGTGGATGAAGAGAATATGTCCATGTATTCTTCCATGACCTTATCCACCTATTATTGTTGCACAACGGAACCATTTGCAGGGGCCGTTGATGTGGCCACTATCTTCCCATTACTTTGAGAACAAATAAAAAACAAAACATTTTTCCTAGTCTCGAAGATGATCTTACTACATTTCTTAGCAGAGATCAAAGAGATGGCTTTATGCAGGGCACCTCTACTATTTTGTATAACTTACTACCCAAAGTAATAATAACAGTGTGAGGACTTGACTCATACATAGCATGACACTTCCACAAGTATGGTTGGCATAATAATACATCACAAACTTCAAGAGGATAAACATCACACAATACCTCATCCATGAAGGGTTTTATGTTGTAGCGAAGATGACATTGTTGGTTGACACGAAGATCTCATCCTTGGTGGAGCCACCCGATAGTGTATGGTTGTGGGTGTGGTGTGGTGTGATTGGTAGGCCTGACCACTGAATGATCTCTACTGATATTAGGTTATTTTGGCTCCCGCTATTGATAATGAATTGTAGTGAAGACCCCTTCACCCAGATCTGTGAGTGGAAGAGATGCTCCCCTTCTTCCATATCTTCAATTTCAATCTTCTAGATCTTGGTGGTGGAAATGGTGGTGTTGGGCTCTACATCAATAAAATGCATCCCTTTTTCATTTCCATTGTCGAGTTCTAACACTAATTTGAACATGCATCTGACTTTGAATCCTTCATCCTGGCCACCAATTATTGCTTGGCTCGAAAGACACTTATGTTGTGAGAGGGGCTCTTATGGAACTCACACCACTTTTCTATGTCATTCTTTGCCTTTGTGATGTTTTTCTTTGCTTGTGGCTTTGGTGGGTTGTCCTAGGTCACCCCACCTTGGATTTTTCCTTTGTTATGTATTTTGGGGGCACCTTTCCCTTGCTTCGGATTCACAAATCCAATATTTCTTCTATTTAAATTTTTGCTCGATCTTGACAGCATATCGATAGACAACACCAAGCGAGGATATGTTTAGGACCTCCATATCATCTTGGATGTTTTTGTGTGGAAAACCACGGTACTTAATTACTAGATGTTGCTCAGAATCCCTTATACCCAACTTTTACAAAAGGTATGAAAAATATTTGTGAACTTCCATACATCTTGGTCCCTTCCCTACCGTAGTGTGGTCCATTGTATGTACTTACCTTCATAGCTCTCGATAGGGTAATATTGTTCCTTGATGGCATCAAAGAATTCCAAGTGGGTGCAATTGAAAAAAGTGAGGGTTATCTCTCGTCCCTCTACTCACAGTAGGTTTCCCACCTGTCCTTGATGTGGGGTAGCTTTGAGGGGTGAAAAAGTAATATTTTCCCTATTGGAAAAACCATGAACTAAAAACTATCCTTCCAACATATTTAACCATATATCTATGGCATTTGCATCTATCTAGCCTTCAAATATGGGAATGCCAAATTTGTTTTGTACCTTAAAGGGATTAGCACCTCTAGAGTGGCTGGTAGATGAAGATGTGTCGGTTGTGAGCATCTGCTGAAGGATCTGAGGAAAGTTATCCATCATCGTGATCATTTATCACTCGAGGGCTTCTTTGAGAAATATTTTGAAAGGATCTCTTGCTCCCTTGTATTTATTTTCTTCCGCCATCGGAGGTCATCGAGGTTGATGAGTCCAATCTTGCAAATATTTAACCAGTTCAAGCCCTAGCTCCTTATACCCCGACCTCGTTGGGGACATGCATAGAAAAATAGAAAATAGCAGACCGCTCTGATACCACTGATCCTCATTTATGTATGAATGAAATGAAATACAAATTTAAATATAAATACAAAGCTACAACTAAAAATGGACTTCAATTCATTGATAACAAGACACTGAAAATTGTTTACATGCAGAGTGCAAATAAACTAGCTCGTGCGATGGTAGCTTATCGTTGCGAAGAGATGTGACATATACATGCCTCTGAAATGCGTTACAATGAGGTTCAAAGGCCTTTTTTTATTGATAAATAAGGGAAATCCCAAAACATCCAAAAACCTAACCCAAGGAGATGAAGCGGAAAAAGTTTGTGTGCCTCATTAGGGTTAATTGGTACACCAACTTCCCAGGGTCGTAAGTTTGGCATACGATAAATGTTTGACGCGTACGATACATTTTTAAAAATATCTATCTAAGGACTACATATTTCAACTGAAAACCCTTGTAGAAGAATATATATTCCCATTTTCCAAACAAACGTCATTTAGGGCCTCAAATGGATTTGGAAGTTCAGGACCCAAAAAATTGCCAAAAATAGTAAAATGTGCTACAACTAAGGAAACTGAAAGAAACATTGTTGGGTGTCCGAGTGTAATAGGTGGTTGGCCACCAATATCCACCTGGGTCAAAAATTGTTGAAGCGTAGAACAATAACACCTTCATTTGCAGAATTTGGATGGAGAATACTTCTCATAGCCTATGAATGGGCAATATTTAAAACATTTTATTTAGTGTTAAAAAGCTTCATATTTTTCATTGTAAATAACCAAAGTGATTTTCTTTTTCAGAGCAAGTTTGAAATTTTTCTATGACAAGAACTCCATAGCCCAAGGTGAAGGCACCAGAACTACGATTCTCTATGTCCCACAAGGGGAATCAGTCCCCAAATGTAGCCAATGTTGTAACTTTTTCTTGTCAAAAAATTATTTCCAAAAATATTAAAAACATTTTTGTTGTTGCACTTTGTAAAAGTTTATGTGTGTGTGTGTGTGTGTGTGTGTGTGTGTGTTATATTTTCCTATAAATAAAGCATTATATATAATAAACTTTTCTTTAGAGCTTAATATCATTCTCTAAAGTTTATTTACATAAATGAATAAAGCACTTTTTGGTTAAAGCGCATTTTCCTCTCAATGACATCGATCCATGCTCAAGGATCAATTGATATAGATAAAAAATGGACCCCCTGCTCATTCGACGTTTAGTGTAAGGGAGGGGGGAAGGGGTCTCTGATTCGTTGTTTTGAACAAATCGTTGAAAATATATGGTAGCGCCTAGTGAAAAATGGATCCCCCTTGCATGGATTCTAAATACAACCACCCCACCTCTGTTATTCCTATGCTTTTATCTTATGTAAGATAATTTCATATGGATGTTTGTCATTGTTTTAAAAGTTTGACTTCAAATGTTTAAACCAAACATTTTAAAGGGTTAATTCTCATAGATACCAACAAAAGAGGAGACTAGCACATACAACACAAATAGTGGATCAGGGAATGTGATACTAGTAAAGCATCACAGTGTTTCTGAGAGATGCAATCTTCTGCAACAGAGAGGATTACAATCATTTAGAAATCCACAAGGAAAACTTATTGGGATAAGCTCATTGGAATTTTACATAAATTTCTCAACTACAGAAACAATATCCTAGTGGACAGGCTACATTTAGGCATAGAATCAAGGTAGATCTAGATTTTTGGGGTGAATTCAATAGTCAAAAGTTTTTCTAGATTATCAGGTTGAATATTTTCAATCAAATTCGAGTTTCAAGTGATGAGTCACAAGTTGTTATTTTTTATAAGGTTTATTTCCTTAAGTTATGTAAATATCGATATTGTAAAGACCCTATAAATATTGAAAATTTTGAACTAATAAGGGTTTATTTTTGGACCAAAGATATTGATATTTTTGTAATACCTCAATATTCCAAAGTTAATCAAGGAGTACTTGTTTCCTATTATAATAATGGTTTCATATTTAAGTGATTTCTTGTGTTACAAAGTCTTTTATTCGTACATTTAAGATCATGTGGATCATTGGGAGAGGCTTGGCTAAGGATTAGCCATCCTTAAATCCCATGGAAAAGTTATTTACAATACTAAGTAAACTAAATGAACAATTTGTTTATATTAGTTCTTCTGCATTAATAGATTGTTACCTTCTAGACAATTCATTTATGTACTAATGCTTGAGTTGTTGAAGAATCTTATACACGCTTTTTATTCTTGTTAGATAATATCAATATTCAAAATGAGTATTTGTATTGTCTAATATCATCTTAAGTCTTATATCAACATCTTTCGAGATTTTTATACTGTTATTGTTGGATCTCATCACTTTGGTTATACTTTAGAAAGGAAGATTTTATTTACATTATTTCGAGGGTTTCTTCCCTAAAGAAAACTTCTTTAAAACAGATCCTTCACCTAGATGTTTTGACACAGTCCTTTAGCCAAGAATTTTTAACAAAGGGAAATAGAGACAATAGTCCACAAAGGAAGTTCCCTCCTATATTTTTGGAATCATAAATAAAAAGTTATCGTTAAGGGAGCCCAGAACTTTCCCTTGGTATTTTGATTCTTTGATTACTTTGAGAATATCTTCCTTAGATAGATCATCAAACACAATTAAAATTCCGCTAGGAAGCCATTCGGTCCCAGAAATTTGGACTTTTGCATTGAGTGTGTGGCTACCAATACCTCTTGTTTAGTAACCTTTATAGTCATAAAAGCATTCATTTCTTCTGTAATGACCAAGGAAAGAAGGAAAAGCACATGCAAAACTTTTTCAATTTTGCAACTTGATGAAGCTTGAAGGAGAGAAAGGAAGAAGTGTGCTCCTTCCTCCACCTTATCTTCAAAATAAAACAAATAATTCCCATATTCATTTTTAATCTCCCAAATGGAGTTTAGTTGTTTCTCGTAGTTGTCAAATTGGTTAAAAAAATTAGTATTGTTTTCACATACTTTGAGCCAGATAGCTATGCTTTTCAATCACCAATGTTCCTCTTCTTGAAGGAGGAGGGAGTAGCACTTGTCTTCTAAACCTTTCAAGCTTGTGATAGCTTTCAAGGATACCTAGTCAGAACCAAGAACATGGTGAATATCTTGGAGGAGATTTTGCACTTCAGTGAGCTCCACTTGAGACTTTGCATAAAAGGTTTTTTCCCAGTCTTTTGATACCTACTTAATGATTGACAAATTATCCACAAATTGGGCCATAGAGGAGGAGTATGCTTGATAATCTAGATTATTACAAGTAGAGTGAATTAGGGACCTATAGTCCTCCTAGAGAAGCCATGAGCGACTTAATCAAAAAGGCATGGATTTTGGACATTGACTTGGGTAGAGACAGAGTAGAATATGCTTATGATTTGAAATCCCACCCACCTCTATTGTGGATCTTATAACACATGTTGAATTCCATAGTTCTTACAATACCAAAAAGCAGTCTAGTCTTATAGCAACTTTGCTTTCATTTGAGTGGTCATTCCTCTAGGTGGGAAATATCTTAGCTAGTTCAATACCGATCAAACCACGTTTTATCATATAGTTTACAAAAAATGAACTTTGAGGATCCTACCATGGATTTGGTACCTAGACTTCCCACAAAGAGGTAGTGAAATTTAATTCACCTCCAATAGTTGTATAGGGGTCTTCAGTAGCATGTATTGATTCCAATTCCTCCCAAAAAGGAATTCAATCAGAATAAGGACCACAAATATTCAATATAAAATATGTTGAGAAATGGCAACAAGAAATTCTAGTTTAATTTCTCCTTGAATTAAACTGTGAATTAAAATAGAATTCTTTTCTTAGGAATTTGAAAATAATTAATTAAGTTTAATTAACTTAATTAATTTAGGAAATTCAAATTGGGAGTCTTTTAGAAGACATGTATATGTTCTCCCTAAATTATAGGAGTTTAGGATGAGTTATGAAGGAGTTGTAATTAGTTAACTCAGTTTATTGAGTTAAGTCCAATTAAATTAGTTCCAATCAGTTTCAAGAACTAATAATGAGTAAACAGACAGTTGGAACACTAGTGAACTAATTAGTGCTACTCTAGTTAACTAAAGATTCCACCATCAGAAACTCATGCATGTTGATTCTGAGAAAGACCCAGTTGAGACTAGAGTGCAGGGATAGTGTACTGTTTGTTTTAGAATTTTCTGAGTTACACTGATAGTGCATGCAATTAGGAACTAATCCTTGAGGGATTGCGCTATTTTTAGAGGCTTTATTTCCCTTTAAATACAAGATATCCTTCATAGGAATTACACATTGGAATAGAGACTTGGAGAGCTTGTGAATTGCTAAGCTTTGGCCTTGAGCTTGCTTATGAGTTGGAGATTGAATTTTCTAAGTGTTGGGATTGTTCTAGAGAGAACAAGCATTGTAATTTCATCTTGATTTTCCTTATTAATACAAAACAAATAGTGGGGTTTTGAGTTGTGGCCTTCCCCGATATTTATTGTGTTATGTGCCTTTTATTCTCTTCCTCTATTGATTATTGTTTGCTCAATGTTTATGGGCTTCCACTGTAAAGAGTAGAGTAGATCTTGTCTCTTGTTTTAGTAGATTACGTGAGCTTGTGAATCTACATGTTTTTCTACATGGTATCAGAGTAAGATTGGTTTTTGGGCCGAGAGTTTGCAAAGAAGATCTGAAAATTTATGTACAAAATTTTTAGTAACAAATTGTAGATCTGGATTCCTTGGGAAAGGATACCCAAATTCAAAAGAAAAATCACCTGAATCAGAGTTCAGATGAGGGAGATATCAATGATTTAAAATGGGCTCTCTAGAAGAGATTTCAAAGTTTTGAGTTTCTGGGTTACAGGTGAAAGTTGAATTTGCATAAATACTTCAGGATCGGAAAAATGGTGTTCCACAGGTTGAGGCTTGAGTATTCCTTAGAAGGAAGCTCAAATTTCATAGCCTGGAGGGATAGGATAGAGGTTTTTCTAGAAGATAATGGCTTGAAGGAATTCATTGATCAAGAAGTCCCCAAGCCAGCAGCTACGAATGCACAGAACTTGGCTGAATGGAAGAAGTGTGTGGTGAAGGCAAGGAAAATAATCCTTGAGGGAGTTCGAGACCGCATCTCAAGTCTCCGTGGCAAGGAAAATATGCATGGTATGTGGAAAACATTAATGGACTTGTATCAGAATAGTAGTGATTAAAGGAAGTTGGCACTGAAGGATAAACTTTGTAAAATCAAGATGGAGAAAGGAGAGACGATTCCAAAGTACTTGACCAAGTTTAGTCAATGTCGGGATGAACTTGGAAGTGTTGGAATCACAGTTTCCAAGGAGGATATGGTGAGCCTTTCTCTTCTTGGACTCCCAAAGAGTTGGCATAGTTATCAGGACTCTATCAATGGTCGAGAGAGGCTGCCAGATTGGAAACGACTATGGTTAGATTTGATGCAGGAGGACTACCAAGGATGGCTCTTCATCAAAGACTGATGATGAAGAGAATTGTGCCTTAGCGATTAAGGCAAGGCAGGGGAAAGGTAAAATTTCTTGTTCCAAATCAGATTCTTATCATGGAGATAACAAGAAGGACATGACAAAAGTTAAATACTTTCATTATCATAATATGGGTCACTTTGCTACAAATTGTCCATTGAATAAGTCCAAAGAGAAGTCCTCAGGAGGAGTGGCAGGTGAGGCTTTGGCCTTCCAATTCGAATTTGACTTTTCCCTCATTGCATGAATGGTTTCTTCAATGATGGGAAGTGTTTGGTACTTAGACAGTGCAACTTCTTTCCACATGTCTAGCGACAAAGAGTTATTTAGTGAATTGGAGGAGAAAGATCTCAAGATGCATATCGAGATGGGTGATGACGGTAAGTATAATGTTACTGGTATGGGCACTATTACTTTTCAGAGGGAGCATGCGGCTCCACTCACCTTGAAGAATGTTATGCATGTACCTAGACTGAAGAAGAACTTGGTATTTGTTGCCATTCTTGAGGATGAGGCTATGATGTGATCTTTTCGAAAGGAAAGGTGTTCCTTCGACACATAGCCACGGGTCAAGTAAAGAAGATATGGATTCGAGTTTAGAATCTATATAAGATAGAGGTAGAGGATTGTGCTACTTTGAGTTCAAAAGCTGAAAAATGTTGAGCCAAGACATCGCCAAGCTATGGCACCGACGATTGGGCCACTTGCATCACGGGCCTTTGAAGATATTGCACAAATCTCTACCGGTCTTCCCAAAGGTACGCTTGAGAAGGTTGATACATGAAAGGGTTGTAATTTGGGAAAATACACCAAGTATTCCTTTGGAGATAGAGACAGTGGCGCAGAGTCCATTCAGATATGTGTGGATCATTCTCGACAGTATCTACCACCAAACACAGGTATTATGTTATATTTGTAGATGACTATTCTTGTAAATGCTAGATATTTTTCATGCAAAGAAGGGATCAAACATTCACAAAGTTTTGTGAATTCAAAGCATTGATCGAGAAAGAGTCAAGAAAGAAGGTTAAAGCTCTACGGAGTGATAACGGTAGGGAATATGTCTCTAATGAGTTTAAGAACTTCAGTTCAATGGAAGGGATTAAACAAGAGTTGATGACACCTCATAACCCTCAACAGAATGGGGTTGCTGAGAGGAAGAACAAGATCATAGTAGGGAAAGCAAGGGCGATGTTACATGATCAAGGCCTACCACTACACTTGTGGGCTAAGGCATGTGACACAATGGTTTATGTTTAGAACTATAGCGCACATCGGATACTTGAGAGTAAAACACCAAAGGAAGCTTTTACCAGTAAGAGGCCAGATGTTGGTCACTTCAGGATTTTTGGGTCATTTGTTTATTACCATGTGACCAAAGATGAACGGAAGAAGCTTAAGCCAACAACAGAGTTGGGGATCTTTGTGGGGTACACTAATACTCCCCACAACTATTGGGTGTACATGCAAACCAATAGGATGACAGTGGTTCACAGGGATGTCAAGTTTGATGAGGAGAAGTCCATGCGAGTATCCGTTGAGAGGGAGCTTGAGCTACATGCAGAGGACGAACTTTTAGTTCCTAAGGTTGAGGAGCCTCAGATTGATGTGAAGCAGCCACATGCAGAGGTTTCGGGAGTGGAGAAATCCACTCAGGTAGAGTCTTCCAGAGAGGGAAGAAAGCGCACTAGAGAGACTGACAGATTGTTGGATGATGCACAAGAGAATGTGGGAGCACCCACTTCTCAGCGCAGATAGAGGAGGTCATGAGAGAGGTACACTGGATACATAGCACTTATGGGTGCAAGTGTTGTGACAGAGCCATCTTCCTTTCAGGAAGAAATGCAGCAGCCAGTTTGGGTTGATGCGATGGTGGAGGAGTATGACTCCATAGTTCAAAACAGTGTTTGGGATGTGATCCAGAGATCAGAGGAAAAATCAGTTGTGAGCTCCTGTTGGCTTTACAAGGTAAAGCAAGCTACAGATGGTAGTGTTGAGAAGCATAAGGCCATATTTGTGGCCCACGGATTTTCATAGGTAGAGGAGATTGACTATGATGAGACCTTTTCTCTTGTTGCAAGGTACTCATCTATCAGATCTATTTTGGCACTATTTGCATAGATGGGTTGGAGTATCCATCAGATGGATGTGAAGACTACCTTCCTCAATGACATGATTGAGGAAAAGGTGTACATAGAGAAGCCTGAAGGTTTTGAAACCTTGGACCATGATTCACATGTGTTCTGACTCAAGAGATCATTGTGTGGGTTGAAGCAAGCACCTCGTGCTTCGTACACCAGGATTGATAGCTACTTCACTGGGTTGGGCTTCACGAAGAGTGAAGCAGATGTGAACTTGTATCACATAGTGGTGGAAGGTAAGCTTTTGATCATTGTACTTTATGTAGATGATCTCATGCTGACAGGTGATGAGAAGCTCATCAAATCTTGCAAGGAGGACCTTGCAAGAGCATTTGAGATGAAGGACATGGGGCTCATGCATTACTTTCTTTGCATGGAGGTATAGGAGGGAGATGGGGAGTTGTTTTTTTCTCAAGGAAATTATGCCAATGAGATACTTAGGAGATTCCACATGGAGAGCAGTAAACCCATGAAGACTCCTCTAGCCGGTAATTGGAGGAAGTAGGATGATACTTCAGGAGAAGTAGTAGAAGCTATTGTTTACAGACAGTTTGTGGGTTCACTCATGTATTTGGTGAACATATGACCAGATATGTGTTATGCAGTTAACCAGTTTAGTCAAGCGATGATTAGGCCTACCAAGTTGTATTGGAAGGTGACAAAGCATGTATTGAGATACCTCAGAGGCACTACTCATTTTTTGTTATGGTACAGATAGATACAGGGAGTGAAGCTTCAAGGCTTCACCGATGCATATTGGGAAGGGATTCCATCCAACAAAAAGAGCACATTAGGAGGGATATTTAGTATTGGTTCAGCAACAATTTCTTGGTACAGTAGGAAACGAAGATCAGTTTCACTCAATTTGGCAGAGGCAGAGTGCATGGCTGCAAGTCAGGCAACATGTGAGGCTATCTGGATGAGGAAGATCCTGGTTGGTTTATTTGGTCAGAAGATGGACCCGACAATGATTTATTGTGATAATCATAGTTACATCAAGCTCTCTGAAAATCTAGTCTTTTGTGATTGGTCCAAGCATATTGATATCCAGTATAATCATCTCAGAGTTTATGTATTGAGGCAGATCGTGTTGTTAGATTACATTCCCATTGAGAAGCAAGATGTTGGCATCTTGACAAAGGAATTGTCAAGATGTATATTCGAGTTTATAGAGATAGGATCGGGGTAGTTGATAATCCCTTTCTTGTTAAGAGGGAGTGTTGAGAAATGGCAACAAGAAATTCCAGTTTAATTTGTCCTTGAATTAAACTGTGAATTAAAAAAGAATTATTTTCTCATAGCAATTTGAAAATAA
Source organism: Pinus tabuliformis (assembly GCA_031772625.1). Classification (NCBI taxonomy): domain Eukaryota; kingdom Viridiplantae; phylum Streptophyta; class Pinopsida; order Pinales; family Pinaceae; genus Pinus; species Pinus tabuliformis. The sequence continues at coordinate 1,120,299,864 of CM062819.1, read as the reverse complement.
TTAATTAAGTTTAATTAACTTAATTAATTTAGGAAATTCGAATTGGAAGTCTTTTAGAAGACATGTATATGTTCTCCCTAACTTATAGGAGTTCAGGATGAGTTATGAATGAGTTGTAATTAGTTAACTCGGTTTATTGAGTTAAGTCCACTTAAAGTAGTTCCAATCAGTTTCAGGAACTAATAGTGAGTAAACAATCAGTTGGGACACTAGTGACCTAATTAGTGCTACTCTAGTTAACTAAAGATTCCACCATCAGAAACTCATGCATGTCGATTCTGAGAAAAACCCAGTTGAGACTAGAGTGCAAGGACAGTGTACTATTTGTTTTATATTTTTTTGAGTTGCACTGATAGTGCATGCAATCAGGAACTAGTCCTTGAGGGATTGTGCTATTTTTAGAGGCTTTATTTCCCTTTAAATACAATATATCCTTCATAGGAATTACACATTGGAATAGAGACTTGGAGAGCTTGTGAATTGGCTAATATTTGGCCTTGAGCTTGCTTATGAGTTGGAGATTGAATTTGCTGAGTGTTGGGATTGTTCTAGAGAGAATAAGCATTATAATTTCATCTTGATTTTCCTAATAAATACAAAACAAATAGTGGGGTTTTGAGTTGTGGCTTTCTCCAGATATTTATTGTGTTATGTGCCTTTGATTCTCTTCCTCTATTGATTATTGTTTGCTCGATGTTTATGGGCTTCTGTTGCAAAAAGTAGAAGTAGATTCTTGTCTCTTGTTTTAGTAGATTACATGAGCTTGTGAATCTACAAGTTTTTCTACAAAATAAGGAGATTCAAAATATTTTAATTTCAACAAAATAGAGGAGGGAAATGTTGAAGAGGAGATGGCCTTACAGTTGGAACTCCATCTTGTAATTAACCCTCTTGAATGCCCATTAACATCTAAATGACAGAAAGATCAATTTTTGATAAGGTGTTATAGTTCTTGCCTAGCATTTTCACTAGAGCACATGGTTTCTTGAATTAGAACAATGTTCGACTTACAACTGACCAAAAGTATTTTGAGGCCAATTTTATTACAAGTGCCCTGTAGCCCTCTAGAATTAAAAGAGATCATAATCATGGGAACCCATTAAAGAGCCTGACCACCACTCAAAGGGGACGCATCCTTCATCTTTCCACAGGGGTAGAGAGCATAACTCTTTTTGTTTCCCAGAGTAGTGTCCAAAGTATGGGGATTAAGGGGAGAGAATAGCTAGGGATGGGAGGGAAAAGGTCCTCAGGGACTGTGGGAGGTGGAGGAGAGAAAGGTCAATGGGAAAGAATCCTAGAGAGGGGAAAAGGACCGAAAGAGGAGCAAGGAGGGAGCTTTGAGAGTCTAGGACGGAGGGGGGAAGATAAGCTAGAGACTTCAAAAAAGGAGAGGGCCAAAAAAATTATGAAATGATTACATGCAACCTCAAGTGATACTTGTTAAGTATGAGGCCAAGAGGGAGATTACCACTTGTGGAAGGGACCGAAAGTATTCTTTTTAAAGAAAATATTGAGATGATCCATTTTGGAGAGGGGAAACCCCCTCATTTTCCTTTTCTTTCCTTACTAGAACAATAGCATTAGGGCCAATACACTAATATTCTGCCTATAAATGTCCTACCTCATGGCAAAGGAAACAATTGAAGGGAAATATCTAGTAGTCCACCTTCCGCTTCCAACTAAAACCTTCCAAAAGTAGCTCTAAGTTTGTTATCAGCCCATCTTTCAAGATTATCTCTATGTTTATCTAGGCCTATCAATGATTAATTTTGGCCTCTCAACCTTGTTTTATACTAACAAACCTACAAGGCTTATTCCCAATAACCTTTAATATTTCTTCATTCCGGAACGATAAGAGCTAGCCCTACAAAATAGCCCATACTTTTATAAAATCCATTGGTTCCTGAGATGGGTTAAAACTAGCATTCTAATTCTCTAGTGATAGACTTGCTTTACCCCAGCTCCAATTTATACCTAGAATTTTTTAGCAATCACCCTTTGTTCGAAAAATAAACAATAACCATCCCTTTAAGAGGATATGGTAGGAGGGAACATATTCTATTAGAGGCTACCATACTTCTACCAACTAATTCCCTAAAATAGAAGCCTTAATAGTCTTACAACTGAAATGTCCAACTAGAGTTCTTCCTGAATACTCTATGATCAGTGAAATTTCAATACCCTTCTCAACTACTAAACTGACAAATCCCTTCTGATGCCAGATAAACTTCTTCTTTCCACTTCTTGAGGCTCCTACATCCTACAAAACATAGGGATGTACATATGTGTCGGTGGTTAGATTTTCTACAAAGGGGCTATATTGTTCCAAAGGAGAAGTGAGGAGACAAAGCCGACTATCAATTGTGGAAGATAGAATAGGAGTGGAGGCGGAGCCGATGGCAGGGGATATGAAGGGAAAAGGAAAAGAGGGGGAAAATGTCGAGGGAGCCACATGCAAGGATGGATCTGGAAATTGAACCACAGAGCAAGATGATTGGCTAGGAAAGTGATGGAGGAACTCCTCCTTGGAGAGGAAGACATGTTGATTGATGAGGCTAGAACTTTAGTCCACCTCGTCCTCAACCTAGTAATCCATGTGGAGCATGGATTACATGCACGTCTCAGGGGATTCGGCAGTGGGCCCATCAGTTGAGATACGCAAAGGGCTTTACTTTCACTATTTATTAATTAAAAAAATAGTAACTGATTTTACCAAGTAGAATTTTTTAGATTCCTCTTTTTCCAATATTGAATATGATTTAGTTTTCATAGTTTTAATTTTATGTATATGCACATTTGTGAATAGTAGCTTAACTTACATTGAATTTATTATTATTATATCATTAGTTTCATATAATATTTTATCGTGTTTTCTAACTATTTTACGTTTTGGAATGTTTTGTCATAATTGGATGAAACAAATTTTGGTCAAATTGTGATTTTTTGTTGTTTAAAATGTATGCTTGAATGCCTAAATTGATTCAACGCCCTAAAAAAACCCTAGATCATTCATATTGTGCATAGTTCACAACTAAAACTTGTGATTCCAACAACTCCTTGTTGGATTTTGGGTAAATTTGACTGGAAATATGCCTAAACAAACTCCAAAACATAGAACAGTTAGACTACAACATATTTTATAGGTGTTGTCTAACTATTGTAGGTTTTGGAGTATTTATGGGAATTGGGTGAAACAATTTTTTGTTAGACCATGATTTTTTGTTGTTTAAAATATGTTTTTGAATGCATTAATGGATTCAACACCTTGAGAAAATCTTGGGGCACCCAGATTATGCAGAGTTCACAACTAAAACTTGTGATTTCAACATCTCCCTACCAAATTTCGAACAAATTTAATCTATATATATATATATTAAAAAAATTCATAATATAAAACAATTAAACTACAACTATTTTATATTGAACACACGTACATTGGCTTCAACATTATAAATATGAATATGAATTAAATTTTATTATTAATTTCAACATTATAACCCTACATTAAATTTTATTTATTTTTTATAATATATCCATTAAAAATAGACATTATAAAACCAAAAAAATTATATATATATATATATGAATTGCCAATTGTACTGACATACTTCTCCCTTTGAAAAAAAACTTCATATGATCTTCCGTATGTAATATGGAAATGCATATAAAATGAAATATAAATATTAAAGGCTTGCCCATGATCCTGTGAGATACTTTCTTGAGCACGTGACATGTGATTCTCCATGTGAATCAATTTACAAGTAATAACGGTACAACTGTTTGTTGTAACCCATTGGTTTTCTTGTTCCCCACTGTATTATCACGAGAGTACGGGCCTTTGTGACAAATCGGACCATCCATAATCGACAAAACGACAAGGAATAACCATTCTTTAATTAAAAATAATAATAAAAAAATTACTGGGTGAAAGAACCGTTATTAAAGACTTCGTTCAAGTTTCATTTTGTTGCTTTAAGATTATTAATAAACATGTCCTTTGATTTAAATCCTCAACCTCATAGATAAATATAGATTTCCCTTTTTCCACGAAGAATAATTAACCCCGAAGAAAAAGATCTTAATGCCATCATTATACCAATAACATAAATGTAAACATAGGTAAAGTTAAAGTGTTTTCCACCATGTTTCTACTTAACACAAATTTGCAATTATGTTAATATTTTTGTCTAGTCTCCACGAATGGGATGACTAACTGAAGTACGGAGCAAGGAACAAATAGATATGGTCGATCGTTCGGACACCCCATCACATCCCCTCTTTCTTATCATGTTTAAAGTTAAGGTTGATACAAGCACTAAGGAGAGTTCATTATGATGGCTTTGGATTGAGGAAACATTATGGTTTTCAATGTTTTAGTAATGGAAACTTCATTCACACTCCACTCCTAGATTATGGTTTTCAATGGTTTAGTTATGGAAACTTCATTCACACTCCACTCCTTTATGATGATAGTGCTCAGACCTTTCACTTTACCTTTCACTTTAGTAGTAACATAAAAGTCATAAATTCATGTAATGCATTCTTCACCTCAGCCCTTGCTTGGGGTTACTTTTGGCAATCCTACATGCTCTAGATCACCTATCTTTCCACAGTTCCTCTCCTCAACTGACACATCCCACGTTTCCTGTCTCTCTAGCTCTTTCCTGCTATGTAACTATTCCCCTCACCCATCCCTCTTTTGCTTATGACTCATCGTTCCTCCTCAAACCCCTTCGATTGTCTACCAACCCCTAGCCACCTTTGTGTTCATGGATCCTGTTGGCCACAAACACAAAGGCCCCAAGTGCAAGAGCGGGACTTTCCCAATGTTTTCCAATCCTTCTTATTAGACCCTAGTAAGTTTGCATGTTGAATATGATATCATAGCTACCATAATCAAATATGACCACGTTGCCAATGTCAAATTTGTTGATGTTTTATATAGAGACAGAAGGTATTCCTTCAAGAAAACAGTCTATTTTTCCCCCCAGGAAAAATCGTAATTTTTTTAATGAAAACAAAATTACATGTTGTAGATGCTTACAATGCATTCAATCATTCCAGTCTAAACTGGTGTTCACATAGCCAAAAAAATTAACTTCAAAATGGAGATACACATTATCCTTTTCTCCATTTCTTCTTTTCTAGCTTTCACCATTCTCCTTGGCATGGAGTGGTCGTTACAAGTGCTAGCTGGGATCCTTCATTCTTTCTTGGATTTTCCTTATCTGAATCTGAGCTATTAGATGCATGATGACGTTTAGATCCCCCTATCTCCTTTGCTTCAGTAATGGTCGCCTGCATTGATGAGTGTGTTGGGGTTCCTGAGTCTTCATTATTTACTCCTTCCTTTTCTACGTTGTCTTGTGGATTATGGGTTTCTTCAGTGGTAGGTGGCATCATTTCTTCTTCATCCTCTTCTTCTTCAGGTTGTTGTTGTGGGAATTTCCATCCCTTAGGTTTCTTTCCTAGTTTCTTCTTCCTTCGAGGAACTTTCTGGTTATCAGGACATGTGCTTTGTAAATGTCTTGTTTGCCGGCATGCTCGACATCTAAATGTCGTGTTCTCAAAATCTAGGAACTGTGTTGAGCATTGCTTTTTATGTGTAAGGAGAATATGATCTAGTAATCCTTTGCTGAGATCCACCTCCACACAAATTCTAGCAAAAGTGAAGATTCGTTCTTCGATTCTTTGTGCGTCTATCTTAATGTATCTCCCGAAGAGGTTCCCAATACCTTCAAGGACTTTATGGTGCTAAAATGTAGGGTGAGATTATGCAATCTTACCCATACTGGAATTCTTGATACCATCATTGTATTGGCATCGAAATCGGGGAACCATGGAATGAAAAAATGTCTTGCAGAACCCCAAAACCACGATCTTTCTCGCAATACATATTCACGTTCCTATGATGATGCAAACTTTACTATGAAAAATCCCCTTAAGCAGAGGTGAATCTCATAATTTATTAACCAAGTTGTGAGAATCCAGTGAAAAAGTCCATTGCTTTTGGCCAGAAACTGTTGAAACTACATATAACAGGTTGTGATTCATAGGTGGTGCATAAATTAATTGCTTCTGTAAGATCTACTGTCATAGCTGGTATTTGATTCAGTTGCTCCACTATATAGGGACTGGGTAGATTGTGTGCCTCTTCTAGTTTCGTTGAAACTCCATATTTCCCTTTTAGGATGTCTTTGAATGAAATACCTCCATATACTAGTCCTTGATTCAATTCTGATTCTTTGGGGAGATTAGATCTTGATACTCCTTTTGTTCCCTTTGGATTGCTTGGACTAGGGGAGCCTCCCCAAACCCTCAAATTTAATATGATGGTGGATGATGAAAGAATGTTGTACTCTTGTATTCTTATATCATCCTACATAGATTTCCCTTCGTAGATCAGGCTTTGAGAGTGCATCGAAATACCCAGAAAGTGCAAAATACTTTGCTTCAAATAGAAGACATTCTCAGAGGCCTAAACCCAGAATATAATTGACTTTCCTTCTGGAGTTTTAATAGATATTTGGAATGCGAGGTTGTTTCCTGGTCCAACACCCATTTATGAGATACATGCAAAGTTTCAGCCATATCATGAGTGAGACAGGGATCTGTAAGCAGGGAAAATTTTAAGAACCCCCCCTAAATTTATAAATATAATAAATGGGCGAATCTCCATGGTATATAGGAAAAATGGAAGGCGATTTTATCAATAATATAATATGTATATATAATTTTTTGGCGAATCTCTCACCAGGCATGGCGAATATTTTACTCAATTATAAAATCTTGTAAAATCTTGGCGAGTCTTTCACTAAATAATAAAACTTTGTAAAGTCCTAGTGAATCTTAGCATAGGCTACATGTTGGTTTAATTCCCCCATTTAAATAGCATAGGCTACATGTTGGTTTAATTCCCCCATTTAAATAGGCTACATTCCAGGTGAATACCATGGATCAATACCATGTGCCATTTTGGTGAATACCATGGGTCAATACCATGTGCCATTTTTATTTTTATTAATTCTAATATTAGGGTTAATAATGGTTTTTTGCATGGTATTAATAACAATCTAGTCCATGGTATTTGTCCCATAGTATTTTGGCCATAGGTTTCACCTAAATATAACCCATTTTTTGAGTGTTCGTAAATATAAGGTGACTTATGGAGTAAATATAAAAAAATGTTTTATTTGTTTACCATACCTCTCGTTTATTTATATTTTTATTAATTTACCATACCTCTTTTACAAATATGGTATTTGGCCCATAGGATTCACTTAAATAAAACATCTTTCTTGAGTCTTCATAAATAGAACGAGGGTTATGGACTAAATATAAAAAGAGGTTTTATTTATTTACGATACGTCTAGTTTATTTATATTTTTATTTATTTACCATACCGTTTGAGTAAGTATAAAAAGACGTTTTATTTATTTACCATACCTCCACTTTACTTATATTTTTATTTGTTTACACCGTTATGGAGTAAATATAAAAAATGTTTTATTTATTTACCATACCTCTCCTTTATTTATATTTTTATTAATTTACCATACCTCTTTTATAAATATGGTATTTGGCCCATAGGATTCACTTAAATAAAACCTATTCTTGAAAATGGGTGAATGGATTCACTTAAATAAAACCTATTCTTGAAAATGGGCGAATGGAAGGTTGTAAGTCCTAATTTCAAGGGCTAAATTTACCTTTTTTACCCTCTCCCTTAAAATAAGGTGGGCTATTTGAGGTGATTTGTAAAAATGTACTATGATACAAAATATTCGCCGACTAAAAATTTAAAACCCCTTAATTTCGCCAAAGGGCGAACATTCGCCCCTAAAATTATCCTTGTCTGTAAGGCATGGGAGGGATTGATCTGGAGAAAAAGCGCATTGTTGAAATCCCAAGCACTAGCCATCATTACTTGGTCCTTTAAAGAAGACCCCCCTTGTGATTTACCTGTGAGACATCAAATTGATAGAGGGCCACGCCATACAAAGAAAAGGCTTCCAGATCTGGCTAGAGCATATGCCGATCTACCAACTAAACGACTAGATCTGATAGATGATGGCCCAATCTATGCAAGACACCTCGAATCAGGAAGGAAGATGCCAACTCCGGCCAAAGTAGAGGACGATCAATCGTTGGGGGATCGTAATCTACAACATGGTGAATTAGATCGATTAAATGATTTGAAAAAGTTGTGTGCACATCTTCAAACCTTCGATAGAGATGTTGATCTCCCATCTTGCGTTCTCTATTGAAAACCAGATCGGGCTTGGGTTGGAATGCGGGACCACCGCAGAAATATCATTCAAAAACCCTTGCCATTTTGTCTCGTCTCTCGTTTCCATATCGAAAACAATGTATTATATTATGTACAATAATATATATTTATATATTATATATAACATAACATATAAATATAAATAATCAATAATTAATTAATTTAAAGAAAAAGGACATGTTTTTTCAAAATGACATGTCTTTTAATGAAAATATACCCTCACTACGTATATATATCGAGGCCTTCAATTGCAATCCAACATCAATGAATATCTCATATATCTTATATCAATCTAATAATGTTTACTCAATCGTAAAAACGAAATTAAGATTGAGAATTTTTCAAGAGTGTAATTATTGATCATAAGAAAACAATTACCAAGATCTGAAAATAAGAAAGAATTCAATAATGTGTTAGAGCGCTAGTAAAGAGCCCATGGTATTTTCCAAAATAACTTTGCAAAAGAATTTTTTACTGATCCGTAAAATTTATTTTACGAGATCAAAAATAATTTATGTATCATTTAGTAATTATTATTTTTTTCAGTTGGTGGTTATAGGTCCATGGTTTTGGTAAACCACTGAACCCTGGTATTTCCTACCATATAAAACAAAACATAAGGATTTCTTAAATTGAAGCACATGTTAAGACAAACACTTCTCCATAGCTAGAAATAAATTTATTTAATTTTCCATTTACGAGATGGTGTCCAATCTCATAGTAGAAGATAGGCTAGATGGAGCAGACAATTTCAGATCATGGAAGCATAGAATACTTCTCATCCTACAAGAGAATGAGCTATCGAATTATTTCAATAAATACCTCCCATAACCAGAAGGGGAAGAGACCAAGGCAAAGCATAAGAAGAATGAGATCAAGGCTAAGAGGATCTTGTTAGATTCAATCAAAAACCACTTAATTCCTCATGTACAGAATTGAAGACACAAAAGGAAATGTTTGATGCCTTATCAATATTATATGAAAGAAAGAATACAAACATGAAGCTAACTCTAAGGCATCAACTCACAAATGTAATGATGAACAAATCAGATTCAAGTTCTACCTACTTCATGAGGATTTCTCAGATCAAGGATTAGCTAGCAGCTATTGGAGATTCAGTGGATGATGCAAAGCTTATGACTACAACTTTAAATGGTTTTCCTTCTTCTTGGGATGCATTTGTTCAAGAAGGAAATTACCTAAGCTATGGATAGATTGTGCTAAAGAATAATCAAGAGTAGTATCCAAGGCACAAGATACCAACGATGAAGAAAATCAATCTCTTACTACTCATACGAAGAAAGGAAAAGAAAGAAGAGACTACAATCCAAGGAAAACTAGAAGATCAGTTCCAAATCTCAATAAGGATGTATCTAATATTAGGTGTTACAACTATCATAAGTTGGGACATTTTAGTTATCATTGTTCTCAAGGGGAAGGAAAATAAAACATCATGTGCATGTAGCAAATATGGAGGATTCTACATCTCAGAAAAAGACAAGGGAGACAAAACATGAAGAGTATGTCTTTGTCTCAGCTCTCACATGCACCATCACTCAAGGAAGTGATATTTGGCTAGTACACAGTGGTGCTTCCAAGAACATGACCAGGTTATGAAATTCTCTTACAAATTTGACAAAAAGGAGTTCAGCCCTTCAGGTGGAACTTGGAGATAACTCAAAGCATGCAGTAAAAGGAGTAGGAGAAACATCCTACCAACTTGATTCAAGTGATTCCATTGAAATAAAATATGTATTTCTTGTACAATATTTAAAGAATAATCTTCTCTCTATATCTTCTTTAGAAGATCAAGGCTTCAGAGTAGCTTAGATGGCCAAGTCTTTCTATGGCTTAAGCGTTCAAGTATAGATTCAACTGATGTGGTTGGTTTCTGAGAGGGAGGATTGTATAAATTATAGGGACACCCAGCAAAAGCTCTTGTACACAATAGTATTAGCTCTAGTGAGCTACGACACTAAAGAATTTCTCACCTAAACTACAAACCCTTTCTAGTTTTGAGCAAAATGGTCACTGGTCTACCAAATATGCAAGTGGAGCATGATGGAGTATACAAAGATTATGCACTTAGAAAGAATGCTAAGGGAAATTTTCCAAGCAGTGACAATAGATCCAAGGGGATCTTGGACATTATACATTCAAATGTATGCGAAAAATGATTGTACCATCTCTAAGTAAATTTTTATATTATGTCACTTTTAATGATGATTTATCACACAAAACATGGATCTATTTCTTGAAAGAAAAAGATGAAATTTTCAATAAGTTTCAAGAATCAAAGGCTTTAGTAGAAAATCTCTCTGGAAAAAATATTAAAGTTGTGAGGTCAGATAATGGAGGTGAATACACCTCAAATGAGTTCAAATAATTTTGCATAGAAGCAGGCATTAAGAGGGAGCTAACAACTCCCTACAACCCCCAATAAAATGGGGTTGTGGAGAGAAAGAACACATCAATTATAGAAGCATCTAAAGTAATGATCCATGACCAGAATTTACCCATGTATCTATTGGCAAAAGCATCTAGAACAACTATATATGTTCAGAATAAAATTCCTCATAAGATATTGGGGAACAAGACACCAGAAGAAGTATTCACTAGGAAGAAACCAAAAGTCATCTAGTTGACGATATTTTTTTTCCAGTGTACATACATGTTCTAAAGGAAAAGAGAACAAAATTAGAGCCTTCAAGAAAGAAGGGCACCTTCATTGGATATAGTGAGACTTCAAAGGCTTACAAAGAAAGATTGAGATTAACAGTGATGTCACCCTTGATGAAGAAGCAACTTTCAAGAAATATAGAGAGTCTCACATCAATGACGACAGAGAGGAGCAAGAGGCTCCCAAGGATATATTGATGATTGCCTCTACTCCAGAATAATATATCCCAGAAGATCAAGATGATATGATAGAGCCATATATACTGATAGATCCACCCAAAGAGGTTATAGTCATCAATAAGGCACCAATATGGCTCTGGAACACATTGTAGGAAGCAGGAAAACATGTAATTCCCATAGGCTCCTTCAGATATAGCAAGATACCACACATTCTTTCCAACTATGTAGCACTAATGAGTAATATCATTGATTCAAAACCTTCCACTTATGAGGAAGTTGCAAAAAACCAAGTGTGGAAGGGTGCTATGATGGAAAAGTACCAATCCATCATGAAAAATGATGTGTGGGATGTGGTTCTGCGACCAAAAGGGAAGTCGATTATGACATAAAAATGGATCTACAAGATCGAGCATGTTACATATGGTAAAATAGAAAATTACAAGGCTAGATTTGTGGCTAAATGGTTCTCCTAGAAAGAGGGAAAATATTATAATGAAACATTTTCCCCTATATCCAGGTACACTTCCATTAGATCTATCATCTCTATTTCTTTTTTTTTATGGGTTGGAAATTACAACAAATGGATGCAAAGACTACCTTGTTGAATGGTGTAGTTGAAGAAGAAGTACACATATAGAAACCAAGGAAAATTTTAGGGGCTAATATTCGTAGGTGGGCTAATATTCCATGTTTTTCCCCAAAAAAAGATTCGCCAATTTCCATTTTTCTAAAAATGAATTCGCCCAAATTTTATAGTAAAAAATTATTTTACCTTAAAAATCACCAATATTATATATTGTCTAATATAAAATAATTAGAAATATAAACCTTTTTACAGAATTATCATCAAACATTTTAAAAATTAGATATTAAGGACTAGTAAGATTCACCAAGGTTGTTAAACTTTTTAAATTGAAGAAAGCTCTGTACCGGCTTAAGAAAGCACCTAAGGCATGGTATGCCAGAATATACAGCTATTTGATGATCTTGGGGTTACAAAGAGAAATGTAGATCCCAACCTTTACTACAAGGTTGTGTTGTAGCATTTTTTAGTTTTGGTAAGTTAGAATCAATTAGTCAAAAAATGAAAATATTTTTCAAAAAATTCTAAGCTAGGATATTGACAAAAGGAATATTGAATAAAAATGTTAGGAAATATCTTGATAATATGTCCATATAAAAAAAATGTTAGGATAAATGCCTTAAAAATGAAGGCAAAAATAAAATGTTAGGTTAGAGAGAAAAGAAAAAGCAATAAACTATGAAAGTGTGCAAGTCCAAGTGCCACTACTTTTTACTTTATTATGAAAAATAATGGTTGTGTGCAGCTTGTCATAAATGCCACAACCCATGATAGTCAATCTTCACTAGTTCATGCTTTAAATTTCATGTTTATAGTTAGAGAATAAAGATCTAGCCAAACTGTATAATCTTGGCAGATTAGTAGTTAGGTAGAGAATAATAAGGAACTCATCAGTTTAATCTAAACCCTTAGATGTTATAAGGTTAGAATTAGATAGTTTGCTTTTCAAAAGAAAAAGGAAAGAAAAGGGTCTGCTAGTCTAAATGCACCCAATTAAGTGAAGAAAAAAGGTTAGGGTAAGTAAAGGGTAGATAGAAAATAGGTTACAGAAGTACAAAGTTGATTGAGGCATAAGCACATTTATCGTGCTTGATTATGTGTTGCAGTGTGTAGGAACAATTATGAAGGTCAAAAGATGTTCACAAATTGATTTGGTTAACTTCCCCTCATTTCATTTCACCCCCTACTACATACTTACTAATTTCCTCATTATCCCATCATTTCCTAAGGAAATACCCTTTTCCCTTCATTTTCACATTTTCCTAGCAATTTACCCTCCAAACTCATTCCTCTACCTAAAAATCCCTTTTCCCTAGTGTGAAACCCTTTCCCCTTGAAGAAATCACTTTCCCCTTATTAATTTCCTAAAAACCCATAAAAAACCCTTTACCATAAGTATAAATTCCCCCCTCCACTTTATTTAATTAAACTCTGCCATACCCATAAATTCCCGACAAAACCATTTTAAACCCATAAAACCCCTTTAAGACTAAGTTTTGTTTACCCTCGCTTTATAAAGTTAACTCCGCCAACATACCTGTTTAACTTATATCCGCTATGTTTTAACCTCGATCCCACTTTACTAAACCCATCGAATTATACTTTTAAACCCATACTTTATTCATTAAAATATTTACAAATCACTTGTAATTAACCCCTGGGCCTCGCTAATCTCCACCGGTTGTCCTCCATGCAACTTTACCGCATGATAGTCATTAGATCATCCACTCCTAGATCCAACGACCCACAGTAATATCTCGCGCTCCCAATCTCCTTTAACCACCCAAGAGCATGCGAGATTCATGGTTTTGCTCGGGCCCCTTGTGATTATGTGGAAGCTCCACGTTAACTCGTATGCCCTCGAAGAAAAATCACCCCATGGCTAAAAGCGATGCAATGAGCCTCCGAAACCACTCCCCACGCGTGATAAAACCATCCACTATTCACTTAACCATTCACGCCAAATTTTAAAAGTTTCCCGTTTAAATGTTGAAACCCTCACTTTCGTTCTTTTCGCTCGTTTACACAGTGAAAACTATTTAACCTTGCTTGCGCCACCCTGAGTCTCTGCAACCTGATTTGGCCTTCGATTACATTCCAAACACTGCCAACACTCTGTCCATACACTATCCTGTTCCCTGAAGCCATTTTGGCCCTCCCTGTTAGCCTGTGTTTTTCTTATAAATTGTTGTATTTTACGGGTGATTAGCAGAAGACCAAGAGACCTTGAAAAATAGTTTTTATACTAGTCAAAAAACCCGTTTATTTCAGATTCTCTCAGGAAATGAATTCAAAATCATTTATACAATTAAAAGACAATTATCATTCACACAGAGTGGAAGTAATTTACATAGTAATGGTTAAAAAAAAGAAGAAATCCTTTACACAAAGACATTAAATGTTAAAACAAAGGAGGTAGATAAAACATACAGTTAAAAGACAAACAGATGAAATATACAGAAAGGTGATCAATATCCAACTACCATATGCTGAGACATGTAAAAAACTAAATGATTTACTATTGAAATACACAGTGAAAACTTGAAATGTACAGTAAAAGTAAAAAGCACAGTAAAAGGTTATTGACATGTCAACAAGGTCAAAGAGTATCATATGAAAGGTCATAAGTAAAAATGACATCCAGCATGAAGATCAAACAACCAAGCAGCTTAAAGGGCAAAAGATCAAAGTCTAAAGGACAACAAAACCTAAATAACTGGGACATCAAGCAGCAGTTCAATCGTTGTCTCTATTTTCTTGCATGAAGATATTTCCTTTTCCTTGAATAAATCTATTTTTGTAAAAACAATTTAGGATATTTTCTTAGTTCTACTATTGTATAAACAACTCTCCTTATGAGTTATTATGGGTTCATAATTGAACCAAGTTCACCATTGAACTAGGTTGACCATTGAAAGAGAGTTTCACTCTTGATGAAGCATTTCAAAACACTTGATGTACTTGACTTTTCTGGACCCTTAATACAAAGCAAAGGATTTGAATTTAGTTTTACATAGTTTTTGTTTCCTATAAGTTTTTCCAGTAACACTCATTATGTTTTTCTTCATATTCTTATGTCTTACAGAGATACCTAGGTAGGAATAATTATGTTTCAATCTATTCCTATAAGCTTCTGAAGTGATAATCTATAAAGAGAATGGATTAATGAACTGTCTGTTTAATTAATTCCCTCTGAATCAATGAATCATCAACATCTTGTTGTAAGCATAAGAATATTCTCTTAAACCTTCTGAACATTGGTCAGAGGTTTTCATACTTATGATTATTTAATTTTCTATCTGAAAACTGTGATAATCATATTATTTTTTGTTTCTAATCACCACTATTCAATTTTTATCACTGCGTAAAATTTTATAGAAGCCCTCTGTTTTGGGATTAATATTATTCAAAAGGGTAGGAATTACAATGTTATATCTATTTCATTCATTGGTCCTCCAAATTAAAACAAAACCCCAAAACAATTATCTTAGATGCTTTGGCTTGATAGATGACCATTATCAACTTAGAGGTACAACATCATTCTGGCGTTGTTGCCAGGGATTCGAATTCCCTTAAGCTTTCCTGGGGAAACAATATTCATTCTATTCCTTTAAAGATGATTAAAGGTATAGAAAGGTTAAAATCCTTCACCTGGTGACTCCACTAGCCCAAACTAGCACCTTTTAATCACACCAGATCTTAATCCTCTGTTAGATCCTGATTTTTTTTTAGAAAAGCCAGTTCTAAAAGGAGACACCAACCTTCTTCTTCTTCTTCTTCTTCAACCTTGCAGTTTGAAGAGTTAGTATCATTTGATCTTTTTAGTAATATTCCATCTGATCCTGATTTGACACAAATACCTCCTAGGGTTTATAAACTATTAGATAGGGGAGTTGATTTAGATTCAGATTTCCTCATTCATTCTTTTGAAAGGCATCCAGAACCCCCTCTACCACCAAGATCACCTAAAACTGAGTCTGACTTGGGTGTTCATTTACCTGAATACAAACCCACATATTTCATATCCCTTACCACTTATTCATTTCCTTCCACTTCTGAACGACTTGAAGCTTCTACTTCTAAACAACTTGAAGAGACCATCTCTATATATTCAAATCCACTCTTTGAAACAAAAGAGGGTATTGCTTCATAGTTCCCAAAGTTATTTCTTAAGACTCCTTTAAATTTATTGAGGAGATCCCCTCCTTCTTCACCTCCACATAGTCACACACCCCTTAAATCACCTTCTTCTTCCTCTTCTTAATCTTCTTCTTATTCATCCACACAAACACCTCATACAACACCTTATACTATGGAATTCCAACCTATTATACATGCTATATATGCAACTTTAGTCTTAGCTGCTAACCTCGATGCATTCCCAACTAGATATTTGAAATACCTTCCGAGGGATAATGGAGAAACTAGTCCCTCAGTTGAGGACCATCTTCAATCTTTTCTAGACTTTGAAGACAACATGAATATTGAACAAGAAAATGTTTACATGAGATTTTTTGTACAGTCACTTGAAGGAAATGTAAGAATCCAGTTTAGGCAGTTACCTGTAAATTCCATTAGAAATTGGGAAGAGATTACAAACATATTTAAAAATCAATGGGGTGTAAAGAAAGATCCTCTTTACTTTTTGACCGAGTTTGAAGAACTTAAAAGAAAATTTGGTGAACTTGTATCAAATTTTATCAAAAGGTTCGACAAATTTTATCATAAGATGCCCCCTGATTATAAACCCCTTGTAGCAGTAGCTAAGTCTAGGTTTTCTAAAGCCTTTGACGATGATTTTGTTGTAATGCTAACAGAGATAACTTTAAGAAGTCTTGAAGATATGCAAACAAATGCTATAGAGGTGGAAGAAAATAGGGCTACTTCAACTTCCTTGAAAGCTAAAGAGGAAAATGCCCAAAGAAAACTCAAATCTATTCAAGAAGTCTCTAGTTCCTCTAGTTCTTCTAAGACTAAAACTGAAGATTCTAAAATAGATGAAATAACTTCTCTTCTTAGAAATCTATATAATATAATTTCCAAGATTGAGACTCAACCTAGGATAGTTCAACAAATAGTTACTAGACCTCGAAATCAAAATCAAGGTCAGTATAGAAGTAATCCACAATTACAAATTCTTCAAAGACCTAGTAATGATCAACAGGTTCCCACTCCTTTACTGATAGATGATCAAAAACCTGATGAAAATACTATGACTATTACTAAAGATAACAATAACATGGATACTTCTTCTAATCAAACAATTATGATTCCTCTCTCAAAACAAAATCAGGTTCATGAAGATCAATAATCCTCACAGGTTCCTAAATACTATGCCTTCTCTGAATTTTTAATTGCAGATTTGAACAAGAGATATGATCTTAGGCCTAGACCCGGCCCTAGAATACCTCTTAAGGAGACTCCAATAATTGAACCTCGTACCAAAGCTGTTGAAACTCAAACAACTATTATTTGACCATTAAATCAATCAACTGATACTGCTCAAAATGATAAAAATGCTTTGACTACATTTAATGTTGAAAAAGAGTTAGAAAGAGTTAAAATTCCAATTCCACTTTCAGAACTTTCCAAAAACCCTAGGTATAAAAATCAAGTCTCCAAATGGATAAAAAACACCTTGGTTGATGCTGAAAGTGATATCATTAGTCTACAAGATGAAAAACCAACAGTTGTCTTTGGTCCTAGCTCAGATATGATAGATGAAATAGTGCCTCCTTTCTATGTAAATCTTAATACAAATGATTCCATGTTATATAATTGTATCCTTGATTCTGGAGCATCACATAACCTCATGCCAAAAACTATCCCGTACCATTTGAAATTTGACATAACAAGATCCTATCATGAATTGTACACCTTTGATTCTAAAAGGGTGCCCTGCTTAGGATTGATTAAGGATTTAGTAGTCACCCTTACCCAAATTCCAGTGAAAAGTGTAGTGCTTGATATAGTTGTCACATATATCCCTCCCAAATTTGGAATGCTCCTTTCTAGGTCTTGCTGTGCCAAATTAGGGGGAACTCTTCAGATGGATATGTCTTATGCCACTATTCCAGTTTAGGGGGGAGAACAACTGAAGTTATATAGAGAGGTAAGATTTGTGCACACTGTTTGCAAAATAGACCAGCCAAGGAACCATCCCATTTATGCAATTGATCAGGATTTTGGTTGCTTTCAACTCTCTTCAAACCAAATACATGAAACTCAAGTTAAAATAGAAGATGTAATTGAAAGTCCTGAACCAAATCAAACTGATGTATGGAAACTATTTTTTTATGGTTCTTGTACAAAAGATGGAGCAGGAGCTCGAGTAGTTTTAATTTCACTAGAAAAAATAAAATATCACCCAATCATGCAAACTCGACTTTGAAGTTACAAATAATGTGGTTGAATATGAAGCTTTCCTTTTGGGATTGCAATTAGCCAAAAGCTTAAAGGTTCAAAACTTAAGTGTTTTTACTGATTCAGAACTTATTGTCAAACAAGTGAGAAATATTTGCCAGACTAAGCATCCTAGACTTAGGTATTATCAAAATGAAGTTTGGGATTCAGTTGAAAACTTCTTTGATGCTTTTAATTTGACCTATATTCCAAGAAATCAGAATATTCATGCAAATGCCTTAGCTGTTTCTGCTAGTTCATTTAAAATTCTTGATCAGACCAATGTACTCTATCAAATACAAGTCAAGTACAGACCATCCATCCCAGACAATCTAAAACACTGGCATATATTTGAAGATGATGAACATTTGAAATATTTTCTGCAAGTTATAGATGATTTTTCAATTCTACAAATTGATGAAGATAGAATAGAAATAAATGAAAATTCAAATGAAAATGATACTTCAAATTTCAATTCAAAAATTATTGATCGTGACATTATTCAATTGTCTAACAATTTTATTCCAAAGGCCTCATTCCTTTAGAAAAATTGTTTGATAAAAATGATGTCCTCCGAAACCCTCAGTCCATTTCTTCACAAGATGACATAGAAGAAATTAATATTGGAACAAATGATGATATTAAAAACATCAAAATATGTGCATCTCTAGATCCTGAGATCAAAGCTCAATATCTTAAGTTACTTCAAAATTATAAGGATGTTTTTGCATGGACCTATGCTGATCTAAAAACCTATGATACTTCATTAATATAGCATAAGATTCCTTTAAAGCTAGAAGCAATTACTTATCAACAGAAACTTAGGAGGATCAATCCAACTCTTCTACCAACTGTAGAAAAGGAAATTAAGAAAATGCTAGATGCCTAGATCATTCTCCCTCTTAGATATTCTAATTGGGTTGCAAATTTAGTTCCTGTTAGAAAGAAGAATGGAGAAATTAGACTCTGTGTGGACTTTAGAAATTTGAACAAAGAATCATTAAAAGATAACTATCCTTTGCCCAAAATGGATCAGTTACTTCAAATGGTTTAAGGAGCACAAATAATTTCTATGATTGATGGTTTTTTAGGCTATAATCAGGTAAATATTGATTCAACAGATAGAGAGAAGACAACCTTTACTACACCCTAGGGTACATTCATGTATGCTAGAATTCCATTTGGCTTAACCAATGCTGGAGCAACATTTCAAAGAGCTATGGATGTAGCTTTTGTGGGTTAGGTAAATAAATTTGTGGTCATTTATCTTGATGACATAACTGTTTTTTCTAAATCTGATCAGAAACATCTAAAGCACTTGATGAAGGTTTTTGATAGGTGTAGAAAATTTGGAATATCATTGAATCCTAAAAAGTCTATGTTTGCTATCAAAGAAGGAAAATTGTTGGGCCATATAATTTCAGAAAAAGGAGTGGTGATTGATCCCAAGCGTGTGTCTGCCATTGAAACATTGACCTTACCTAGAAACAAGAAGGAGATTCAAGCTTTTCTAAGCAAGATTAACTTTTTAAGGAGATTCATCCCAAATTATGCTGAGATTGTAAAAGATATAACTGACATGCTCCGAAAAGATCATGAAGTTAAATGGATTTTCTCTTCCAGACATCCTTTGAATAGATCAAGAAATCTATCTCTGAAGCTCCCACCTTGGCCATCCCTGATTACACTAAACCATTCAATATCTTTTCCTTTGCCTCAGAAACAACCCTTACTATTGTTCTAATACAAAAGAATGAAGATTGCCATGACCAACCCATAGTCTTTTTCAGTAAGGTTATGAGAGATGTCGAGCTTAAGTATGACATAATTGAGAAGCAAGCCTATGCCCTTATTCAAGCCCTGAAATCATTCAGGATGTATGCCCTACATTCTCCTATTATTGCTTATGTTCCTAATAGTGTTGTGAAAATTGTTTTAACTCAACTAGACACTGATGGAAAGAGAGGTCGATGGATCACTCAAATATTGGAGTTTGATCTAACTATCAAAACTACAAATCTAGTAAAAGGCCAAGGATTAGCTAAACTTCTAGCTAAATCCAACTGTAAAGTGCTTAGAATCAATTCTATTTTAGAGATACAAGGGAAGAATCCACAAGAACCTTCTCAAACTTCAGATAAGAAGAATACACAAGAACCTTCTTTCCTTGTAGAAGGAGAGAATCCACAAGAACCTTCCCTTCATCTTGAAGAGGAGAATCCACAAGAACCTTCCCTTAATCCTGAAGAAAAGAATTCACAAGAACCTTTGCCTTCAAATCAGATCAACCCCTTATACATTGATGACAAATTTCTATTGTCAGATTGGTACCAAGACCTTCTAAATTTCTTGATCCATTTTGAATGTCCAACATCATTCTCCAAAAGCCAGTGTAAAACTCTCAATACTCCTCACAGGTTCCTAAATACTATGCCTTCTCTGAATTTTTAATTGCAGATTTGAACAAGAGATATGATCTTAGGCCTAGACCCGGCCCTAGAAGACCTCTTAAGGAGACTCCAATAATTGAACCTCGTACCAAAGCTGTTGAAACTCAAACAACTATTATTTGACCATTAAATCAATCAACTGATACTGCTCAAAATGATAAAAATGCTTTGACTACATTTAATGTTGAAAAAGAGTTAGAAAGAGTTAAAATTCCAATTCCACTTTCAGAACTTTCCAAAAACCCTAGGTATAAAAATCAAGTCTCCAAATGGATAAAAAACACCTTGGTTGATGCTGAAAGTGATATCATTAGTCTGCAAGATGAAAAACCAACAGTTGTCTTTGGTCCTAGCTCAGATATGATAGATGAAATAGTGCCTCCTTTCTATGTAAATCTTAATACAAATGATTCCATGTTATATAATTGTATCCTTGATTCTGGAGCATCACATAACCTCATGCCAAAAACTATCCCGTACCATTTGAAATTTGACATAACAAGATCCTATCATGAATTGTACACCTTTGATTCTAAAAGGGTGCCCTGCTTAGGATTGATTAAGGGTTTAGTAGTCACCCTTACCCAAATTCCAGTGAAAAGTGTAGTGCTTGATATAGTTGTCACATATATCCCTCCCAAATTTGGAATGCTCCTTTCTGGGTCTTGCTGTGCCAAATTAGGGGGAACTCTTCAGATGGATATGTCTTATGCCACTATTCCAGTTTAGGGGGGAGAACAACTAAAGTTATATAGAGAGGTAAGATTTGTGCACACTGTTTGCAAAATAGACCAGCCAAGGAACCATTCCATTTATGCAATTGATCAGGATTTTGGTTGCTTTCAACTCTCTTCAAACCAAATACATGAAACTCAAGTTAAAATAGAAGATGTAATTGAAAGTCCTGAACCAAATCAAACTGATGTATGGAAACTATTTTTTTATGGTTCTTGTACAAAAGATGGAGCAGGAGCTCGAGTAGTTTTAATTTCGCTAGAAAAAATAAAATATCACCCAATCATGCAAACTCGACTTTGAAGTTACAAATAATGTGGTTGAATATGAAGCTTTCCTTTTGGGATTGCAATTAGCCAAAAGCTTAAAGGTTCAAAACTTAAGTGTTTTTACTAATTCAGAACTTATTGTCAAACAAGTGAGAAATATTTGCCAGACTAAGCATCCTAGACTTAGGTATTATCAAAATGAAGTTTGGGATTCAGTTGAAAACTTCTTTGATGCTTTTAATTTGACTTATATTCCAAGAAATCAGAATATTCATGCAGATGCCTTAGCTGTTTCTGCTAGTTCATTTAAAATTCTTGATCAGACCAATGTACTCTATCAAATACAAGTCAAGTACAGACCATCCATCCCAGACAATCTAAAACACTGGCATATATTTGAAGATGATGAACATTTGAAATATTTTCTGCAAGTTATAGATGATTTTTCAACTCTACAAATTGATGAAGATAGAATAGAAATAAATGAAAATTCAAATGAAAATGATACTTCAAATTTCAATTCAAAAATTATTGATCGTGACATTATTCAATTGTCTAACAATTTTATTCCAAAGGCCTCATTCCTTTAGAAAAATTGTTTGATAAAAATGATGTCCTCCGAAACCCTCAGTCCATTTCTTCACAAGATGACATAGAAGAAATTAATATTGGAACAAATGATGATATTAAAAACATCAAAATATGTGCATCTCTAGATCCTGAGATCAAAGCTCAATATCTTAAGTTACTTCAAAATTATAAGGATGTTTTTGCATGGACCTATGATGATCTAAAAACCTATGATACTTCATTAATATGGCATAAGATTCCTTTAAATCTAGAAGCAATTACTTATCAACAGAAACATAGGAGGATCAATCCAACTCTTCTACCAACTGTAGAAAAGGAAATTAAGAAAATCCTAGATGCCTAGATCATTCTCCCTCTTAGATATTCTAATTGGGTTGCAAATTTAGTTCCTGTTAGAAAGAAGAATGGAGAAATTAGACTCTGTGTGGACTTTAGAAATTTGAACAAAGAATCATTAAAAGATAACTATCCTTTGCCCAAAATGGATCAGTTACTTCAAATGATTTAAGGAGCACAAATAATTTCTATGATTGATGGTTTTTTAGGCTATAATCAGGTAAATATTGATTCAACAGATAGAGAGAAGACAACCTTTACTACACCCTAGGGTACATTCATGTATACTAGAATTCCATTTGGCTTAACCAATGCTGGAGCAACATTTAAAAGAGCTATGGATGTAGCTTTTGTGGGTTAGGTAAATAAATTTGTGGTCATTTATCTTGATGATATAACTGTTTTTTCTAAATCTGATCAGAAACATCTAAAGCACTTGGTGAAGGTTTTTGATAGGTGTAGAAAATTTGGAATATCATTGAATCCTAAAAAGTCTATGTTTGCTATCAAAGAAGGAAAGTTGTTGGGCCATATAATTTCAGAAAAAGGAGTGGTGATTGATCCCAAGCGTGTGTCTCCCATTGAAACATTGACCTTACCTAGAAACAAGAAGGAGATTCAAGCTTTTCTAAGAAAGATTAACTTTTTAAGGAGATTCATCCCAAATTATGCTGAGATTGTAAAAGATATAACTGACATGCTCCGAAAAGATCATGAAGTTAAATGGATTTTCTCTTCCAGACATCCTTTGAATAGATCAAGAAATCTATCTCTGAAGCTCCCACCTTGGCCATCCCTGATTACACTAAACCATTCAATATCTTTTCCTTTGCCTCAGAAACAACCCTTACTATTGTTCTAATACAAAAGAATGAAGATTGCCATGACCAACCCATAGTCTTTTTCAGTAAGGTTATGAGAGATGTCGAGCTTAAGTATGACATAATTGAGAAGCAAGCCTATGCCCTTATTCAAGCCCTGAAATCATTCAGGATGTATGCCCTACATTCTCCTATTATTGCTTATGTTCCTAATAGTGTTGTGAAAATTGTTTTAACTCAACTAGACATTGATGGAAAGAGAGGTCGATGGATCACTCAAATATTGGAGTTTGATCTAACTATCAAAACTACAAATCTAGTAAAAGGCCAAGCATTAGCTAAACTTCTAGCTAAATCCAACTGTAAAGTGCTTAGAATCAATTCTATTTTAGAGATACAAGGGAAGAATCCACAAGAACCTTCTCAAACTTCAGATAAGAAGAATACACAAGAACCTTCTGTCCTTGTAGAAGGGGAGAATCCACAAGAACCTTCCCTTCATCTTGAAGAGGAGAATCCACAAGAACCTTCCCTTAATCCTGAAGAAAAGAATTCACAAGAACCTTTGCCTTCAAATCAGATCAACCCCTTATACATTGATGACAAATTTCTATTGTCAGATTGGTACCAAGACATTGTAAATTTCTTGATCCATTTTGAATGTCCAACATCATTCTCCAAAAGCCAGTGTAAAACTCTCAAACTAAAAGCAGTCAAGTACTGTATCATAAATGCAAATTTGTACTAGAAAGACCCACTAAATATTTTGTTATTATGTTTAATAGAATCAGAAACTGAAGGAATCATTGACCAGTTTCATACAGGATTTTGTGGAGGACATTATGCTTGGAGAGCAACAACATATAAGATATTAAGGGGAGGATTTTATTGGCCAACATTGTTCTTACAAGTAGGAGCAAAGGTCAGAGGTTGTGTTCCTTGTCAAATGTTTGTTGGTAAGCAAAAATTAGCATCTCTTCCACTAGTTCCATCAATAGTCTCAGAACCTTTTAGCCAATGGGGATTAGATTTTATTGGAGAGATTCATCCCACTTCAAGTAATCAACATAGATGGATCCTCACTGCAACATACTACTTCACTAAATGGGTGGAAGCAATTCCAGTGAGAAATGCTACTGATTTAGTAGTAATCAAATTTATTGAAGAGAACATCTTATCTAGATTTGGTTGCCCAACTCAAATTGTCACTGATAATGCAACATCTTTTTCTAGTGTTAAAATGATTGAGTTTTTCCAGAAATATCAGATTTTGTTACATCATTCAACTCCATATTACCCACAAGGTAATGGCCTTGCAGAATCCTCCAATAAAAGCTTGGTAAAGGTAATAAAAAATACTAGCAGATCATAAAAAGAGTTGGTACTCTCATTTAATTTATGTAGTATGGGCAAACAGAATTACTCCAAAGAGATCTACTAAAAATCTCCCTTCCAGTTAGTTTACAAGAAAGATGCAATCTTCCCTACCAATTTGGCCTTCCCTCTTTTAAAATTCTTGCAGGATTCAATAGATGAACCTGATGATTTTTCAAGGAGAATAAATCAGATTATTTAACTAAATGAAAACAGAGATGAAGTTCAATACAAATTGAAAAAGTATCATAATACGATGAAGAGCCTGTTTGACAAAAGAGCCAGGGAAAGGGAATTCAAGGAAGGTGACCTCGTTCTAAGATGGGATTCCAGGAGAGAAGAAAAGGGAAAACATGGCAAGTTTGACAACTTGTGGTTTGCACCTTTAGTAATTGTTGAAGAGAAGGGAGACAACACTTTTGTGCTACAAAATATTGAGGGGCTATATTCCACTTATCCTGTAAATGGAAGGTTTCTCAAACATTACATTCAGTACTGAAAAGTTGAAGTAGATTTCATTACTTCCATTGTAAAAATTCCGGTTTCTTTTACTTTTCAAGCTGTCAGTGTGATTTCTTATAACAAAAGATTCCATAGCCCGAGGAGAAGGCACATGGATCTGCAAGTTCTCTGCATTACAGGAGAAAGCAATCCTCAGTTGGAGCCAATGTTGTAGCATTTTTTGGTTCTGGTAAGTTAGAATCAATTATTCAAAAAATGAAAATATTTTTCAAAAAACATTAAGCTACGATATGGAAAAAAAGAATATTGAATAAAAAATGTTAGGAAATATCTTGATAATATGTCCATATCAAAGAAAATGTTAGGATATATGCCCTAAAAATGAAGGAAAAAATAAAATTTTAGGTTAGAGAGAAAAGAAAAAGCAATAAACTATGAAAGTGTGCAAGTCCAAGTGCCACTACTTTTTGCTTTATTATGAAAAATAATGGTTTTGTGCAGCTTGTCATAAATGCCACAACCCATGATAGTCAAATAGTTTAATCTTGACTAGTTCATGCCTTAAATTTCATGTTTATAGTTAGAGAATAAAGATCTAGCCAAACTATATAATCTTGGCAGATCAGTAGTTAGGTAGAGAATAATAAGGAGCTCATCAGTTTAATTTGAGCCCATGGATGTTATAAGGTTAGAATTAGATAGTTTGCTTTTCAAAAGAAAAAGGAAAGAAAAGGGTCTGCTAGTCTAAATGCACCCAATTAAGTGAAGAAAAAAGGTTAGGGTAAGTAAAGGATAGGTAGAATATAGGTTGTAGAAGTACAAAGTTGATTGAGGCATAAGCACATTTATCATGCTTGATCATGTGTTGCAGTGTGTAGGAGCAGTTATGAAGGCGAAAAGATGTTCGCAAGTTGATTTGGTTAACTTCCCCTATTTCATTTCACCCCCCACTGCATACTTACTAATTTCCTCATTATCCTATCATTTCCTAAGAAAATACCCTTTTTCCTTCATTTTCACCTTTGCCCCTTGGTTTCACACATTTTCCTAGCAATTTACCCTCCAAACTCATTCCCCTACCTAAAAATCCCTTTTCCCTAGTGTGAAACTCATTCCCCTTTGAAGAAATCACTTTCCCCTTATTGATTTCCTAAAAACCCATAAAAAAACCCTGTACCCTAAGTATAAATTCCCCCCTCCACTTTATCTAATTAAATTCCGCCATACCCATAAAATCCCAACAAAATCCTTTTAAACCCACAAAACCCATTTAAGCCTAAGTTTTGTTTACCATCGCTTTATACTCCACCAATATACCTGTTTAACTTATATCCACTATGTTTTAACCCCAATCCCACTTTACTAAACCCATCCCATTATACTTTTAAAACCACACTTTATTCATTAAAATAATTACAAATCACTTGTAATTAACCCCTGGGCCTCGCTAATCTCCACCAACTGTCCCCTGTGCAACTTTACCGTGCGATAGCTATCAGATCATCCACTCCCAGATCCAACGACCCATAGAAATATCGCGTGCTCCTAATCTCCGACCTTTACCCACCCGAGACCACGTGAGATTCATGGTTTTTCTTGGGCCCCTTATGATTACGTGGCAGCTCCACGTTAACTCGCGTGCCCTCAGAGAAAAACCACCCCACGGCCAAAAGCGGTGTGATGAGCCTCCGAAACCGCTCCCCGCAGATGATAGAGCCATCCATTGTTCACTTAACCCTTCCGCGCCAAATTTTAAAAGTTTCCTGTTTAAATTTCGAAACCCTCACTTTCGCTCTTTTCACCCGTTTACACAGTAAAACTTGTTTAACCTTGCCTGCGCTACGCTGAGCCTCTGCAACCCAATTTGGCCTCTAATTACATTCCAAACACTGCCAGGACTCCGTCCATTCAATATCCTGTTCCCTGAAGCCATTTCAGCCCTCCCTATCACCCTATGCTTTTCTTATAATTTGTTGTATTTTGCAGGGGATTAGCAGAAGACTAGGAGACCTGGACAAACAATTTTTACACTAGTCAAAAAACTTGTTTATTCCAGATTCTCTCAAGAAATGAATTCAAAATCCTTGACAAATTTAAAAGACAATTATCATTTACACAGAGTAGAAGTCATTTACACAGTAATGGTTAAAACAAAGAAGAAATCCTTTACATAGAGACAGTAAATGTTAAAATAGAGGAGGCAGATAAAACATACAGTTAAAAGACAAATAGATGAAATATACAGAAAGATGATCAATAGCCATCTACCATATCCTGATACATGTAAAAAACTAAATGATTTACTATTGAAATACATAGTAAAAACTTGAAATGTACATTAAAAGTAAAAAGCACAGTAAAAGGTTATTGACAGATCAACAAGGTCAAAGAGTATCAGATGAAAGGTCATAAGTAAAAATGACATCCAGTGTGAAGATCAAACAACCAAGCAGCTTAAAGGGCAAAAGATGAAAGTCTAAAGGACAATAGAACCTAAATAATAGGGACAACAAGCAGCAGTTCAATAGATGTCTCTATCTTCTTGCATGAAGATATTTCCTTTTCCTTGAATAAATCTATTTTTGTAAAAATAGTTTAGGATATTTTATTAGTTATACTGTTGTATAAATAACTCTCCTTGCAATTTATTATGGGTTCATCATTGAACCAAGTTCACCATTGAACTAGGTTGACCAGTGAAAGAGAGTTGCACTCTTCATGAAGCATTTCAAAACACTTGATGTACTTGACTTTTCTGGACCCTTAATACAAAGCAAAGGATTCTAAATTCAGTTTTACACGGTTTGTGTTTCCTGTAAGTTTTTCTAGTAACACTCATTATGTTTTTCTTCATATTCTTATGTCTTACAGAGATACCTAGGTAGGAATAATTTTGTTTCAATCTATTCATATAAGCTTCTGAAGTGATAATCTATGAAGAGAATGGATTAATGAACTGTTTGTTTAATTAATTCCCTCTGAACCAACAAATCATCAACATCTTGTTGTAAGCATAAGCATATTCTCTTAAACCTTCTAAACATTGTTAAGAGGTTTTCATACTTATGATTATTTAATTTTCTATCTGAAAACTATGATAATCATATTATTTTTTGTTTCTGGTCACCACTATTCAATTTTTATCACTGTGTTAAATTTTGTAGCAACCCTCTGTTTTGGGATTAATATTATTCAAAAGGTTAGGCATTACAGTGTTATATCTATTTCATTCATTGGTCCTCCAAATTAAAACAAAACCCCAAAATAATTATCTTAGATGCTCTCGCTTGATAGTTGACCATTATCAACTTAGAGGTACAAGAGGTTGAACATGGTTTCCCTTGATACTAGTACTATATGTAGATGACATGTTTCTTATAGGGGATGAGAACCTCATAGGTGGTTTCAAGGTGGAGCTCACTTCAAAGTTAGAAATGAAGGATTTCGGTTTAATGCACTATTTCTTGGGATTATAAGTGTGGAAGAGACTACATGAGATATTCCTTAGCCAAGGGAAGTATACAATTAACACCCTACAAAGATTTAGGATGATGGACTACAAGTCCATGGCCACACCTATGGTTACAAATATGAAGTTCTTGAGTGATTCCTCTTTAGATTTGGTTGATCCCACGATGTATAGACACTTGATCGTATCCTTGATGTACTAGTTTAATACCAGGTTGGATATATGCTTTGTAATGAACACATTGTGTTAGTATATTGTTGAGCCTAAACATATACATTTGGTAGTATCAAATCATGTATTGAGGTACCTACATGGTACGTTTGGATATAGACTCAGACATGTCTCAGATGGTGAAGTAAAGTTGCAAGGTTATACGAACTTTTACTGGGAAAGGAATGAAGTAGACAAGAAAAGCACATCAAGATGTTGCTTTAGTTTGGGATTAGGTATGATCTCATGGTTTAGAAGAAAACAATTGTCAGTGGCACTCAGTACAGGAGAGGTAGAATATGCAACAACCAGTGGTGCAAGTTGTGAAACATTGTGGCTTAAGAAATTGCTTGCAAGGTTATTTGATCTAAAGTTAGAGCCAAGTTTAATATATTGTGATATTCAAAGTTGTGTGAAGCTTTCAGATAATACAGTCTTTCAAGACAAGTCAAAGCATATAGAGATCAAATACCATTTCATCCAATACATGGTATAGAGAGGTGCAGGGAACTCCGGTACATATCCACAGATGAGCAGACAACAAAAATTATCACCAAGCCTCTATCTAAGGTGAAGTTTAAATACTTCAAAGACAAGCTTGGCGTGATGCATAATTTCCACCCTCATTGAGGGCGAGTTTCATATGTTTCTCTTACAATGAGTAGATACTTCCCCTTTGGCCAAGCGTTTCTTATATCAATCATGTGAAGTGACTGAGGGAGTAATGAGTAACCTGGTACAAGTCTTTCCTACACCATGTGAAGTGGATAGGTGTGATTGGGATTGATAGGAGAGGAGAAACATCATAGATAGTGTAGTCATTAGACTATGGTGGTATTTATTTCACATACCACATGAAATGGCTGGGTGTGATTGGGACTACTAAAGGAGAACATCTTGGAATAATGCTTTCCTTGCTAAGAGGGAGTGTTGATGTTTTATATAGAAAAGGTATTCCCTTCCAAGAAACAATGCATTGTATTATGAACAACAATATATATTTATATATTATTATTATATTATATATATAAATATAAATAATCAATAATTAATTATTAATAATAAAATAAATGACATGTCTTATTGAAAAGACATGTCTATTAATGAAAAGACACCCTGACTATGTATATATATCGGGGCCCTCAATTGTAATCAAAAATCAATAAATATATCTTATATCTTATATCAATCTAATATTTTTTACTCAACCATAAAAACAAAATTAAGGTTGTTAATTTTTCAAGTGTATAATTATTCATCATAAGGAAATAATTACCAAGATCTGAAAATAAGAAAGAATTCAACATAATCCTACGAGTAAGTTGATAAGTTGGTTCAATAATCACAACAAATCCACAGACGAACTCTGATGCAAAAGATCCAGGAAGAGTTTAAGGATTGGATTTTGAACTCATATGCACCCAAATTAAAGGATACCAAATTGTTTTGTGCAATTGAATACCAGTGTGGCATTATCCATGGGGAGGCTTTCAGAAAACCATGGTGAATCAATAGATAGATTGAAGTTGGAAATTAATTTCAACATTATGTACAGGCTAGTCCATGGCTTTATTTCAAGTAGATAATGGAAATGATGATGGGGATGACAACCTAGTTAAGGTGAATGCTAGCTTATGGAATCTGGGCACCAACTTCAATCCCTTCTTAATTGATGAAGAACCAGAGATAATGTCTCCAAGTAAATGGAAGGCAAAAATGATTGAGGAAAAAGTTAGCCCCTCCTCCTAGCTTTCCTGTGAAGGCAAGGCACCATGGTTTCCTTTGTAATCTTTAATTTTTTATATTACCTATTTACTCTCTGGTCTCTTTAGTACTAAACATGTGGACATTATATGTTCATTTTTCTACCAATGGAATAACTATAATATTGCATACACTAAGACATGTTCCCTATGCTAGACTATAGTTAAGTGTGGTTTGGTTTGCTCTTATAAAAAGCGACATCTAGCCATGCTTGTAAATTTTTTGTACATATTAATATGTAAGTATTCTAACTTCTAAGTTATAATACTTACATAATAATATGTACAGAAAAGTTACAAACATGGCTAGATGTGGCTTATCTATATATATATATATATATATATATATATATATA
The DNA here is from genome assembly GCA_031772625.1 of Pinus tabuliformis. Taxonomy (NCBI): domain Eukaryota; kingdom Viridiplantae; phylum Streptophyta; class Pinopsida; order Pinales; family Pinaceae; genus Pinus; species Pinus tabuliformis. Next base: position 1,120,268,894 of record CM062819.1, on the reverse strand, counting down.
TATATATATATATATATATATATATATATATATATATCGAAACGAGGGGAGTGATGGCTATGGCGAAGGCGAGTTTGAAGAAGCCCGAGCTCGTGAAGGTGAACGAGCTACAGCCCGGGACCATGGGACATACGCTGGTCGTGAAGGTAGTGAGTTCGAATCTGGTGCTATAGAGAGAACGACCTAATGGCTCCCAGGTTCGCCAAATCCGCATTTGCAGAGTATGTCATGGATAACGATACTGGGGTCAACACTTTTATAGCCAGAAATGAACAAAAAGGGTTGCAATCGCATCGGCTTTAGATCCGGTGAAGGAGAGCATTGATACAAAATCAGATCTACCAGATCTGTTGAACACAGTGTTGCATGAGGTGCAGAAGACCTCTGTCAAAGGCACCGAGATCACGCTCTATGAAATCGCAGTCTGTAGCAAACACGGAGCCCTCAGGGCGAAAAACAGCCGATCTTGCCACATGTATGAAGGAATAATATTGTTTTTTGCAGATCTGTATTATATTGCTGTGTTTCTTGACACCCATAGGCTCAAACGTCCTTCATTGAGCCCCGATCGGGCGATATACCCACAGATATGTGGCAATGAGCATAGATCGAGCATCGGGTTTGTAGATCTAGACCTACAAACGGAAGAACGACCCTATATGAGGTCAGATCCAGAAGATCGCTTATAGCCAGAGCACACGGAAATTAGCCGCGACACCAGATTAGGCGGATTAGGAACTTAGTCAAAACCCAGGCTACATGTAACATCAACTCGTTTTCAGATTTTTATTAAAACCCCTGTGGGGAAAAGTAGTTTAGCGTGGGTACATGTAGAAAGCACCATCATGCAGTTGAAACAGCAAATATGGGCATTGACGGGATACCTGTTCAGATCCAACATTTGGTCAGTGTTAGGTGGTCCCTCCTAGATAGCAGAACCCTGAAAAACTATGATATTAGTCCAGAAACAACCATTGTTTTAAACCTTAGGCTGAGAGGAGAGGCTCTGCCTCAGGGACAGCCAAGCTCCTCAGGAGGAGACAAGGGGAAAAATGCAGCATCTCATCATCAACCCAAGGGAGGCTCCTCCTACAAAAACATTTTACAGGGTAACAGAGATCCAGGGTCCTCTCCAGATCAAGGTGGATATACACCTATACATAGTAGATCAGCTAGGGCAAACCCCAACCCTTAACTTTGATTCTACAGGGCTTGATGATTTCATTAAGTCCTATGAAACACAGGCCCTAATTTGTCGTTTTAACAGTGTTTGGCCAAAGCCAATGGATCTATTTCACTGTATCTTCACCAATTGGACCATGGAATGTGATATACATTTATGCTCCAAGGTTTTTTATAGTTAGATTTGCATCCACGGAAGTTAGAGATACAATCATCAGTGTTGGGCCTTGGTTTTGGGGAACATCGGGTCTGTTTATGACCCCATGGTTTCCAGATTTTGATCCAAACAAAATGACTATCTCCAAAGTGTCGGTCTGGGTCTGGCTATATAACCTTCCCCTTCACTTTTGGAGTGAACGAGTTTTGGAACGAATTGGGAATAGCATAGGGAAATATATCAAAACAGATCAGGAAAGGATTGATGAAAGGGTCTACACTTTTGCACGCATTTGTGTGGAAGTAAAGGACTGTCAGACAATATAAGGCTGATCTACAAACAAAAAAATTGGCTGCAAGGACTAGACTATGAAAACACTGCTTTCAGATGTAGGCTCTGTAGGCTGACAGGACACTTGCAAAGTACATGTCCAGAAGCCAAGAAAGCAAATAGTAAAAAGAAGCAGAGGAAAGGATGGCAATTCCCCCCCTGGCTCAGAGGACACAGAATCAGAAGCAGAAGAGGAAGACACACCCGTAGAGAATGCTAAGATTTCCTAAGAAAAGGAGACTCAGAAGGAAACCACATCAGACAACAAGGCTTCACAGTTCCATTCAAATCAGGCAGAGAAGGCAAGCGAGGATCTGAGTATGGGAGGGATCAAACGACATCACCACTCAGATACTTCAGACTCAGACAAGGAAATAGCCTCACAGAAAGTAGAAACACAGTTAGTCATAGCTTTGATTAAGCCCACTCAAGGAGAGTGGCGCAAGGTCGAAAAGAAAAAGGGGAGAAAAACATGAGGTATGAGTCCTCTACTCACTACCGGAAACCAGTTTTTCTGCCTTTTTCTCCTTTCTTCTTCCTTTTTCTTTCTTTTATTTCTAAATGCACGTTAGTTTTGCAACGTTGCATGGGGTGCGAAAGCACTTGAGCCCAATGGGCAACTTATGGAAATGCTTCAATGCATCTGCTTGTGTAACTTTTCATTTTTTAAATAAAAGGTTACCGCTTTTTTCCTGTGGAAATATAGATATATATATATATATATATATATATATATATATATGAATGTTTTACTAGCTTAGATCCAAATAAACCCCATATCTATAAAGTTTCAAGAGGGGCCAAATCTTTTGAGGTGAAAACATTTTTTAGAGTCCAAAACGTGAGGATAGGTTTGCACCTTAAGAGATTTGATCCTTCTTAGTGTTGGATAGGCCTAGGGTTAAAATTGATTTAGACCATTTATACAACATTTTTGTAATACTAAAGAATCTTTATAATAAAAGGTTGAGAAAGTTTCTTTACAATATTTTCAATCATATATTGATATTATAATAATAAATTAATAAATTATCTTACTTTTTAATATGATAAGATGGACTTCCTCTTAACACAATATTAGTGGTAACATAAAAAAAATGAGGATAAATACATCAATTATATTTGAACTGACCAATTGATGTTTTCTTGAAGAAACTAACTTCTTCTCAAGTCAAAAATAGATACAACAATTCACAAAAGAGTGATTGTGTTTATTCCAATAATATGTAACAAAAATTCATGACTTGGGTTAACCTAATTAGTGACGCTAAATTTACAATGTCTACTACACATTATCCCTTCGCCATGTGAGTTCTTTAACCCTATTTAGCCACATTTAAATCATGATCTTAGGATGAATGAATATTATTTAATATCTTAATTAGAAGTGCATTTTGATATTTTATTCTATGTTTAAAATTCGCAAAGTCCATAATAAGTTTATCTTCATTCTAACACTTTTGTAGGGTAGTTGATTGATTGAACATCTCAATAATATGACTAATCATAGACCACTTCAACCATAATGCTTCAAAATATAGAGAGTCACCATCACATTTTTCTATTAGACTAATATTGTTAGTGATTGAAACAAGGATTGTTATTACAAAATAATTTAGGGTTATCCTTGCAGCAAATGATTAAGTTTGTGACGCAGAGAGGATGTGGTTCCTCTATGCCCAGATATCCCTCCTGTGAGAGAAACTAATTTTTCTATGGCCAACACCCGCTACTTCATATTCTATGTAATTGATATCGAATTGATTTGCATCAATGTGTGTGTAATTGTGTTGAAGCAAACTGTTGTTATTTTTTTTAATGAAGTATTTTTTTTAATGTAACACTACATGGAAACATTTCCCCGTGATAGGTTGAAAATTGTCTCTCAGTGTAAAAACATCACCATAGAAACACAACAAAGTTATATTGGAATAAGACTTAAATTGAAACAACTCAACAAGAGTTAAATAAAAATAGCTAGAAATTATATGCAAAGTTTATATTCAATATTTCACAAGAAGCCATATATGGTTCTGTTTTAATGGTGGAACCAATTATTTATTGTTATCTAGTTATAATACCTAAGCATAGGATATAGAAAAAAAAATTGTAATCAATTAATTATAGAGGAATCTCCTTCTACCACAAGGTTAGTAATGTTGTGCTTTATGGATAATACCAAATTAGCTTCTAAATTTTGAAACTTAAATGCATTATTGGTGTTGTTACCATTAGGCCCCAAAAATAGGAACAAAATACTGCCTTTAACATCTCTAAAATCCCCTTTGATTCATATTGGACAAGAGTTTCCTTTTGAGGAACTATTAGTGTTCATATTAATTATGCCTTCAGAGAAGGAGGTAAAAATTAATGGGGACGAGGAAGTGGTAACTTTCTATCCTAATTTCTAGAGAACTTCATTTTGGCTCTATTACCCCAAATTCGAGGATCCTATTGCATTGGTTGTTAAGGGAGAGGTCATGCTTTAACCAAGCTCCAACATATATGGTTTCTTTAATATTTTCTATATTATACCCCATCATGCATGAGCAAACATGACCATCCTTTTAAAAACCTTTTTGCAATTTCATGGCAGAGAGTTGGGGAAGATATCCAATGCATACTTAGTGATATTTCTCTTAAAAGATTCCCTTCTCCAATTCCTTATGTTGTGTTGTATTCTCACTTTGTTTATACAAAATGTTGAAAAGCTTGTGGCTCCCAACATTAACAACGCACTAGAAATGGTACATTGGCTTAACAAGTTTTCTATGGGTTTTTCTTATTGCTCATAAAGGGAGCACTTAAAGGGACCTACAAATTCTCAATTGTGGAATTTATACCAAGTTAGTGTCTTCCTTTTTACCACCAACCATGATAAGGAGGATAAATTCTCCCCACGAGGATTTGTTCCAAACATATTGTAGTATTTTATTAGTCTCTTCCCCTTAAGGAGCATAGGGAAGGTTGTCATTTTTTCTCATTGTGTAGTCTCCACTCCCAAAAAATTGCCCCTTTGGTATATCAAGTCCCTCTTGTATTCTAATTCTTAATAGTTGTAATAAAGTCCAAATTCAATCATTTGTGTCTGAAACTTAAATTATTTTCATCCATAAGTTTGGTTTTTTTCCAATATGTATGTATGGATAAGCCATGTGGGTTGTGGATCCTCCATAATTATTGGACTTATTGTCCATTCTCTTGAATTTTATGTGGCATTTCATACTAGAAATTATCTTTTATCTTTTTCAATTCTTATTTGCATTCCATCATTCAATAATTACACAGAAATACATCAAACATATAACTCATTAGTACAATAATAACATAAAGAGAAAAATACACAAGAACACAATAATTTTACCTTGGGAAAACCCGCATGGGGAAAACCCATCAACCCTTTCAATAGATAAGTATTTAATTAAAAAAGACACGTCTAAGTCAAAAACTAGGTCAAGCCTGGTCTTAAGGTCCCTCCTCCTAATCAAGTCAATCTAGCCCATACCTAGTCTTGTAATGTAGGATACCATGCCTCAAATAAGCCTTCCTTCCTTTTATTTGTGAGTCTCCCTACCTCAGATATATCCTCCTTATTATACCACATAGATATACTACTCGTTGCTAAAGAGATCATAATTAGCTACCTTAGAGACCATAAACTACTCGCTGCAATAAAGATCATAACCATAAACTTGTTAGAACAAAAGTCATCTATTCGCTACCACAAAAATCATAATTCGATGTCACAAAAATCATAACCATAAATTCGTTTCCACAGAAGTCATCTATTCACTTTCATTGCTTGGGAAACAACCTTTGCAAGCCTCATGACTATCTTCATTATGCCTTAGATGGTAGCCCTCGCATGATTCATAAATCAGCCCTTAAACTAGGCCAAACCATCGATAGTCATATACCCAAAATTCTTATCATAGAAATCATATATTGACTGTCTTAGAGAACCATACAAGTTGCCTCTGAAGAACCATGCAAGCTGCCTCAGAAACTACCTCAAACCATGCAAAAACTTCCACAAGGAAGGTGAGATTTGTCTTGGCCTAAAGGAGGAGTCAATATGCCTTTATATAGTTATTCCTTAGGATAAATGAAAATGTCTTTACATGGAGCCAACTTGAATTATTTGATGGGCCAACTTGACTAGGAGGAAGGTGAATTTACATTTTGGAGCCAAAATTTTAAATTTTAAAAATTCAAATTCCTTCCTTTGAAAGTCACAATGGGACTTTGACTCAAAATAATTTTTATTTTGGCTCTAAGCATTTAGATATGATTTACAAATTCATAATGACTCAAACATACTTTATGAATATTGACCATGGTTATAAAAATCAACACATCTTATGTGTTTCCATCTCTGATTTCCCATCAACTATATGTATGCATCATGCTTAAGTGCACCTTGGTGTCATTCCATATGAAGGATCCCACTAGGAGGTTAGTTTTCCTAATGAGATATTGCTCTTCAATTCCTTGAATGTATGTGTCTCTCCAAATTTTCCCCTGGAGGGAATTTTTGGACATCAATTAATGCTAGAGTATTCCCCCCCCCCCAAGCGATTCATTTATATAAAAAAATATTTTATTCCTAGGCCTCCATGAGATTTGAACATACATATGCTCTCCCATTTTATCAGTGGTCATTTTTTGTCCCATACAACTTTCCCCGTATGAAATATCATTGAATTATTTTTGTTCTCACTTATAACCTTTACTACCATTGTTGACTCCAAGAAAACAAAGGTAAGCATATGTTGAAGACGATCATTTATTAAGAGTATTCACCCAACAAGGGAGTGGTATAGCCTCACAACCTTACATTAACTGTGTCAAAAAGGTGTTACCATGAGGTTTTTACTTGAGCTTTTCGTAAGTGTGATTTCAAGATAAATGGAAGGGATGCAGTATATAGTGAAGCAAAGCTACACATTGATATTTATTTCCATTGTAGGTTTTCCTTTGAAGAAAATATCATTGATTTGGAATCATTCAGTTGACCATTAAAGGCAAAGAGGAAGGTATCCAAGGTTTTCCGAAAGGCCTTCACTTCCTTGATCGATGTAACACCATTAATATTGTGTCCTCTACAAATTGTAGTTGGGAAGTAGCTTCATAGGACTAGGATAATGAACACCCCTTTACTTTATGGTATTATTTAGCTTTGGAGAGGCTTTGACCAAGGCCTTCTACCATGAGAATGAATAGAAAAGGTAAAGAGGATCACCTTATCTCAACCTTCAACTTGATGAGAATGGATGAGAGTGGAATCCATTTACAAGAATGGAGAAGAAATGTAATTTGATCTAGTTCATTATCCATCCAATATTGTTACTATGAAACCCAAAGGCTTCCAACGTTCATTGAATGCAACTTCAATCAAATCCATCAAATGCCTTGGACATATCTAGCTTGATTATCATACTTAGGGAATTACTTATTTTCATAGGGTGTATAATTTCATGAGCTACAATAATTTCACCTAAGATTTGTCTCCCCCGAACATAACCACTTTTTCTTTGAAGGTGATTTTATCCAAAATAAATTGAGGTAGTTAGAAACTACTTTGGATATGATTGTGCATGTTACATAGTAGATGTTAACTGACATGAACTTGTTTATGGTTTTAGCTTTGTCTTCCTTGGGTATGAAGGTGAGGAAAGTGGTTTTAAGTGCTTTAAATTTGTTGCTAGAGGATATGAATCCTTCAATCTTTTATATGACTTACTACAATTATTGATAAAAGTATAGTGGGAAGCCATATAAACCTAAGGATTTTGCTAGGGTCCCTTGACTGATTTCTCCACCTCCATTTTAGCAATCAATTGCATGAGGGTGTTATTTTGATCATTGTTGATAAGCTTTTGAATATTTATTATGATAGACGAGAAGGCTAGCTAGTTTTAAGGGTTATCTTAAGTGATATAGAGCTAGACGTGAAGTTCTTTGATATTGTTACTAGTTGTTGTTGATCATGGATTTGACTCTATTTGACTCTCTTGGGGTGAATCCCCATAATTAGTGTTAAAAGTTTACCCAGTTGACTATCCAAAAAATGTGGGGAAGTACTCAGGGGTTTCTCATGCTTTCATTCTGAGTAAATAAAAATGAGATGGTTAGATCTTGGTTAGTTGTGGGATAAATAGAGATGATCTTTGTAAAAATAATTAAGTGCTTCCCTCCATATCCTTTTGTTTTTAAAATTTGTCACCATTTGCAGAGATAAGGCTTATGATGTGGTTGTTCTTATGACAAACAATGGTGGATTTATGAAATAATTTAATATTTATGTCGCCTTCCTATATCCAAAAAATGTATGATTTTTGTCTTCCAATGTATTTCCATCTGGTATATCTACTAATCTAGTTGATTACTTGGGTCTCTTTCCTTCCTTCTAAGGGGTTGAATCATGCTCGAAACTATGATCTCCTCCTAAATTATGGTCACAAATTCTTCAATCTCTATCACTATGGTGAAGATGTTCCCCAAATTGTTAACATTCTAATATTTTAGTTTTAGTTATAGAAATTTTTTCTTTAGTTGGAGGTAAAACATTCTTAAATTACATTTTCTTATGTTAGTAGTGGTCCACCAATCCTGCACCAAGTTAATGAAGTTGGATCTATGAGCCATATTTTTTGAAAATTGAAAGGGGTGTTTTTTACCATGCACTAATATTGCTAGTGGAGAAGAATTTTCTTGTGATCTTATCCAACTCTTCAGAGAATGAGGGATTCTTGCTTAGCATTTCCTTCATAAAGGACTCAGTTAGGAGACATTCTTCTAGTCATTCAACCATGTGGTGAGTAACCCCTCTTCATTTTTTTCAAGTGTAACCTCCTTTTTTTGGGTATGGGATTTATCAATGACAAATCATTTTTATTTTCTTTAAATCAAGTATATCTGTCTCCTAGTCTCAGGGTTTCTCCTTTCTACTTCAAGTAGAATATTATCACATTAAAATCATCTTATATTATTTGTAGGTTGTTAGTGGCTCAAGAAGTATTATAATTCATACTATTCAATAAGCAATCCTTATTTGAAGGAATGATATGCCCATAGACATTGACAAAGGAACCAAAGGATTTGGATCCTATACCTAGAAGTGAGATAAAATCCACCATCTAGTGCCTATAAAATTATTGAGTTACACTCTGTTGTGATCCAACAAGAAACTAATCTTGTAGTGAAGTCTATAATCTTAGTAGAAACCACCTATAATTCCTCAACATTAGGAATTCCTTCATAAATTTTATCTCTTGCATGAAAAGGATTGGGATATTCCTTTC